>SNQJ01S0000646.1:385910-402013 GCA_010110895.2 Picea sitchensis
AAGAAGTAAACCCAAGTATGTCTGGAAAAGTCATCAATGAAAGTTAAGAAATACTTGCACCCAGAAAAAGAAGGAGAAGAAAGTGGACCACACAAATCACTGTGAACAAGCTACAAAGGACCCAAGGCGTGCCAAGATGCATGTTTTTCAAAACTATCCCAATGATGTTTGCCGAGAACACAACCACCACAAACATCATCTCTGCATGAAACAAAAGGAAGACGAGTCACCATCTGTTGATTACATAGTTGTTGCAATGAGAGATAGTTTATATGACCAAACCACTCATGCCAAAGTTTGCTCAAGTCATCGCTATGAGCAACAAAAACTAATGAAAAAAATGATGAACCAAAGTTGTCAAACTTGTACAACCTAGCAATATCATCAACAATGTCAGTTGCAAGAACATTCTTAGGATCTTTTAGATTCTTGATTACAACTTGGTGAGGTGAAAACTCAACGGTTTTACCTTCGCCTGAATGAGTGATTTGATATACTGATGTAAGGTTACAAGAAAGACTTGGAACACATAATACATCATTGAAATGACCATTATCTAATTGAACTGTTCCAGATCCTACAACACTAAGAGATCTATCATCACCAACAAATATTTTCTTGGTGTTACATTCATTTAGAGAAGACAATATGTCTTTATCCTTATCCATATGATAAAATGCTCTTGAATCAATAAGCCACTCATCAAAAGAAGAAGTAGTAGTAGAATTTGAATTGATGGAGAAACTAGGAGCAGAAAGTGCATGCCCGTGAGAAGAAGAAGTAGAATCAATATTGATGGTGTGTTTATTCATCGATGCTTCTAAAGTTGCCATCTTCTTGAACATTTGGAATCATCATGACCATCTTTATCACAAAAGTTGCAATGTCTGTTATTATTCTTACTTTTATATTTTTCTCCGTTGTCACCAGTAGGAGCTGAAGTTGTCTAAGCAGGTTTGGAACCATTATGTTGTTTGTTGTTGTAGCGAGGATGTTTCTTCTTGGGATACTTTTGTTTATCTTTCTGCTGGGAAACTAAGGCTTTGTTGGAGGGACCTGTAATGTTGATCACTCCAAATTGTACAAGCTTATCTTCCTCTCGAATCAAAGAAGCAAAAAAGGACTCAAGAGTGGGTTTTTCATAAGCTTCTTCCCCTAGAGCTTCTCTCATGGCATAAAAGGTAGATACAAACACAAAACATGCACTACCTAGCTTAGAAAGAATAAGATAGATACAACTCTCGTCCTCCATCTTTATCTTACATTCTTCACATAAAATTCAGAGTGTTTTAAACCTAGATAGATAGTCTCTAGGGAAAGAAAAATCATTTGGTCTCAAGGTCAGTATTTGATTTTCTAACTGTTGTGCTTGAATAATATTGAGTTTACCAAACACAGATTCAATCGTGTTCCAAGATTCTTTGGGGTCATCAATATCTTGAAGGTGGTACCTTAAATCAGGAGAGATGGAAATTTCGATTATTCCACATGCTTCATCATTCCTATTATCCAACTTGGATTTCTTATCAACATCAGTGGGTTCTTTTTCCTTTCCCAAAGTAATCTGGTACAAGCCTTTACTTCTTAATAAATCTTCCATATGAGATTTCCATTGGAAGTAGTTATTGCTGGTAAGAAAGACAGTACGTGTAGAAGCCATATTAAATATGCAGATAATGTGGATTTAAAAATTGAAACTGATGATCTAGATGGAAAGATCTCAAAAAGTTATGCGGTTTTAAAAAAAACGGCACTAAAAATGGACTTTTGATGTTAGAGTTATGCCTTTTTTTAAAAAGGCACAATCGGTAACCAAATGACCACGTGATTGTGTAAGTTGCTTTATGAAGTGACCCACTTTCATAAAGAAAAGTGGGAATCATTTTTACAATGAAGTTAATTTATAAGAGAAAATTTGCATGCAAAATAAATAACTCTAAAATAAAATATTAAAGCTACTTATAGTGATTCACTTTTATACTTGAAGTGAAATACACTTTACAATTTTAGCATGAACTTTTTCAAAAAAGGTAACAAAAGAGAGACTTGAACTCAAGTCCTCTTACTTAATAAGGCAACTTTTAACCAAATGATCTAGAAAAACATATTGTGATGTTCAGAAAGAGGATTGGGGGTGATTTTTTTGTTGTGGAAGGCGGCCTTGGAGATCTTGCTAAAAAAAAACTCTTTTCACACAAGAAAAAAATTCCGCTTCTTGATGACAACAAGGGTTTGATATCGGTTAGCTTACTCGGAAGATGCAACTTTTCCTATCTGTTTCTGATTTTCCGAGATCGCATAGGGTGCGGGGAAAAGAGAATACACAGATCTAAAAGAGTAGCAACCTGGAAATAAATAAAACAAAACCGAAATAAAACCAAAATACTACTCTACAAAATTTTAAGAAAAAGCATATTTAAGCTTTATACCTCTGGATCTGACTGTAATGGTCGTATCTTGGGCAAACAAAAACCTTTTCAAGTGAAACAAAAGGTGTTCCTAACTAAAAAGAGTGCTCTGGACACAATGGAACAATACTCTCAGCCCATAAATGTACATAAATGACAGAAAGTGGAGATGAGACAACTCGGCTTCACGATCTCGATCTTCAACAGGAGCAGGTCTTCAAACAGGTTCTGATACCATGTTTGAAAACACAAGTATTCCAAAAGAGGATGAACATCTTCAGTAAACACTCACATAACCAGACCAAATATCAAAACAATGATGTTTTCATGTGGTAAAACCCCTATGGGGAAACATCCACAGCCCTAGCCAACGCGACCAGTTGGAGCAGTTTATTAATGAAAAGAAAAAGATTACAGAGAGATTTTACAATAGAGTTTCTCACAATCGATTGTCAGCAAATGATCCTCCATTCTCTTTAAATAGAGATAATGGACCAATCGGGTGTTAAGCCATAGATCAATGGTTGTTAAGATCGAGGAGAGTATGAACCGTCATATCACTTTATGTCGGGAACATATTGTGACCGTCTAATTTCCTAACTACAAATGCATACTAAAGAAGCACACTAGAAAACACACTTTTACCTAAAGACACAATAAACCAAGTAGATCTTACTAACTCCTAAGTGTCTAAATATCCTAACAATCATGTCATAAGAGGCTCAAAGAAATACCCTATCTAATTTAATGAGAAAACAAATTAGAAATCCCCCCTACTAAAACATGCCTAGACTTTTAGTTTCCATAACTACTAACTTCTCATTCAATACACTAACCCTTCTTACATTTTACCTTATGGTAATATCTTAATATGCCTTGGAAATCACAAGATATGTGATTCCAAAGAATTCAACTATATAATACAAATATGACCCAACATAAGGTTTTTATTTTTTATATGTGAATCCCATTTCAGAGTAGTATAAGTACAACAAGGAGGATCTAAGTATCTGGGAAAAGTTTGACAATAGTATCTCAATAGTGAATTGCAAAAATTCAACTCTATCCTAAAATGAACTTTGAGGAAATGCAACTAATGGAGCACCATGAATTAATTAAGGTTATTAATCATCTAAACTCATAAATGAATGCACATTGATTTATAAGGGTCTCTTCTCAAGAGATGTAGGCGAAAAAATGAGAACACAAGCATATATATTAAAATAGAATAAAACTCATGTATTTAAGTGGAGGGAAAATAAAAAAAATAAAACTGTAAAAGCATGGAATACATTTTAGATGTCTATAAAAGGTAACATCATTGAGTAACAAGGTAAATTATCTGATAACTAAGAGGAAAAATCATTGATTAATATCAGGAAAAACGTTGAGTAATAACAGGTAGGTTTGTTGAGTAAAACACAGAGTGTTGAACACGGACCACATAGACAGTAAGGGAAGGTGCAGAGACATTAATTCCACTCTGAAAATATTTCAGACAAAAGTAGATGAGTGAAATCCTAGGAAAAACACAAAGAGCAAATCTATGTAAGAAATCGCTAGTAAGACAAAGTCACAGAGCTCAGACGCGTCCCCAAACAAAGGGAAAAAAGATGTAAATAAATCGTTGGGAAAGTAAAGAAATGTGGTTACAAATCCTAGGCATCCTTCATGAAAAAATGTAGAGAGGGTTATGGGTGAATCGGAAATGTAAGGTTCATATTTGTTGGGGTTCCAGATTCATAAACGCAGAGCGAGTAAGTAATTTGTTGAGCAACAATTCGGTCAGGGAAAAGGGGCAAGAACTGACACCCTTTGACAATCGAAATCTGTCTAAGGAAATGAGCAAGGAGAGGTGCTCAAGATGATTGGTTTATGTCTGTGAAGGATTAAGGGAAGGGCACACCCAACAACCCATAATCAGTAGACAAAAGAGAAAGGGAAAAAAAATTCCATTCCAATAATATGAAATTATTTAAAAATCAGACAAGGGGATGGAAAACAAGTCTGGTTTAACAGTGATCAATATCCCTTAAAACTCATACCCCATGGATCTTTCCAAGGAAAAAATGAGGTTGGTTTTACAATGTTCAATCCGTGAAAAAATAGAGTATGTAACTTCATCAAGGGAGGAACACGATTGGGTTTGAGCAATGAGAAAATCCAAAAACAATTCAGTGCACGGGAGACAACGATTAAGAAATTATAACAATCCATTGGATGGAAGCCCAATAAATTTAATCTAAATTACATAACCCTCAAGAAAAATTCTCCTAATGTAAAATTGTAATCCATTATGAATTACTACAATAATTAAATCCATATACAAAATATATATATTTTTTCTAAATTACCAATAGAAGATTCCTTTAACGAGAGTATCATAATCTCTTAAATTTTAAAGGACTTGTGAATAAAAATTCCATTCATTTAGATAAATTGAAAGTAACCATTCTAGAAATCCAGTTCCATATCTAACAACATCAATGAACTAACAAATTTGATATCAGAGCTAATTCAGTTAATGAAAATTAAAAGAAAATTGTAATACACCTAATCCATTCTATTAGAAATCAAATTTCAATTAAAATATAGTAACCAACGAATATGGGCTTTGTGTTGTTCTTCATCAACTGGAAATCCTCCCGTCCTCCCATTTTCTAACTATAGAGACTTCAATGATACGTCCCAGCCAACACTAGGAGTACTCTTCTTCCCCTTTAGCCACCTGAGTCGCAAAGGGGCCAAGTAGAAGCATGACCATAATACTCATCTCCTATCTCATCTCGCAAGGTAGAGATACCACTCTCTTTCTCGAGCTGGGTATCCCATGTCTCACAATTAAAAACAAATCAGACTTTTTGTGGCATAACCTTACTCCTACCAGTCATCCCCACTTCCTCCCTCTCATCCATTTCTTTATAGACTTTTTCTTAGTGACCACTTTCCATTTTCACATTTAATTCATTTTTTAAAAAATAATTAGGAATTACTACCCCTGTACACTTGTCACCCATTCCATTAGTTGCACCAATAAATCCACCTTTATTTAATTAAATTTCAATTTCCCTCACCCATCCTAAAAGCGCTCCTAAAATTACTCCTATCTATCACTTTATTCCCTGTATTTCCCTTTTAATGATCGACACCCTTCCAAAACTTAGTTGTGTTTAATTTAGGAAAGTTTTGTAGTTATACTAGACTAGATATCTTTCTATGCTTACACATTTATGCTTTATTCCATTCTCAATTAAATTCTAATTTAATATTTACGTCCACAAGGGTATTAATCACTCCTTAGGGTTTATTTTTATTTTCATTGATTCTTAATTTGATTTAATTCATCCCCTCATTAATTAATTTAAAATTTTAGTTTTTATTCTTCTCGCTCACTTAGAATTAGGCTTAGTTAAAAATTTATTTGCAAACACCTAGACCCTTAGGGATTATCCTTAATTAAATTCATTATTTATTTAGTTAATTAATCAATTAATTAATTCAGTAGGTGCTCAAGATCTTATAAGATTTAACATTCTCTCAAGTTTTCTAGGCCACATAGATTCATTGACTCATTGTTTTGTTTTTATACCATGACATCACCTTCAAGACGTAGTCCATTCTCCAACAGTGGCACTTGCCTTTGATTCAAATTTTAATTAGTGACATGCCCTTCAAGATGCACTACATGCTCCAGGGTGCCACTCACCTTCAAATTTTAATCACGACATGTGCTTCAATATGCACTACATGCTCTAGGGGTGCCCCTCAGCTTTGAATGGTCTTTGGTAGTTGTCAACCCTTGGAGTCTGCCCTCAGTCAACAGCAATGAGTGTCTAGGGATTATAAGGAATAAGGACTGTGACTTATTGTGAACCCCTTAGAAGATATTTACGTGGGTGACTGTCTCAGTCTGCCCTCACAATGTGGATGGATCTCTAGAACTATATAATCGTTAACCTAGAATTCCAGAGAACTATATAATCGTTAACCTAGAATTCGAGCCACATTGGGTGTTACGAGAAAAATATGTCTATGGCTAGGGGTAAACCACAAAAGACTAAAACGACTGTAGAAATCAACTCTAATATCAGGTATGCTATATAAGAAAATATCCTAACAAGACAAGATAAAGATCCTACCTCGTCCAAACATTCGATGAATTCCATCATTGAGCACATGACTCAAAGAAATACACCCACAACTTGTCCTCATAAACCAAGAAACATAAGTATATGGTGATAATATATACATTTATCACATTCAATAGCATAATCCATCAACATTCATAAAAAATATTCCCATGGAATAACAATTCAAATATTTTCTAGATATTAATTGGACGAGAGAAGAGTATTTATATTAAAATGTAATCAATAGACATGAATGAATTAAAAACTTTCATTTCGACACGGTTAAGAAAAAATAAACTAATTCCCTTCCAGTTGGGCCTCCACCACTTCAATACTACACCAAAGGAAATATCATATAAGAGAGACAATGAGGTTCTAAATCAAGTAGGGAAGAGATTGGGGGTTGAACAATGTGTTCAGACTTAAAAGGACAAAGGGATGCAAACTCGATATGAAGTGAATAATTTCTCCCGACTAATTTTTCTCTCAAAGTTGAATTCTTATCCTCTTTTCCATAACTCAGATATGGCCTTTTTATAGCCTTCAAATGGAACTGAAGGGTTGAGTCGAAACGTTTACGGTATATGGAAGGTCAAGGATCATGGATCTCGTGATGTGACATGGAAACCTAACACTATTTTTTAATCTTGGGCACAAAACCCGATGTACACGGGCTTTAATGGTGCAACCTATGTATACACATGTTGTATAATAGTTAGAATGTGTATATCTGGAAAAATATTATTTTTATCTCTTGGATTTGAAAAAAGAGACTTCAAGTCTACATAGAGAAATTGAAAAAGGCCTTCTAAGAAAATTTGTATAGGGTGAGTTAAATATTTCTATAATAGATTCACCCTACTGTGTGAGGTCAAAGGAGTATCTACGATGGCCAAAATACATTATAATACCCATAAGTGGAGTAATGGACACTCAACTGGAAGAACTAGTTGCTCATCTGTACTGACTTTGCGCACATGGATGCTAATTTGAATTATACTGCATATCCATGTGAAAATATATCAAATAACTTTTCATGGATATGAATAGGAAATATAAAGGTGACTATATTCCAAAGGCTATCATAGTCACGAACAAGGCCCAATAAAACCAGTCTCAAAATCAATTTAAAGATATCTGTATACAATGGAGTACAATCTAATCACCCATGATCATGGAATTCACATAGGTATTGGTCCAATGAGAGATAGAAATAGCTCAGGAAAGTTGCAACTATGAAATGATGTCTTCAAGTCTTCGACACGTTTGGCCAAAGGTGTAAGTCAATGGTCATTAAGGTATATCATTAACAAACGTGAGACAACATATCGATAATGAAAGTAGGTATCAAGGCATCGAGTACATTATTACAAGTGTGAATAAAGATTTTGGGGTAGAACACTTGAAGAATCCATTGATCAAGATACATTGAACTATTCCCAATTGTTGATTGTGGGAGAAATTTCCACTAATGACTCCAAGCCTCTAGGTAATCATAGGACTCTAGGTATCATTTCCAGAATAGATGGGTTCAATTCCATGGAAGGAGACCCACTGAAAGGAGAGAATTAAGTCATATCTCATCATTCCCATGAGGTGCAAAGCAGGAGCTTGATTATTTGGAGGAAATCGGGCGGGGAACATGTTCACAAAGCAACAACCCTATGCATATTTCACATGTTCCAGATGAAAGTGGTACATGAAAAAGACCCTCTAAATAACAACTAATAAAGAAAACTGCTGACAAAGGTGAGGAAACCACCAATAAGTCTAATGGCATCCAATACACTGCACGAATCCTAGTGTGTGACTAGATTTCTTATTGTCGAACACAAGGGAAACCTCCCAGTCAGTGACCAATGATGAAATTTTGACTACTAGGATCAAGGTTTCCTACCAATCATGAAAGTAGGACTAGGGTGGATGATGGGACTATAGTTTCATGTAATTCTGAGACATACTGAGGGTATGGTCAACATGAAAAGTTAATATTTCTAAGGAATGGTCGACACAGGTTGATAGACATCCTTTGAACAAGAGAATGAGACGCATGGAAGACTCTGACAGCATACAATCAATGATGAAACTTTGAGATGCAGGAGGAATCAATCAAATTCTCCATAGGGACTGGGAGAGTAACCATTCGAGGGAGCAAACTCTACGTAATGAGATTAGCTTCCTAAGTTCATGCTAAGCCCAAAATTTTGATGACAAGTGAACTCAAAAATTTTGTGCTCTTTTCAAAGGCGACACGACTACTACCAATATAAGATAATATTCTTTCCCTACCTATATTTTTTTTCTTTTTCATAGTCAAATGAATTTTATGATATAGAGGAGGAAAGAAGTGTCGCATATAAGAAACTAGTTTCAATGGTGGAAAATACCTATTCTCAATGCAAGGAGGTGCATGTGGGAGATGGGCACCTGTGGGAATGTTTCCTCTCAGGTATAGGGTGTCAAGATGCAAAGGATATAAACAAGGCTCTACTTCGTTGATGATGCAAACTGCTAAGGTGATATGCTTATAATGAAAAAGAGAGAACCGACAATAGGCTCAATACAACAATAAAGAGAATGAAATACAATTACAACTTAATGCCAAAAAATGTCCTTTTTCGTAATATTAGTCTACTTAGTTTGAAAAAGGGGTAAACTTGCACCAAATAGACTTCCTTTCTAATATAATTTATGAGTGTGAAAGAGACAAGTTCACTGGAAAATCTTTTCTCTTTTTGACAGACTAAGAAAATAGCTTAAAATATACTTGTTGGGAGTTTTCTAAGCAGTATGTCATGGAGGAGGCCAAGGCTCCCGTTCAATACTTCTGTCAAAATTTAGAGAGTCATGGATAGTTGACACAAGCTTGGGAAAACCCAAATATTTCCAAGTCGAGGAGGATAAAATAATTGCATAGGCTACCTTATCTACAATATATCGAAGAGTTCCCCTTATTTGGAAGGGTGTAGAAGAAGGAATTTTATACCCGACAAGACCATCCCACTCAAAGGAAACCTCCCTAGGACTTGGAGGGAGCATACTCGAAGAGAGTAGAATATTCCCTGGTTCAGAAATTACATGACTAGAAATGATAAGGACATGGTCGAAAGACACATCACCCCCCAAAATAAGAGTGGGATTGACCAAAGACTGCATCAGCAATATCACTTCCTTAGATTTTTCAACCTTCAAGAGAAGAGTGGGATAGAACAAATATTGCATCAGAAAGACCACTTCTTCAACTGTTGGTTGAAAAGGATGCGATACAAAAAGGTCAAGAGATGCATCAACCCAAAAAATAGGTGTGGTCTCAGCCAAATATTGCATTATCATGACCACTCATTGAACATGACCACTCGTTGACCTTGTTTCTTGACAAGAAGGTTAAGAAACACATCACTCCCAAAAATAATAGTGGTTTCAACCGAGGATTGCATCAGCATGACTGTTGTATCAAACAAAGAATGTTTGGAAACCAATGGAGACTCTAAACTAGAAGGGCTCCCAGGAAAGGACCATGATTCTTGTACCACAGTAGAAGCAGGGAACAAACAAGGTCATCTACTTTGCAAAGCCTACAAAGGAACTGGGGATTACATCTTACATGACTACGATTCTTAATCGTATGAGTTACCCCATTATGACTTCCAGTGGTTGGTGACAAAGCTTCAACATGAAAAGAATAGGTTGATGATTAATCCCCAACATGACTGACCAAGGTTTCTTATAGCAAGATTTTCCTCACCCCATGCAATCTTGCACAGAAGGCGTATTTCCATTTCCATATGTAGACTTGAAGTCCCTTTTTGAAAATCCCAGAGATAAAAACATGATTTTTCCACATATATGTGCCCTGCCTATATTAAATCATGTGTATGTGCACGTTGCACCACTACAACCCACGTACATCGGGAAATGTGCGAAAAATTAAAAAATGGTGTAGGGTTTCCATGTCATGTCAGGAGATCAATGATCCTTGGCCTTCAATATACTAGAAAAATTCTGACTCGGCCCTTTGGTTCCACTTGAAGGCTATAAATGGACCAAATCCAAACTATGGAAAAGAGGAGAAAAAAATCAACCTTGAGAGAAAATTTACTCTAGAGAAATTATTCACTTCATATTGAGTCTGCATCCCTTTTTCCTTTAAGTCTGAACATATTGTTTAGCCCCCAATCTCTTCCCTTATTGATTGAGAACTTAATTGTCTCCCTTATATGAGCTTTCCTTTGGTGGAGGATTGAGGTAGTGGAGACCCAACTAGAAGGAACTTAGTTTCTGAGTTCCGAACCATTCTGACACAGAAATTTGTAACTCATTCACTTCTACTAATTATATCTTAATAGAAATAATCTTTTCTCGTCCAATTGATATCTTGAAAATATTTGAATTATTATTCCATGGGCGTATTTGTTATGAATGTTGATGGATTATGCTATTGAATGTGCTAACAATATATATTATCACCATATGCTTGCATTTCTTGGTTGTTGAGGACTAGTTGCAGGTATATTTCTTTGGTTCAAGTGCTCAACGGTGGACTTCAACAAACATATGGACAAGGTAGGCCTCTTATCTTGTCTTTTTAGCATATTTGTTTATATAGCATACTTGAGATTAGAGTTGATTTATGTATTCAATTCCATCTGGTGTGGTTTACCCCTAGCCATAGAGAGATTTTCCTCATAAAAAGGTTGGCAATATGATGTCAATATGACTCATGGAGATTAGAGTTGTGCCCCCAACATCACTTACAACTGTTGGTTGTTGGTATTCAACATGGCTTGCAGATGTTTTTGACCAATCTCCAACATGAATAGAAGAGGTTGGTGATATAATTCCAATATGATTTGCAATGACCGGACCGGTGTCGATGGTTAGTTGCGACATTTTAGACGAAGGTCCCGGGAAAGACTGGTTTTGAGAAATTGCAGACCAGGAAGGATTTTGGTCTACACCCTATCCCCGCCTGACAGGGTAGTATCCCCCAACCAATTGATCCATATAGGTTTGTAAAGGAGTCATCACCGAAGCATATGTCTGTGAAGAGAAAATTCCATGACATGAATTACTCAGGTGAGGATATATATTTCCCCAGACGAAGGGATTCCATGAAGGGGATAGCCCATACAATAAAAATGACTCCCTCTATATGAAATACTAGAGGATAGATGGAGGTTCGCCTTAGGAAAAATGTTTGCAGGAACTAGCATAATGGATGAAGGATATAGGGATGGGGTGTAATAAGTAGAATAACCACCCATTTGAGCACTTACTCTTGGAAAAGTGAAGCTAGGATTTGATCCATAAGAAGGGAAATTGCAACCTCCCACTATGAGATTGAATTAAGGGATATGACTCCTATGAAATAGATATGTAGACACGGGAGCCATCGTGCCCCTGGATCCAAAACTAGGATTCATATAAGCAGGTGAGGGAGAGGATGGAAAGCATGAAAGCATAGGAATATTAGGGGGGAAATGATTAGAGACCCAAGGTATTGACTAAGAATCACGATTTTGTATACCATTATGTAACACAAATAGATTCGTCCACATGAAACGAGTGAATGTCATGGGGGAGGCAACACTAAATGAGGAAGCCAAAGGGACTCCACTATTAATGATAATGAAAACTCACGGTGCAATGAAAAATCCTAAGGTCAACTAATAATCAAAGAGCACACCAAAATAAACAAAAGGCCAATATGTACACAAACAGGATAAAGTGGCTAAAAGTGGCCTCCCTCCCTAAATTGGGTATGCCTCACCCAACAGGGGCTTGAGAATCCCTGCAAAAGGTTAGAGGTATCATAATTATTTATAAGGGCCCTTGTGGGCTTAAAAACCATTCGGTCAGATCCCCTCAGAGAGGTAATCCTCCATAAAGGTTATGTGTTGTCGAATCCTTATCTGACCCAATGTACCTGCAAAATAATCCCTGCAACTAACCTATGTGGTACCTATGTCAAGCAACTAAGAAATCATGATATATCTGATGCACAGGAAAATAGTCGTAAGTCAGGTCTACCGTATGGGTAGGGTAAAAAATCCCAAAACCTCGAAAGCACGACCTCTCATAGAGGTAAAGGTACTAGCGAGATCCCCATATACGAATAGATCCTCATAAATATATCTGATGCTAAGAAGGTATTAGACGGATATCCCCTCAACAAGCCTCACACGACCTCGTGCTTAACTCCAGTGTAAGCAGAGCCTCCCAATGTCACCAATTATAAAATGGATTTCACCACTCCCTTATTCAGACACTTCTATTGGTTTAATAGCTTTGGAGAAGTTTACTCATAAAATCTTATTCCAAGGCTCTAAATTCTAAGTTAGTTTGTGCACCCTAGAAAATAAAAATGTTTCTAATCAATTTTAAATTATCAGTGTTTCTTTTAGTGGCCTTGCTTACTCAAAAAGGTGTGGTTATGAAACTAATGATGTTATGAATCAGAAAGTAAAATAAATGGATATCAATCAAATGGAAAGTCCTAACTTCAATTCCCAATAAATGATAATATTTTCAAAATGCAATTTTCAATTTAGTTATGTAATTCCAAATAAGATGCAACCTTTCTATACATGTACTAAGATCACTGATAAGGACCCCAAAGATCAAATGCCAACAATGAAAAATGTTTAATATTTTTGTATTTTCAATAAAAAGAATGAAAATGCAAGGATTGAACAACAACTTGATATAAATATTCTACTGTATGTAAATAGATACAAAACAAGTAGGATATCAAGAAGAAAACACCCAGCCCAATATGCAAGGAAAATCAATGAAAAGGATGATGAGAAAGGAACTGCCCGAAAATTCAACCAAAGAAAGGTTTCCTATCATTATATAGGCACTTAATAGTAATAAAAGAGACCCAATAAGACTCAACAACTATCACAACTTACCCAACAAACATAAAACATAGCAACCAAACATAAAAGGATGATGTACGTGACTGTTCAGGAGAAAACTGTGTATATACGCCTCTTGCAGAAGGACAACACGCGTATGTATGTGACTGTCAGGTAAAAACGCACGTATATGTGTTAAAAACATTTCCAGGATAAGCATAAGGCTAGGAAACTCAGACTCAAAATAAACAGAGGTTGTCAAGCAATCAGACGACAAGAAACTCAATATAAGTGAGAGCAATCAAAGGAGAAAAACACTCCAAACCCTGAAAAGAAGATTATATCCCCAATATGGTCGTCAATTCTATTACAAGGAAAATATCTCTATGGATAGGGGTAAATGATAACAGACGAAAATGACTGCATAAATCAACTCTAATCTCATATATGATGTATAAGAAAATATGCTAACAAGACAAGATAAAGAGTCTACCTCGTCCAGCTATTCAATGAAGTCCACCGTTGAGCAATTGAATCAAAGAAATACACCTGCAACTTGTCCTTAAAAACCAATAAATGAAATAATATGGTGATAATATATAAAGTTAGCACATTCAATAGCATAATCCATCAACATTCATAACAAATATGCCCATTGAATAACAATTAAAATATTTGCAAGATATCAATTGGACGAGAAAAGAGTATTTCTATTAAAATGTAATCAACAGAGGTGAACAAATTACAAACTTCTGTGTCAACATGGTTCAGAATCGAGAAACTAAGTCCCTTACAGCTAGGCCTCCACCACTTAAATCCTCCACCAAAGGCAAGCTCATATAATAGAGACAATGAGCTTCTCAATCAAGTAGGGAAGAGGTTGGGGGCTGAATAATGTGTTCAGACTTAAAAGGACAAAGGGATGCTCTCAAAGTTGAATTATTATCCTATTTTCCATAGCTTAGATATGGCACATTTATAGCCTTCAAATGGAACTGAAGGGTCGAGTTGGAACATTTCCAGTATATGGAAGGTCAAGGAACATGGATCTTGTGACGTGACATGGAAACCCGACACTATTTTTAAATTTTGGGCATAAGACCTGATGTACGCAGGTTGTAATAGTGCAACTTGCATATACACATTATATATAATAGTTATGGTTCATATATGTGGAAAAATATTGTTTTTAGCTCTGAGATTTGCAAAAAGGGACTTCAAGTCTGCATCGGGAAATTGAAAAAGGCCTTATGAGTAACTTTGCATAGGGTGAGGCAAATCTTGCTATAACAATGAGAGTGATAGTAGGCTATGATTAGATTTCTCCCACACCTCTCCCTCAATATATGGTTGTTGTGCATGCCTCCTTTACTCCTTATGTGAGTCTGGTTAGCCAACTATCATCATCTTGCATCCATCAACAAAACATTGTCAATGACCCATAAAAAACATCATAATATACCCAATCATATGTCACATATGCATAAATACAAATACCCAAACCAATACAGTCCACTCCTTGACTCGATCCAGAGTCCAAGGAGGTCCATTGCTGCCATTGGCATCCTTAATCTGTCAAGTGTTCTGCACACTCAGGGGAAACTCGTCAATAGCATTTGTCAATACATAGATATCAAATAACATAACATAATACTCCATCAACATCATCATAAGAGTCCATAAGTGAGAAGAAAACCATATAATAAAATAAGATCACTTGTACGCAAGTGTCCTCAAAGAATAAGTCAATAACATGTGCTCGCAAGAGCAGGATGTTACAAAATTTCATAATCTCCGTCTTTCATATATTTAACAAGTTTTCCCTTAAAGTTTAAGATTTTGATGCCTGGTTATTGAATATATTAAGGGTTTATATTTAGTGTGATATTTGTTCCTCCTCTTCGTCAAACATTGTTTTAAATATTAGATCTCGGTTTCATGTAAGCATTTATATTCTCGTAGTTTAAAGGGTAAAGATGTAACACGTACAATCCTCATGACATGAAGTTTTCTGGTAGTCTATGATTATAAACATTCAAGTTTTAACCTTTCAAAGGAGATTTACTAGTAGTGAATCTCCATACAATAAATTCGATGTTTATTTTAAACCCACAAGGAGACCAGAAATCTCTCCCATCGAGTTCCACTTGAATATAAACAGTGTCTGGTATCATAGGAATAATTCTCCAGCTATAGTTAACAAAATTTTTATCCCTTGATATTTTGCGTTCAAATCAATCCTTCATCGAAGGATAAGAATTCAAATTCTTTATATGCATAAATTTTTGTATAGTTTTCTGTTAGGTGAATAAAAACAATATTTAATAAATTTCCCCCTTGAGTTAAATGTATATGTCCATCCTATTATAGATTCAAGATGTAATGGTCTTGAATATTAACTCTTTTTTCTCAACCTCCTGGAGAAACCCAGTAAAATCTTGTAACGACCCTTGTTTATTAATTATAATTAATTTAATAATATAATCCTAAAAGATTAGCTAAACTATATTTAATTCTTAAAATAACATTAACTAATTATTTATTATTAATTAGTTATTTTTTATTATGATTAATTTAAGTATTAATTAACTCATTAATTAATAAGGTAAATAAATAAAAGGTGGATAATAAAATATATTATTAAATTAAGTTACGTTCCCGAAAATGGAAACATATTAACTACAAGGGATAAGATATTAAATAAA
>SNQJ01S0000646.1:407008-422543 GCA_010110895.2 Picea sitchensis
GGACAGTCCCTGGTCAATGAACATCAATCCCAGGTGGATCTCCCCTGATTTCCTAAATGCCCAAAGGTGATTCATATCCGTTTGCAAGGACGAGCAGATCAGAGCTCGCGACAAAACTCGTGATCGCTCGCTGGATCGAGGGAATCCGTTCGCACGCGTCCAAGCAGTCGTCCCACCTGAATTTGCAGAAGCCCATCCCCGCGCCCATGACTCTCGGGACCAGCAAAGCAGGGGAAAATATGATGGGAGGCTCCCCAAGCATAAATCACGACCCGGCCGCTCCTTTTCAGCAGATCACTCGCAGCCACGCCCAGTGCAGACGAAGCCGACTCTAGAATTCGAACTCAGAGGATTCAGTCATGGCCGCAAGCTCGAACCGGCCCATCCCTGTAGAAGAACTGGAAAAGCTAAAGAATATGCTCCAGTTCCAACTGGATTTCTTAGAAAATCTTGATTCTGAAGCTGGGAGGAGGATGGAGCAGTTAGAAAAAGACTTATCCTTCGTCAAGATCGGGTTCACAGAAGAACTCGACAAGCTGCACCAGGAATTGAAAAGTCCACAAGAGAAGTTCGAGGACCGAATTGGAGAACTGGAGGGCAAACTGTCCAAGCTAAATCTGGAATGGGGAGACAGTTCAGAGAAATAATGCCCACAACGCCGAATCGCACCAGTCTGAAGCACTTTTAGCATCCTAGCATTTTGTATAGAAGCTAGGTCTCTAAATAATCTTTGTTTCAGTTTCTCCAACAGACATAGGAAGCAGTTCCACTGGTTTTTAAGTATTGTAGTCCTTTTTTGCTGGCATTAGCTCTGTGCAGCCATGCCTTTGTAACAGATTTGTGGCTTTTCCATTTTTAATACAAATCCCTCTACTCGTTGCTGTCAAAAAAAACAAAGTTGTCGATGCATTGAGCAAGAGGTGTCTAATTCTGCAGGAATTTCAAGCGAAAACCTTAGGGTTTGAACACCTTAAGGAAATGTATTTTGATGATCCAGGTTTTAAAAAGGCATATGAATCATGTACAAATAATGTTCTTAGAGATAGAATTCAGTGGACAAATTATTTGATTCAAGATGGATTGTTGTTTAAGGGTAGCCATTTGTGCATAGCAAAGTGCTCAAAGGGAGATAATCTGTTGAAGGAAAAACATAATGCAGGTCTAGCAGGACATTTTGGCCATGAAAAGACATTTTCACAATTGAATAGATCATACTATTGTCTAGGTATGAGGGTAGAAGTGGAGAAATTTGTAAACAAATCTAAGATTTTCTAGTATGCAAAAGGAAAGAGATAGAGAATTCGGTTATATCAACCATTGCCTATTCTATATAGACCTTGGGATGCAATAAGCATGGATTTCGTGTTGGTATTTCCAAGAAAAGAAAAAGGAAGTGATTCAATATTCATTGTAGTTGATAGATTCTCAAATATGGCACACTTTATCCCATGTCAGAAAACTAATGATGAAACACACATTGCAAATCTATTTTTCAAGGAAGTTGTGAGACTTCATGGGTTTCCCAAGAGTATTGTCTCATATAGAGACAATAAATGTTTTGGTAATTTTTGGAGGATATTGTGGAAGAAGTTGGGGACGAAACTATCCTTTAGTTCAACATATCAACCCCAAATAGATGGAAAAATTACGGTGGTAAATCAACGTTTAGGAAATTTGTTGAGGAGTTTGATCACTGAACATCATAGCCAGTGGGATCAGATTATGTCACAAGAAGAGTTTGAATACAATGACTCACCAAAAAAGAGTATAGGAAAGATTCCATTCTAGATACTATATGGAATGAAGCCAAGGGGAGTATCAGATTTGAGAGATTTGGAGAAGGATGAATTAAGGAGCGTTGGAATAGAATACTTCACTGCAGAAATGCAGAAGATTCATAATCAAATCAAAGAGAAGTTGCAAAACAACAACAAAGAATATAAATGCAGAGTTGATCAGTATAGGATATAACTTCAATTTGAAGTGGGAGATCAAGTTTTGGCACATCTTAGAAAGGAAAGGTTCCCAAGTGAAACATATAACAAAATGAAGTTGAAAAAGATAGGTCCGTGCAAGATCTTAAGGAAATTTGATGCAAATTCTTATGAGATAGAGCTTCCAGAGGATGTGGGTATATCGCCCATATTCAAGATTTCAGACCTATACCCTTACATGGAGTATGACACAAAAGGATCAGAAGATCAAAAATAGATCCAGTGGGAGAATAAAATTCCTATAACATAGAATCCACAGATGGAGGAGATCATAGATCACAGGATGGGCAAGATGACCAGGAGGAAAAATTATTTTGTGTATTTAGTAAAGTGGAAGGGACACCCAATAAAAGATGCCATTTGGGTAAATGAAGTAGATATTCAGAAGCATGGAAAGTCAGTGCAAGAGCTCATGGACATGACTCCATGAATTTTTGTCTAGAGGAGTATGATGCAGGAGCATCATCATCAACATGCAAGTGGAAGACAACTTAGTGCCCTAACGCAGATTTTGAAGTGTTTTTGAATTTTAGAGATGACATTTCATGAAATATATTGAAAACATTGTAATTAAAGAAGATCTTAAATGATAAGAGGTTGAAACATCATGTGAGATTGATGGAGATTGTGTTTTATTTAATGTAGTTAATAACAATACATATTTGAAGCATTCGTTCTTATCTGTCTAGACCGATCATTTATTGTAATAAATACTTAGTGGTTGAAATTTTTTATTTTGATAGGGTAGCACTAAGGTAGTTGGTGGGAAAATATCTATGAGCCCTTCTTGTAAAAATTTATGTATTGTATGCCCAAATGAGGTTGCTGAAAGTTATTTGAAGTTGTTATTGTTGAGGTTTTTGAAGCTGATTGAAGTTGTATGAGACCATGTAAATATCATTTGAATGAATATAACAAAGAAGTGTTGATCCATAATTTTTGGTTTTGTTGTTACTGTGTCTATCTGAATAAATGGTAGGATTTTTGTTTAATTGTATTTTTTGTTATTACCTGTTATTATGTTATGAGTGCATTACATGGTTGAATGTATGAATCTATGAGAACTAGATAAGTTTCAATTGTTTCTCTTCTACGAGCTCATGCAAGGAGTGCATACAGTCTGCAAGGAGTGCATTGACATAGTCTAGTTTGACACAGAAGATCAGGAGAGATAACATGGATATTTATATGGAAGGTATGCCTAGTGTCCACAAGGAGTGCGTTGACAGAGTCTAGTTTGACTCAGAATATCAGGAGAGATAATGTGAAGCGTTTTTTGTAAAAGAGTGCAGAGTACCTTGCAAGGTGTGCGTAGGTAGAAACACACTCAACGTTATATTGTTCAGGAGGAACAATTGAGTTATGTAAGAAATGTTGCAAGGAGTGCACAGTCACCCATAAAGGTTTTAAGTTGAAGAAACCTATTGCAAGGTGTGCACACGGTCGAAATTTGGCTAAGTGTAGAATAATTGAGGTGCAAGGAGTAAGTATCGAAGAAACATTCTGAGAAACTCAAGTTTTGAGGGGAAACAAGATCATAAGAGATAGTGGATGTAAATTCTTCAGTAGGGAGGATCCCACTGAAAATTTCCCAATCGACGAGCAAGATCCACTTGGAGTAATTAGGATATTTCTAGGCTGTGAGATATGGAAGAGTTGCACAGATGATAGTATTGGAAGTCCTTCGACACTTCATATATTTGGAGGTTTGAAAGTTTTCAAGGAGAATGATTGTTGATGTCCTGAAGCTATGATGTAAATCGAGGTCATCAGTATCGAGGAGGATACATGGAAACAGATTAGAGAGTCAGGGAGATAAAGCTTCGAGAGATTTGCGTGGAGCAAAGAGAGATTTCTACCAAAGTCGTGTAGGATGAACAAATATGGATCGTTGGATCTAGAAGGACATGTGGCAGAGATCCCTGTACTCTGGAATAAGAGTGATTCATAGGAAAGCAAGAGTGGTGAAGCTAAAAATCCTGAAGGTCGAATTACTGAAGCCAATTATGGCCGTCAATCTAAGAAGGAAATGCATCGTCGGTTTGTGGAATCTGGAAGTGTGTACTCCGTCGGAAAAACTGAGGAGGAAGAAGATTCGTTGACTAGAAGTCATCCGAAGCTCCATAGCCAAGAGGAAAATCCTAGCCGTTCATGGTTGGAACATGTGGCGTTAGACCTATCACTCTCGTGCTAGGAAACTTCATAGAAATAAAAGAGTAAGTCCTTGAAGGGCATAATTCCCAAAGGCCAGAGTCAACAAGAGTTGTTGATAAACGAAGGGACACATGGAGAGTGGAGATTCACTACAGAGAATCATCACTCTGGAAGAAGTGAAGTGTGAAGGCACAATAAATCCCGAAGGCCGGAGTGTCGTAGTTCATCTAAACCGTCCATTGGAAAAGGACGTGTGGCAGAAGATCTATCACTTTGGAGGATTGAGACTCTGGGAAAAGGAGAAGCGGAGGGGCATTGACTGGAATTCATATGAAGTGGAAACAAAGGACATGTTTTAACCATCGATCGAGGGTAGCATGTGGTGCTCGATCCATAGCTCTGGGTACAAAGAGCTTTGGAGAAAACAACACTGGGAACACTCGAAACTCTCAAAGCCATAGTCCCAAAGTGAATCATAGTCATTTGCTATTGGAGAAGTGCGGGCCATAGATTTATGTTTGGGTCATTTTGCTGGTTTGGATTTCGGGGAATTGAGAGTCAGTTGCACTCAAAACAGCTAAAGACGGAAGTCGCAAAGGGGGATATCCAGAGGCTAAATCATGTGTTCATAAGGAATAAGGGCCTAGCAGAGCAGCTAGTGCTCATGACTCAGTGTTACTAGGAGTGCAAGAGAAATCGTGTGCAGGGGAATCAAACCTACATAGGTAACAAAGGGGGACTGTGTGAATTAAATTCAGGGTCTAGAAGGGGCTTGAAGAGCGTATTCATCTTAGTGAATTTAATATCCTTGACTGGGAGGTCACAAAGACCCTAGAAGGAAGGGGGCCTGCATCACCTCGCCATAAGACTGTGGATCTGAAGAAAGAACCAAGAAAATATTCCTGGAAGGAAATGGTTCAGTATAAGTGAGTGCAATAGGAGGTTCCTCTAAAAGAGATCGATTCCTCCTATTATCGGTTGGATCAGCAAAAAGATCCCCTGCATCTTGAAGAGTACTCTATGCCCACTTGGGCCTCTGTTCTGGCTCTGCATCTACATCCAATTTTTGTAACTCTACATATGATTGTACTGAGTCTGAATCTAGATCATATAAATCCTATGAATCATAACTCTCATTTGAAGAAGATTCGACATGTGCATGCTCATCATCTCAGACAGGTGGAAGAATGAAGGTATTTATGTGTGACTGTTGAGGTACATGCAAGACACTTTCCTCGAATTGGAAACTACATTTAATGATGAGTAGGTTCGAGGAAAGATCAATAAGTCTGTATCCTTTCACACCTTCGGGGTATAAAAAAAAATACACGATCAAGTGCCTTCCTCTTTTCAAAGGGAATCCATCCCCATGCATGTGAACTGAAAATATGAAAGTGGGTCACTTCTAGTTTTAGGTCGCTCCAAGCCTCTTAGGGGGTATTATCCTTGACAGATCTATGGGGAGATAAGTTTTGGATGTAGGTTGCACAATTAAGTTCTTCGGCCAATAGTCTCTGTGGTAGTGACTTTGCATGTAACATGCAAGATTCCAGCTCTTTTAGACATCTATTTTTCTTCTCAACAACTTTGTTTTGTTGTAGAGTATAGGGAACTGTATGTTGCAACTGAATCCCTACCTTATGAAAATTATTTACGATCTTATGATTGACATACTCTCCCCCATTATCAGTTCGGAGAACTTTGATTTTCTTTCGGGACTGTGTCTCAATAAGGGCTTTGAAATCTTTGAGGTGTTGAAAGACCTCAGATTTTTTCCTAAGAAAGTAAATCCATGTGAAACATGAGAAATAATCAACAAAAACTAGAAAAAACCTCTCTTTGTTGATTTATGGATGCAGAAAAAGACCCATGGGGTCACTATGGATCATATGTAAAGGAGAGGAAGCTCTCTGAGTCTTTCCTTTGTCGATTTCTCTTGAGGGTGTTTTCCAAGAACACATCCCTCACAGATTCCTTTGGATAAATGGATGTCTAATGGTCCATCAACCAATATTTGATTGCTAAGTTGTTGCATATATCTGAAATTCAAATTCTTGAACCTTTCGTTCCATATCCTACTACATTCAATAACATGGGTAAGTAGTAAAAAAAAAACTGGTTTAATAAATTCAGAAAATGTATACAATCTAGATTGATGATTTACCTCATCGGTAGAAACTCTGGAATTGGTTTGCAAGTCATAGATGTCCACTACATTTGGTTTGAATATGAATTTCTTTCTGGTGATATAATTATTCATCTAATACATGGAGAGAAGATTGACAGAAAGTTTGGGAACGTGCAACACATTCTCGAAGCTTCCTTTGGTGAGTTCAATCCTTCCTTTGTCAATGACCTCAACTAGAGAGTTATCCCCCATCAGAACAGGAGGACCATTTCATGCATCCAATGAAGAATAGACTTATTTTGTTGTATCCATGTGATGTGATGCTCCATAATCTACTATCCAAGCATCGAGAGAGGAGTTTATGGAAATCAAGGCATGGCTATAATTGCCTTTCTTGGGATTTTGATCTTCTGGCTTCTTCTTCTTGCCACCCTAGGGGATGTGATATCCAAGGTTGTTTTTCTGAAGTATTTGTGTCATTATATCTATTTTTTTATGCATGCATGTTGATTATGTATGGAATTCTTTATGGCATTATGTGCATTTCACCCCTTTTCTTCCTTTTCCACCTTTGGATCTGGAGGCATCGACGAAGGGTTTTGAGTACCCTTACTTCTTTGGATTTCCATGAGATTTACTTTTCTCTTTGTCTTTATATTTATGATATTTATGGCTTTCATCTTGCACATTAAGTGCATGTGTATTTCGGCCTTTGATTTTTCCCATGTTGATGAGCTTGGTTTTCTCTTGTGTGAGGGATTCGATAAATTCCTCAAGAGAAGGCATCTTCCTGGTGTCTCCAGAGGAGAATTTGAATTAATGGAATGTGGATAAAAACATGGATAATTTAGGAMCAAGTTTGGAGAGAATGGTGAGAACCATTTGTTTCTCCTCCTTATATTTATCAACCCGCAAGCTTTGAGTTGCGACAGTAAATCCTTGAATTTTGTAAAGAAATCTTGGACATTGTCGAAGATTTTTGKATACAATGTGAGAAATTCCACCTCGAGCATGTTTCCCCTTATATCATCATGCTTTACAAATATCCCTTCCAAGGTGTTCCAGGCATCATTGGGGGTTTTATAGGAAGATATGTGAAAAAGGAGATTGGGAGAGATGAGACTGGAAATTGTTTCGAATGCTTCATCCATTCAAATTAGATACTTGAATTTTTCTATGGATGATGTCGGTTTTGTATCTGTATTCAAGGTTAACCTGTACAATCATCTAGTTCAAATATGAATTATTATTCTCTCCTTCCGTGAAAATTAATTGTAAGGTGTAAGAACGAATTCCTTTGGGAATTCCATCTTTTCGTTGTCCTCAATCTTTGGTACCTGCAAAAATAAATTTGGTGTATATTTTCTTAGCAATCTGTCAACTTTGATACCATGTAAATGTTTTTAACCTATGCAGAATAGATCTAGATAGAAAATACCACACACATTTGTAGAGATAAATTGAGAAAGAAGAAGCAAGAGAGAAAGAATGGAAAATTTTTCATTCTATGTTACGAATAATGAATAATTTACACATGATATACTTTGTATAAATAAACCAATGCACACTGGAGGAGAATCCAATGCACCTTAGTGGTGGTATAGATTGATCTGGACACACACCAACAGTTATGGGAGTAAATTGCCACCTAGTCTAGTCTCTCAGGAAGTTACGGGAGTGAACTGCCACCTAGGTGAGTTAACTAGTCTACCAATCTTGAGTTAATTGACTGAAACATAGTGAAGTGAGGAGGAGATCATGGAATCATGGGTAATGCGCCAGTGTGGTGATGATCCAATCTGGTGATGAGACCAAGGCTAATTCACATTATCTAGTGATGATCCCAATGTTGCATGGTGACAAAACCAATGCAACATCTAACCTCCACTCAACTGGTCAAACTAAAGTAAAAATTGAGGAGGAACCCTATTGCATTTGGGTCCCTACAACTCTTATTGACATTCTTGGATTTTTGGTCATTATATAAAGATAGTATTTGTACGATTATTTGTATTGTCTCATAAATTTTACGGTGTTTATTATCCAAAAATTTTATGCTACTCTTGTAATTTTGAGATGGCTCTTTGGTTAGGAACCTTGTGATTATCATTAAGATATATTTCAGTTTGTAAATAACAACATTCTTTTTACTTAGTAACATATAAATATATATTTTTATTCAAGATGCATTATTTTTCTCTTGTTAACAACTTAATTTCTAAAAAGAATCCACTATATAGAAAAGTATCCCATATAATGGAAATTGTTCCATAACTCTCTTGAATATAAAAATAGATTATTTGTTCTCCTTCTACAATATTTATAAGTAAAATCCTTCAACACATTATAGACTCTTTTGTAGCTTCTTTTCTTTCATATTGTAATATTACTTTTTTTTCTAATACAAAAAATAAACTAATGACATTTTAATATTTATTCTTGCATCTCTTCAAAGATAAAAGAACACTATATTCTATACTATCAAGTGTAAATGAATACTACAATTTCAAAAATAATCTTTACTGCAATAAACCATATATACTCTTTAACTATTCTTTACAGTAATAGTACTAAAATATTGTCATAACTAAAATAAATCAAATTTAAATAGCATATCTGAGCACGCTCCAAAATCTAGAAACAAACTAAGTAGAGAATGAGTTCCTCCCAACCATGGACATGATCAAACACTATTACTTGTTCTTTTCACCCTTGAACCTAAATCATTATTCCATAGGAACTTAAAATTGTATAACCTCCTCCATAAATATCAAAATTTGATTCTATCTCAAAACCATCAAACTCAATTTCTCACAAGTACTCAACAGTTTCCTACCTCATAACATACTTGTATCAAATAGATTTCCTAGGTCCTCATCCCTAACCCTAGGGAATATTCTTGGCCTAAAGTTGTTCTAGCTTGTTCTGTCACATACCATGCCTTTGGTAGAAGGGTTCCACTTGTTCCATAGACAATAATTAACTCTGTTGGTTTTTGTCCTTTTTCACTCACCCATGGAATAATGATTTACTATATTTGTAATTGGATTATCTAATCAGTCTGTTTCTTTTTAATTAAAATAAATTAAAAATAAATATTACAAACTTATTCATCATCAATGTATATGATGATATAATTTCACATAAGTCTTTTCCAATTCTTCCACATCATAAAATATAAAATGTTAAAATGTTTAGATGTTTGTAAACTAAGGGACATTATAACTAATTTAGTAGGTGTTATCTCTCACCTTCTCCAATACCTCAAAATTATCATACCACAAAGCCTTGGTCTTATTACCATCACCCTATAGTCTTTCCTTGATCAGATGTAACCAAATTCTATCTCCCAGTTTAAATGACTTCATGGTTATGTGTTGATCATGTATGGCCTTATAATTTTCCTCTTACTTCTTCAACATTTCTTGTACTTGCAAATGGATCTGTCGAATATTTCTGACAAATTTTTCTTCTTTCAATACTTCTCTTGTGGTGTTTTCACTTACTCCTCCTTATTATCCATAAACAATATATAAGGTTGAAGGTAGAAAATATCCAAGCCAAGTTTCAAAAGGGGAGTTACTAGTATAAGTAGGGACTACTCTTATATAATAGTGTTAAATGTATATAAAACTTTCATCCCAGGTATTTGGATGATTATGATTGTAACCCCTCAAATATTGTACCGATCCCTTAGAAGTTGTGACAATGTCCCGTTGATTACTTCTATATTCCCATTAGTCTATGGATGGAATGTTGTAGATAAATTCAACTTCAAGTCCATATTTTCCGAAAGTGTAGTACAAAAGGAAATGGCAAAAATGGTGTCCTTATTTGAGATGATGCTCATTGGTATATGAAAGTGCACCCAGAACTATCCAAATAACATGTGTGTTTCTTATTTCCCTTTGATGGTCTTTTTACAAGGCATAAGAGTGCACATCTTGTTGAATATTTCAACTACCAAAACAATATAATCATGTACTTCCTGGTTGTTAACAAACTTCCCAAAAAATCCATGGAATTTTTTTCCGAAGGTCGAGTGGGTACAAGGGTGGTATAGACCTTTCCTTATATTAGTTTTCTTACTGGAACAACAAAGTGTGCATACTCTAATATACCATGCTACATCTTCTTGCATTCTGGGATAGTTACACCAAAATTTCTTACAACCTTGGAGGTGTGATCCCCTCTAATAACACCCAATATTTCATCTTTAGGAAAATAGATTTTGTCTAGATTGTAGAGAATCACATTATTAATATGATAGTAATCCTTTTTTCCACCTTCTACATGAATTTTTCCCTACAAGTGTTGAAACACCTCTTTGGAGTATTCATCTTCTGTGTATGCCCATTTTTATCAATCATGGGTAAAAGGATCCATGTGTATAAGATTTCCTATAGATTTAATATTGGATGTGGTTGGCCTTGAAATAATGTTCGCAAAATTATTAATGTTTCCCTTATTACACTTGATGACTACATAAAATTGCTGAAAAAAACGTATCCACTTGTAATGTCTATTTTGGAGAAGCTTAATCTAGGCCTGCAAATACTACAATGGATGGTAATCTATGTGGATAATAGTTTCCTTTCCCATCAGATAGTTCTTCCACTTCTTAAAAACAGGAACTAGGGCATATATGTCCTTATCATATGTAGGGTAGTTTGAAAATATCATATTAAACAACATGGAATGATAACATATTGGATTACCTCCTTACATAAAAACTACTCACATAACATACCCACTTTCATATGTATCCACTTCAAATATCTTCTTAAAGTTAGGAAATGAGAAAATTGGTTGTTGACTGATTTTTTGTTTTATCTTTTAGAAATATTTATGTTGATTATTTCCCCTTTGGAAACTGTTATCGAGTGGTGTAATTACCACTAAGAAAGATGCTATGAGCCTCTATAGGTAAATTTATCCCTCGATGGGACTCCTAAATTCAATGACATTAGTAGAAATTATCCACTTTAGGATGGCCTCCATATTTATGAAATCTATCTTAAGCTCCCCTTCACCTATCACATTCCCCAAGTACACTAATGAGTGTTGAGAAAACTTATATTTATTCAGGTTAGCCAACAAATAGCTCCTTTTCAGAGTCTCTAACAACTACATGTGATGCAAGAGCATTGCCAACATCAAGCGAGCCAACGCGGAAGAGGGAGACAGCTGGACAAGCCCAACACAAATTTTGAATTTTCCCTTGAAGTTGATGCGTCGAACATAAATGTGATAATTAAATAAAGGCACACTTGTATATTGTAAATGAACCTTGAGTGATTCGCTCTCTTCCTTAGTAGGTAGAAGGCATTTATGAAATTAAATGTAAGTAGGTAGAATTGAATGTGTAGATTAGACAGTTCTAGAGCACAAGAGGAAAACGGGATATAGACACCCTCATTTACATTGCAAGATATCATAATTGAAGTAGGAAGAAGAGAAAGAACATACAGAGAGTTGTGTAAGAACACCCATGTACAGATATTTGAATTAATAGAAGAAGTTGATTCAAATTCATGGTGTCATGTTGTTCTCTATGTATGTATGTTGATTTATATGCTCATGAATGTTTGTTTCCTGTTATACATTTGCTTTTATGCTGTGTACGAATGATTTCATGTTTAATGTTTGAAATCTGAGAGAGAGAGAGAGTAAGGGAAATTAGTTTCAATTGTTTCTCTATCTGAGCAAGAGTTCCTGCAAGGAGTGCGTTGACAAAGGGCTTAGATAGGATAACTTTTGTTCTATTTCCAGAGAGTGCAGTTGGGCACAAGAGTCGTGAAAGGAGTGTGCAGGCTGAGCGAAGTCTCAGGGTTGTGAACCTGAGTGAAACATCGAAGGACTGTTGTTGCAGGAGTGCACAAGGTTGAAGGAAATTCAACACTTGGAAGTGTTTGATAATTGCCGCAAGGAGTGCGCGCAAGCGAATTCTCTAAGACTCAGAGTTGTGTGAAAGCTCAGGAAGGATAAGGCTTTCAAACCCGTGGAAGAAAGCATAGGGAGTTTGTGCCTGGGAGTGTTTAGCAGACGTCGTGAGGTTGCCGTAGGTGGAAAAGTTTTCACGGAGGAATACTTGGTTCATTTCATGGAAATCGCCAAGGAAGAACGGACGGTCGGAATTCCTCAAGGAGAATTCACGAAGTCCCGTGAGTCGCTAGATCTGACAGAGGAGCAGTGGAGATACGGTGAAGTATTCCCAAAAGGTTCAAATCTTAGGAGGGATAGAACCGTCGATCCAAGGCAGCGGGGATCGTTGGATCACTCGTAGAATTGCCCATCGGAGTTTCGCGAGTGGAAGGATCGAAGGTTGGTGTTAGGAATCGCGAAATCGCGAAACGCGATATCCCGATGACCATGAGGGCAGTGTGGGGCCACAGGAGTCGGGGAGTGGACATGTGGCACACCATTTCGGGGTTTCATGGTGAGAAGTCCCAAAACATATGCATTAGGATTCGCGATATTGTGAACTTCGAAATGCCAATGGAGTGAAGGACCGTTGAGAAGTTAGGATTCACGCATGTGTCAGAGTTTCAGCATATCGAGGTTCGGGAGTCAGTAAGACAAGTTTTTCGACATCGCGAGTGTCGAAATCATGATAGGGGAAATCCCGATAAGAGAGGTAAAGGTCAACGTTGACTTGTGTCAAGTTTTAGGGATTCTTGAAACCAACGATCGACCACTGACCTCGCAAAGTTACGAAGTCCAATCTCCCAATTGGAAAAAGGGGGATCCCACGAGGATTTATATGGGTGCATATTTCCTGATAGGGAAATAGAAGAACCGTTTGGAGTTCTACGGGCCGTGGAAAGAGGAAATATCCTATGCGGACGTGGACCTTCCGACCTGCGGGTTGTGGAGGGAGCATGCGTCTGCGTCAAGTGGTATCAGAGCACAGAAAGGTTCTTTGCTTTCTGTAGTAGAGAAGGAAGATAATTCATCATGCCTCTGAGGATAAGGGATAGACAGTCACCCGATCCAGAGGAGAGGGAAATGCCGAGAAGAAGAGGTAGGAAGTTAATTGATCCATCCATGGAAAGAGAGATGCATGATCTGCGAGCAAGAATCGAAGACATGGAGACAGCACAAAGGCGTATAGTCAGTGCTGGGGATCTTAGTGATTCCAAAAGTGAAATAGAGGCTAAACATGAAGAAGAATTTGCAGTTGAAGACACAGCAAACGAATTTTTGATCAGAGCTATTTCAAGAATTGGTGCAAGAGCAAAAATGGACATTCCAGTTTACGAGGGAAACTTGGATGCAGAGGAGCTTCTAGACTGGATTATAGCTCTAGACAGATACTTCAACTATGAAGATGTCGAAGAGGACAAGAAGGTCAAGCATGCTATCACAAGATTGAAGGGACATGCAACATTGTGGTGGGATGAACTACAAGCTGACAGACGCTGCAAGGGCAAGTAGAAGATCAAGAACTAGGATAGAATGATCGCGAGGATGAAGGAAAAATTCATCCCCAGGGATTACCAAATCACTCTATTCAGGAGGATGCAGAACCTGAGATAGAAGTTGATGACAGTGAAAGAATACACCGAGGAATTCTACAGGCTGAACATCAGGGCAGGTCATCGGGAGAGCGATGATGAAAAAGTTTCTAGATATCTGAATGGTCTGAGATATGACATTCAGGATGAGATAAGCATGCTAACCATCTGAACGATGGAAGATTCTTATCAATTGGCTCTGAAAGCTGAAGAAAATATGAGTCGAAAGAAGAGTCAGAGGGGCATAGGCAGAAGTCAGCCCAGAGGCAAATCAGTTTCCCAAGACAAATATCAGAAGCCCAACGAAGACTGGAAGAAACCTCAGAGTCGAGCTGAGAGAGGTGGAAGTTCACAGTGAGGGAAATATGATGAACATCAAGGACATCATACTGAGCATAGAGGAGATTATGCTGATAACAACACTTTTCCTCATACTAGAGGTAGAGGAAGAGGAAGAGGTGGAGTCATTACATGCTTCACGTGTGGATAGAATGGGCACAAGTCTTATGAGTGTCCTGATAAAAAGAAAGATACTGGAGAAGCTCACATCACCAAAGCACAGAGGCGAGATGTTGAGGGAGAATCTGCTGAAGGAGAAACATAGTGGAGGATTGGCAGGACATTTCGGTCATGACAAAACATTCGTGAAGCTGAATGAGTCATATTTTTGGCCGAGAATGCGAGAAGATGTCAAGAGATTCGTAGACAGATGTAGAATTTTCCAGCATTCAAAGGGAAGGAAACAGAAACTGGAAATGAGCAGCCAGTGATCCAGTGGACAAAGCAAATTCCAGTTGCAGAAAAGCCACAGATGGAGTGCATATTGGATAAACGAATTGGTAAGAAGACCAGGAGAAAAGAATATTATGAGTATTTGGTCAAGTGGAAAGGCCATCTAGTTGAAGATGCCAGCTGGGAGAGTGAAGCAGAGATACAGAGGCATGGACAAACCATGCGCGAGCTCATGGACAGGAGCCCATGAAAGTTTTCAAGTGAGGGAGTATGATGCAGGAGCATTGCCAACATCAAGAGAGCGATGGCGGAAGCATGAGACAACTGGACAAGCCCAACACAAATTTTCAATTTTCCCTTGAAGTTGATGCGCTGAACATAAATGTGATAATTAAATAATGTAACGTCCTCCTTGTTATGACAACAACTCTTTAATAGGTGCAATTTTTTTTTTTTTTTTGCTTTTGGTTAAGTTGTGTGCGCGCATGTGAAAAGGGAATAGACACACATGACTCTACGTCGCCACCCGACGACTAACAAGACGCAACCATGATGTTCACAACAAGAAGACAAAGGTGCACAACAAGTAGCTACAAGCAATAAATGACCAAAGACATAAGGCACACAACAAGTAAATGCAACCATTAAACGACATACTGGGTTAGGTATCGTACGAACATAGAAGGAAGAATCCATAGTAGTGGATTTTACTATTTTTGCACAGGAAAGCAGGGCGTTTAATCTTAGTTCTCTGCTCCAGAGAGAGAGAAGGTCAGATAGGCTCCTGGCCGTCTGCTCAGGCAGAAACTAGTAATCTCCGTCAGGTGTGTCGCAAGAGTGGAAACCCTTCCTTTAAAGGGCCCGAGACTCTTGATACGGCACAGGATTCTTTACACAAGAATAATCACACTCACCGTCTTATATACTAGGATACAAGGAGGTGTCTACATCCCACCCGACACGACTGACCCCATACTCAAATGACTCAACCAAGTACAACAATAAATATA
>SNQJ01S0000646.1:431255-448791 GCA_010110895.2 Picea sitchensis
TGGTTAAGGTGTGTGCGCGCGTGTGAAAAGGGAACAGACACACATGGCTCTACGTCGCCACCCGACGACTAACAATACGCAACCACGATGTTCACAACAAGAAGACAAAGGTGCACAACAAGTAGCTGCAAGCAATAAATGACCAAAGACATAAGGCGCACAACAAGTAACTGCAACCATTAAACGACATACTGGGTTAGGTATCGTATGAACACAGAAGGAAGAATCCATAGTAGTGGATTTTACTATTTCTGCATAGGAAAGCAGGGCATTTAATCTTAGTTCTCTGCTCCCGAAAGAGAGAAGGTCAGATAGGCTCCTGGCCGTCTTCTCAGGCAGAAACTAGTAATCTCCGTCAGGTGTGTCGCAAGAGTGGAAACACACAGTCTTATATACTAGGCTACAAGGAGGTGTCTACATCCCGCCCGACACGACTAACCCCATACTCAAATGACTCAACCAAGTACAACAATAAATATACACATGACCACAACCTCAATGGAAGGCGCAAGGCATAAGGATTCAGACAACTACCCACCAAGTTCAGCAGGATATACATGAACACGAAACCTAATTTGAGGTTTTATTGTCGAAAAATAGTACGAAATGTTGTGTGTTTTAAACTATCTTCGAGAAAGAAGATAGTTTGAAGCTTCCTCCCGAGGACCCCTCACGGACTCCATCTTTACCTAATAATTTTCCTTTAAACTACTAAAATTAACAATTAATTTAATAACTATAAGCACTTAAACAATACCAATAAACTTTTTACTAATTCTATGTTTATTAAACTATCTAACCTAACTCCCCTAATAAAATTCTTCCACTATAAAATTCAAATTCTTCCTTCAAATAAAACTAAACTACCCTAAAAAACCATTACATTAATAATTAACAAAACCAAAACATTAATAACAATAATCTCATTATCAAAATCAAAAAAAGAATTACAATTTTTCCGTTACCTCCTTAAAAACTACCACTTAAGATATTAATGAACAAAATTTTCAAAAACATCCTCCACTTTATTAAATTATTTAAAATCTAAAATAGAATACTCATTAATAATTTTATTAAATCTAGGGTTTCTKAAGCRTCTGCAGTGACTGGAAATCGTTCGAAATAATGTCAAGTAATAAATATTCTTTCAGATCTATAAAAAAAAAAAAYAGGATTATGGAAAATATTCGTGAAACAAATCCGAATTATTCCCAGACTGAAATCTAATCCCTTCCATCAAAAAAACTCTGAAATGCATGTAAGGCATACGAGGAACAATTTTTAACTATAAACCCTATGTTGAAACCAAAATAAAATATAGAGCATGCATACCTGGAAGTAGGCAATCAAACATGAAATCGAGAACCAATAAAGTGTTATGTCAGTCCCGGATACATGTCAAGGAAAATGATAACATTAGTATTTAGCGTTAACCTGGTTGTAAAAATCATTACAAAAATATAGAAGGAAGGGCTCTCGAAGCTTATAATCGTGTAAGTATTTCCTTTGAACACCATTTCCGAAAATAACAATAAACATAACCAACTCCCAGTAGTTTGTTTTAAAATCCATAGAAGAAACCAGGTAGGACACTCACCTCGAATTTAGATACTAAAATTTATGGAATTAAAAGTTGGAATCCAAAACAAAGGTGGGGAAAAATAAATGCTGGGACAACTCTTTCTCCTGGAAGTTCGCTATCCATAACAGGTGCTGGGAATTAAAGGCCTCACCTGCAGCAACAGGCGCAAGGTAAATCAACATGCCGAGCCCAGAGAGAAACCATCATCAATTGAATTTAGAGGAACGCGAAGGGACAACGGACATGCGCGGAGTATAACTGTTATCCTGGGCAAATAATTGGAACAGACAGTTGGGTAAGGAGAAAAATTAAACAATCCTGACTGCATTCAACACGCTCGTGCTGGGAAACCTCACGCTTTGAGTAGGAAAGGCGTTTAAAGGATAAAGGGACACATATCGCGTGTATAGGATCCCACAGTGAAAAACTATCGGTGTCAACAAGGAACTGACCACCGGACAATTCCCACAGAGTTAGTCTGCGAGCTAACATCAATACAATGTGGTCAACGCTGCTGTGACTACGCTGTAATTTATCCACATTAACGATACAAAACAATACAGCAAGAGGGGTACACCCGCAAGTTAACAATAAGCGGTGCAAATTCATGCTGCGAGTGCGAACTATGGATTATATCACTCAGAAACCACATTATTAATAATCTGGCCATCGCCTGCTCATTTTATAAAAATCTTCGGTCACCCCCAAGGATAAATCTCTGGTTTTTTTTTTTTTTTTTTCAAAAAACTGTGCTATACCAGTAAAACACAGTGTACGGATTGTGAGCAGAGGTAGGAATTCGAACTTGTTTGAGGGAGGCAGTAAAATAAGTCAGTGGAAACAAGGCTACGAATTACACAGTCAAGGAGGGAAGGAAAGCGTAGATGAAGACATTACCGACATGCTATCTCTTAATAGAACAACCGCAGAGACACATTCTAAAGGTGTACATTAATCGTTGGTGTATAGTAATCACTGGGCTATAGTAATTGTTGGTGTAAAGTAAAGGGGTTTGCAGAAAAATAAAACAGAACGCAAAGAAATATTTTAACAAAAACGCAGAGACTTTATCCCCATAAAAATGCCGAGAAGGGTTATTGACATCCGCAACTACCAAGTGGAGGAAAATCAACACAGTCTACAAATTTAAAAATAAAAGGAAGAGAAGGACCATCAACGCACAGTCATACAACCAAGCTATAAAGCTCAGTCATGAAACTCAAACTCAGTTTACCCATTAAAACACATGCAAATCTAACCATATATCCAATGCTTTCTACTCTACCAAAAATAAAAATCATACCATTTCCTTTTGCCCGCTTCGGAGGACGTCCCACTCTCCGTGCCGCGTCCCGCGCTCCATGCCGCTCTCGCTCGCCTGCGAAACGAGGGCGTCCCACTTTCGAGTCTTGCAGCGTCCGTAGCTCCATCTCGCAGCTCTTTCGCTTCATGGAAATGATAGAACCTCCTTTGGTACACCTCGGTAAATGCTAGAATTTGCACTTTGCTTCTACCTCCAGCCACAAAGGCCTTAAAGGGCCGCACAAATCGAGAGGTATGCCTAGCCTTCGCCTACATAGTGAGCTACCACTCAATCTAAGATGAGAAAATCCCAATGGCACTCTCACCAAGCAATGGAGTCCGGTCCAAATCCCGGCCGGTAACCTTGCACTCATAACCCTCATCTTCCTCGTCTACCTTTCTTTTATAGAATTTTGAGACCCCCTCTTGCCTTCATCTGTTTAAGTTTTAATGAAAACCCTCTAAAAATTATCGGTCTTACAAGTGTCACTCATCCAACACGTTTCTCCAATTAACCTGCTTTAAATCTCTTAAAGGCTCATTTCCCTAATTTTATTAATCCCTTCCTTTTAAAAAAAAAAACAAAAGTAAATCGCTAGTTAATCTTTTCATTTATTTTTAAATTCATAACCTTTATACTCCCACACGTTAAATAATTTTATTACTTATTGATTGTCTAACGAACGCTATTACTTAGTTTCCCTATTTTATTAATCCCTTCTTTTTATTTTATTTAATATCTTGTGTTCTTTCTGCGTTAGAATTAAATTTCTTCTTTGCAAATTTTTAAAATCCCTTAGTTTATTTTATGATATTCTTACTCTCTTCATTTACCCCAAAATTTTATGAAGACCCAACTATTGCCTAAGTGGATTTTTGTTTAAATTTTTATTTTTTGATTCTAGGGCCTTTTTTTCTTTAAGGTTACACTCAAATTTTTACCCTAGAAAAGTCTTAGAGCTTGGGGCAGATTGAGCTAGGCGACAATTGGTTAGGTGAGTTGTTTAAGGACTTCTTAAGGTGTTAATGTCTTAGGACATCTAGGTTTGTTTCCCTCTTTGCATCGTAAGTCACGGCGATGCCCGCCGGGGCGCTTTTCGTTATAAGGGTGCCACTACGCTTCGTTCATTTTATTTTCGCATAGCGATGCCCTTTCGATGCACCGTTGCTCAAGGTTCCTTTCGCCTTGTGTTTCTTTCGCGGCGTTCCTTGAGGATGCACGTGCTCCAAAGGGTGACACTATGACAATTTGTTGGTAGACATCGCGTAACCCACGGTCAACGCTCCGCAACGAGGTGAACTTAGTAGGAGACTAAGGGCTCTCTAAGGAATAAGGCCCACCTTATTGCGCGCCAGGATCGCTCATTGGCCCGATTATTAGTGCCCTCCGCGGCATCGGTGATGGATCCTCTTGAACTAAGGTAATCGTTAACCTGATTCGAGGCCATGGCGGAAGGAGTGCTAGTAAGTCACCGGGAGCATAAAATCACTCAATCAGCGACTGACCGCGAGGGAGAAAAAAAGAGAGCGGTGGACAACAGCATTCAAATTGAAACATTGTAATATAAAATTTTGCTTAAACATTGAATATTCTGATGTGGTGGCTGCGCTGGCACATATGTATGGATCTTGGCCCGGATAAACTCCTCGATCATAGGTAGGTGAAGACGTTACTTAGATTTGGTAGTAGATAGAAATTTATTATAGATTAGGCGTTTTAGCTTCGAGGAGGGAAAGCGGTGCTAGACACCCTCCCTTGTATCATTGTGAGATATTCATTCATTCATTCGGCATTATCCCAGGAAGGGGCGAAGAAAGCGAGGAAGCCCGGTTAATTTGGCTTTTCCGTATGCGGATATTAATGAATTAATAGGAAAAATGCCGTTCATTTCCATGGATGTTGTTTCGACTCTATGTGTTATTATCATTACTTCTTTGCACTGCTTTACTATGCTTATCATTATATGTTGCTTATGTGATTGCATGTCAGGTTAGAAACACGAGAGAATGAAGAATGAGCTTCAATTGTTTCTCTACTTAGGCGAGGAGATTCACATTGAGGTACGTTGAATACCTCGCAGGTAAAATCGAGGAGGCTAAGGTAGATTTGGAGCATTCTCTTTACCCGGGAGTTGGAGTTTGAAATTACGTTCCGAGCCTTACTTGAGGTGAGTCACCGAGGAGTTGGGCATTAAAGATTCAGTAACAAGTCCCCGAGGAGAGAAGGCGAAAGCATTGCAAGCGTGAAGTGCAAAAACGGAAGAACATCTGATTGGTTTGAAGGTTGAGAGTCGCATTAAGTAAGTGAAGAAAAGTTCTACGAAGAATTGGAAAGAATGAGCTCGGGAAGGATAGCACCTTTGTTTTGATTACCAGGTGGAGGTGGTGGAGCGGAGAACTCAGAGAGGAGAGAATAAGGCGTTGTGGGCGGAGATAACAAAAGTTGACTGGCGGGTGGAGTTGGGGAGGATGCGCGAACAGATGCGCGGACTGGCTGAAAAAATGGGAAGATGGCTGCATAAAGGTATATTTAATCGAGATATTATAGCCGGTGATCTTTCGGGATATCGGATCTTGGGAGTGGGAAGCCTCAAGTCGGATCTCGGGAGTGACGAGAGCACAAGGTCGCGAGATTCCGAGTCGTCGGCATCTCGGCACTTCGGTTCTCGAAGGTTGAAAACTCGAAGGTAAATAGACGCGAGTCGTGATAATGCGAGGTCCCGACATACCAAGAAAATTAGCGTCAGTTAAGGTGTTCAAAGTTGATAACTCTTTAAGGCGAGAACCGGGGAGTCACAGTGGAAGCGGCGCCGATACTGTGAGAAGGCGGGGTGCGTGTCGGTATTATCGGAAACTTTATTGGAATTCTCTTTGTTAGGAGTAGCGGGGAGAGGCGATTTCGATACCGCGAAGAAAGCGTGCTTGATACATTGAAGAATAGGGATGCGAAGAAGGGGAAAGGAATTGGCCGGTGTCACGGAGATGGAGGCGTGGAATCACGAGATCTGAGGCGAAGAGACTAGAAGATGGGGAACCGCGGAAGTGGAAGCGGCGGGGAGGTTTCAGCGATCTAAGATTGAAGGAAAGGCCCGGACGCTGGCCAGAATCACCATTTAAGAAGATGCCTCGGCCAGTTGATCAAAACCATTTCGAGGATGAGCTCGAAGGCGAGATGGACGTTCCAGTTTATGAGGGAAGTCTAAATCTTTGAGGAGGCTGGATTGGGTCCGGCTCACGACACCTATGATTATATGAGGGATATGTCGAAGGGATAAGGTAAGGAACATGTATCGCAAAAGTGGAAGGGACATACAACTTATGGTGGAGACGGTAGGCGACGGGGCGTTCAAGGAAAGCGAAGATCAAAATTTGGGATCCCGGATATTCGTAGAAATGAAGGCGAAATTTATTCCAGAGACTACGAGATCCGCATTCCGAGAACATCACGAGAACACGAGGCAGTTGATGGCATTGAAGGATTACCGAGAAGAATTCTGAGGCTCAATATTGAGTTGGTCATCCGGAAAGTGTTGAAAGTGTGAGATATCACGGAGGAATGGTCGGGTGGCGTCGGGATGAATTGAACATGGTTACCATCGCCCTTGATTCGTACATATATTTCGAAACCGAGGAAAAGCCCCGAGACCTAAGCCTCGGGGAGACGGCCCGAGCCGACCCCGCATTTCCCGAGGAAAGAGAATTTAAAGCCAGGGGAGGATTAAGGAAAGACCTGAGGGAAGAGTACGAAAGAGAGGGGAACCTCCACCGGCGAGAGAACAACAAATTCTTGAGCGAGGAGACAACAACCCGGTTCAGCGGGGAGATTATCGTGCTCGTTCCTCGTGCAGAGGTAGAAGGGCGAAGCTGAAGGAGGAGTTATCATACATGTTTCCGCGTGTGGTAAAGGCCGGTCTAAATCGTGGTACCAGAAGAGAAAATGGTGGAGGAAGAACTCACATCAGCGGTGTTGAGTCGGAAGATCTTGTATTGAAGGTAAGCTTAAGGACGCATAAAATTGGCCCTTTTGAGAAAGGTGGGCGACTCACCGGTCTGGAAAGCGGAGACTATTGAGCGGCTTATGCGGCCGGAGGCGAGGAAGTGCAAAGTCATCGTGGCAATGGGAGTATGATAACTCGTTGCGGTGAGATGGTCGAAACTAGAAACAAAACAACTAAGCACGGAGTCCATATAAGGTCACCGTGGTTACAAAAGGAACCGGGTAGAGATGTCACTAAAGTACTAGTTAAGAATTTAAAATTGGGAATTATCATGGCGAGATTTTGTGTGACGTCATTACCATGGATGTAATACCACCACATCTATTTCTGGGTAAACCATGGAAGTATGATAGAAATGTTGTTCATGATGGGAGGAAGAACACTTATACCCATTTTTCTCAAGGGTATAATGGGTGTAAACATATGTTTTTGCAAATAGAAGATAAAGGATTCAAAAAGGATGTTTGTCCTAGTATACTTCTCATGAGAGGGAGGGAAATTCTAGATGAAGTCAAGAAGGATAAGATATGCAGTTTGTTGTGATAAGAAAATCTAGAGTAATCTTGACCAGTACTTCAATAGGTTATCTACCTGAGGAGATTCAGGAGCTGCTGGAGAGTTCGCTGACATCGTGGTGGTTGAATTACCTCGTTCGTTTCCATCGATTAGGAGTGTGAATCATCATATTGACCTCATACCTGAGAACGGTTACACCAAATAAGGTGGCGTCTGAGGTTGGCACCTCGAAACGAGGAAGTCAAAAGGCGGTTTAGGATCGCGATTAAGGTACGTAAAAATTTCACATTGAGAAACATATTTAGGGGCTATGACAGGTGGTTTGTACCCAATGGGGAAGTATTTCCCAGAGTTCGGGGGTCAAAGCGGAGTTTTGAAAACACGAATATATCTGAGGTAATATGGTGCCAGCTGAGGAGCATACGAGAGAGCTGAGAATCCAGTTCTGAGGATAGAGTCCATGGATTGACTTCACGTCGAAGGATGGATTACTTTTCAAAGGCAACCAATTGTACATTCCGGATTGCTCTATGAGAAAGAATTTGGTGAAAGAGAAAAACGGTGGCTTAGCAGGTCATTCCGGGCATGACAAAACATTACATGGTAGCGAGAATGCGATATTTTTGGCGGTATCGTCTGGAGATGTAAAGCCCGGTTTGTTGGCAGTGTGAATATGTCAACATACTAAGAACTTGTAGAACGCAAGGTTATATCAGCCGTTACCTATATACCCAGAGAGGCCATGGGAAGCCATTAGGCGCGATTTGTTCTGCAGGGTTAAAGGAGCACAGAGGGTGGGCTACATCTTTGTTGTGGTGGAAAGGTTTTGAAGATGGCACATTTCATGCAGGTGTCATAAGACAAGCGATGCACACACATACATAAATTGTTTTTCAAAGAGATGCGTCTGCGATTGCATGGATTAGAAGCACATAGTCTGGATCCCGGGGATACAAGTTCCTTAGGTCATTTTGGAGGGCTGACATGGAAGAAGGCTGAGGCCCGACTTGGCGTTGATTCACGCCCACCATCCAGCAGATAGATAAAGTGACCCAGAAGTGGTTCGCAGGAGATCTGTTGAGGAGTCCCGGTGGCCGAGCATCACACAGTTGGGGATGAGATCTTACAGGCGAAGTTCTGTGCTTGATTAGAGTGAATCCCGAATCTGGTATATTTCAATTTAGCGCCCGGAACCACAGGCCAAGAGGAGTAGCCGAGCCCCAGAGTGAGAGCAGTGAGACTAGCGGTATAGTAGGAAAAATTGTTGAGGCAATGCAGGAGGAACCTTGAGGAGGTGGCTTGGGTTCATAAATGGGAATCAAGGTACAGCCATGAGCCAGAGGAGAAAGCTAGAGGAAAAGACAGCTTGGGGTTTAGGTTTGGGAGATATAGTTCACAGGAAAGAAAGGGTTCGAGGGGGCAGCACAACAAACTCAAGATGAAAGAGTAGGACCATGCGAATCGAGAGGGTGAAGGTATGTGAGCTTAAAAGTTTTTAGGATATCTCCGATTTTTAATATTTGGGATTTATACCTAAGAATGAAGAAAAGGAACAAAACAGCGGAACCAGGAGGAACCGATGGTCGATGGTAAGCAGGTTACTGTTCTACGAGCTTGAAATGGAGTTACATCTTTGGTGGCGAAACAAGTAAGAAACCGGAGAAAGTGGTGCGATGAAATGGAAGAACACCCGATGGAGGATGCAATTTGGGAAGCGGAGTGATTTTGGAAGCATTAAAGGCGAGGCCTTGACTACTTAAAAGACTCCGGACTGAGGAGCCCCATAAGAATCTGCCGCAGGCAAGGTATGATACGAGGGAGCATGCAACTCACTCAATCAATGACGATACGAGGAGGAAAAAAAACGGTAGACTGACGCCGGCATTCAAAGTACCTGAAACATTTTGATATGGTTGCGCCAAACATTGAATATTGATGTGATATGCCTGGCATATGTAGCGGATCTTGAAGCCGGATAAGCTCTCACGATCTTAAGGTAGGAAGCATTTACTTGGGTTTAATGCAAGTAGATAGAAATTTACTATAGATTAGACAGTTTAGCTTTTGAGAGGGAAAGCGGGATAAAGACACCCTCCTTTACATCTAGGGATGTTATTCATTCGACATTATCGGAAAGGGGAGCGAAGAAAGCGAGGCCAGAGTTGGTGAAAAACCGTATGGATATTGAATTAAGCCAAAAGGGGAAGAAACTAAGATTCCATTTCCGGCTGGATGTGTTTGAGCTATTATTATTTATTAATAATATACCTTTGCATGTTTGCTTCCTTTTATGCTTATCTCGACCGCTATCTCTTGCTTATGCTGATTACATATCGGGTTAAAGCTAGAGAATGAAAAGGAATGAGCTTCAATTGTTTCTCTACTTAGGCGAGGAGATTCACATTGATGCGAGTTGAATACGCATAGAGTGCGTTGAGGCGGCTAAGTAGTTGGAACTTGTTTCTCTTTTTCCCAGGGTTGGGTTTGAGTCGTTCGAGCCTTGCAGGTGAGTGTAGGTCGGATTGAAGTCTTAGTAGCAGGTCTGAGAAGGGAAAGGTCGAGACTGTTGCGAGCTTGAGTGCACAGGACCCGGAAGAACATCATCACTTGGAGAGTGGTTGAAGGAAGGTTGAAAGAGTGCGCGAGTGGTGAGAATTTCCTACGAAAGGAGAGTCGAAGAGCGAGCTTTCGGGAAGAAGGATAGCACCTTGTTTTACGTTGCACTTGGGAGACGGGTGGTGAGCGGAGACTCTTGAAGGAAAGGCCGTGAGCTTGGGTGTAATTGGAGAATCACTAAGATGCGTGACCCTAGCGTGGTCAATTATCCGAGGAGTTAGCGAGGAAGATCCACTTTGTTTCTACCAAGTAGAGAGAAGCCCGCAGTAGCGAACAATCCGAATGTCTTACATGGGGTATGTCAGAAATCGGATGATATAACCCGAGTGATCTCGGAGATGCTCCGGATCTCGGGAGTGGAAGCCTCAAGTCTGATCTGGGAATTACGAGGAAGTGCGGAAATCGCGAGATTAAGGAATCTCGACATCACCGGCACTTGGTCTGAGGTTGAAAACTTCGAAGAGTATAGAGGCGAGTCAGCGATACTTATAAGGTCGAGCATACCAAGAGATCAAAGCGTTGACCCGAGCATGGGAATGTAGGTCCAGAAACCCATTCCCGTCCGGTGGGAATCGAAGTCGCTGGCCCGATCCTTCATCAACTAAGGAAGGGAGGATCATTTGGAAGCAGCGTGGAAGTAAGGACTCTAGGAAGTGAAAGAGTTGATAACTCTTTGGGCCAAGAACTAGGAGATCCTGGTAGGAGAGCGGCCTTATTACTGTGAGGGGAAGAAGGTTGCGTCATAAGGCTATGGCCCGAGGGGTTGGCATGCGCCTGCCTCAATCTCAGGAAATCATGTAGCCCTTTACCTGCGATATGTGATGCGAATTGACAGAAGCTATGATATTTTGCATCGTCAACAATCATGTGAAATGTCAACATCATATGTCAAATCCAAATGAAATATCACAGTAATAAATCAATTAAAATAGAACACTCCTTGACTCAATGTCCAGGAGTCGAAGGTTCGCCGATAACCTACGCGTCATCGAGGTCAAAAACCCTGCTCACTTAAATAAACTGAGTCAATAGCACTGTCTACATCAAATAGTAACAACTATCATGTAATTTATCATAGCGCATCATAATCAAGTATAAAATGTTTGCCGCCGAGAAAAGTCGGATCACTGCCCGGTAAAGTGTCCTCCATCAATAATTTTCGGTGAGTCTGCGCCCGAGGCGGGGATGTTACAAATAAAAGGCACACTTACATATATTGTAAATGGACCTTGAAGCCGTTCTATACGTGCTAGTCCAGGTAGAAGGCATTTTATAAAATTAAATGTAGTGGGTAGAATTAGATAATGTAGATTAGGCAGTTCTAAGAAGCGCCAAGAGATACATAGACACCCACCCTCATTGTACATTGCAAGATATCATAATTGAAGTAGGAAGAAGAGAAAGAACATACAGAGAATTGTATCAAGAACACCCATATACGGATATTTGAATTAGCTGGCAGTTGTTCAGAATTCGTATCAATGTTATTCTCCGTGTATGTATGTTGATTGATATGCTCATGAATGTGTGTTTGTTATAAATTTTTGTTTTATATTGTTTTGTATGAATGATTTCATATATTTAATGCTGAAATACGAGAGAGAGAGAGAACAAGAATAGTTTCAATTGTTTCTCTATCACGAGGCAAGGGTTCGTGCAAGAGGTGTAGTTGAAGTTTCCACAAAGGAGTGTGTTGATAAAGGGCTCAGATAGGATAAATTTTGTTCTATTTCTAGATAGTGAAGTTGGGCACAGGAGCCATACAAGGAGTGTGCAGGAAATTCGAAGTTTGTGAACTGAGTGAAACAACGAAGGGCTAGCTGCTACTTGTTGCAGGAGTGCATAGGGTCGAAGGAAATTCAACATTTGGAATTGTTTGAGAATTAGCAGGGAATGCGTGCAAAGTGAATTCTCTAAGGCTTCGAGTTTGTTTGAAAGCTACAGGAGGACAGGATTTCAAACCATGGAAGAAATAATAGGGGTTGTACTGGGAGTGTTTATATGTAAACTAGGGTTTCCGCAGGTGCACAAGTTTTCACGGAGGAATACTTAGTTCGTTCGATGGAAATGCATGAGGAGAAAAGAGCAGGGCGGTCGGAATTCCCTCGAGGGAGGGTGTGAGAAATCATGAATTCGCTAGATCTCCACCAGGAGGAGAGTGAAGATATGGTGCATTATTCCCAAAAGGTTCAAGCTTCGAGGAGTCCCATGAGTCGCTAGATCTCACAGAGGAGAGTGAAGATATGGTGAAGTATTCCCAAAAGGTTCAAAGCTCAGGAGGGATAGAACCATCGATCCAAGGCAGCGGGGACCGTTGGATCACTCATAGAATTGCCCATCGGAGTTTCGTGAGTGGAAGGATCGAAGGTTGGTGTTAGGAATCACGAAATCGATAAACGCGATATCCCAATGACCAAGAGAGCAGTGTGGGGCCACAGGAGTCGGCGAGTGGACAGGTGGCACACCATTTCGGTGTTTTGTGGTGATAAGTCTCGAAACATATGCATTAGGATTCACGATATTGCGAACTCTGAAATGCCGATGGAGTAAAGGACCGTTGAGAAGTCAGGACTCACATGTGTATCGAATTTTCAGTGTATCGGGGTTCGGGAGTCGGTAAGACAAGTTGTTCGACATCGCGAGTGCCTAAATCGCGATAGGGGAAATCCCAATAAGAGAGGTAAAGGTCAGTGTTGACTTGTGTCGGGTTTTAGGGATTCGTGAAACCAACGATCGACCACTGACCTCGCAAAGTTGCGAAGTCCGATCACCCGATTGGAAAAAGGGGGATCCCACGAGGATTGTTGTGGGTGTAGATTTCCCGATAGGGAAATAGAAGAACCATTTGGAGTTCTTCGGGCCGTGGAAAGAGGAAAGATCTTGTGCGGACGTGGACCTTCCAACTTGCGAGTTGTGGAGGGAGCGTGCATCTGCATCAACATGAGATGTGACATGTGATCCTCCTAGGTATAGACATAAACCAATATATCACCCAAATACACTATGCTAAATGAATCTAAATATGGGCACAATACATCATTCATTAGTCTCATAAATCTAGTTTGTGCATTGCATAAACCAAATGGCATGACCTGCAATTCATACAAACCTTGCTTTGTATTGAAGGCAGTCCTTCACGTCTATTATTCTTTGAAACTTACCTGTTGGTATCCCGATTTGAGATCCAAATTGGTGAAGTACTTGGAATGATACAACCGGTCTAAATAATCATCAATCTTGGGTATAGGGTGTCGATTCTTGAGTGTAATCATTTTCAAATCTTTGTAGTAAATACACAATCGCCAATTCCCATCCTTCTTGGGTACAATCATTATAGGTGACCCACAAGGTGATGTGATTGGTTTAATTACTCCTTTCTCCAACAACTATTGTAACTATTTCTTCACTTCATTTTCTTCTATAAAATACTATCTATGCAACTCAATATTTGGTAATGGGGAATCAAAAAATAATTGTTTCTTGTCATCTAATTTCCTATTAGGTGGTAGTCCTTTAGGCTCTTAGAAAAATCCATAGTATGCCTGCAATAACTCCTCCAACTGTTGTTTCTTATTTTTAGTACATCCCTATAGGGATGCCTTTACTCCTACCGAGTCATTAACCAACAAATTCTATTGTAAGAAAATAAAAAACATACTTATTACTAGAACTAATCAAATTTTTGGCTTGGATGGCACATACTAGTGAGATCTTTTATTTACGTTTATGAACATCGATGACAAAAGAATTCCCATACTTGATTAGGAATCACTAGTTTTTTTGCTGCATCAATATCATGTCCCTCATATAAATGTAGGGGAGTCCAAACACTACACCACACATATCAAGGGGTACTACATCTAGCTCTGGTTCATGAATAAAATATGTAGTTACAAAAAATTTAATCTTACACTATTTCATGACCTTGATATATCCATCCTTTTTTATCAACCCAAATGGATATAGGGTAGGATGATCATGAACCTCCAACCAAAACTCTCTTACTAGATCATATTCTATGATATTGACCTATGACCCAAAATCGAATAGAACATATACCTTGGTCTTCTTGACCTAGATCTTGATATGGAAGAGTTTTTTCATTTCATTCTCTTCCTTGTGATGAAGGATAGTCTGATTCACTTCCTTATTCACTGAAGTGCAGAAAATATTCTCATCCACATCAATATTCTCTCTACCTTATTGATTGAATCCATGGATAGAAGTTTCTTCTTCTTGGAATCCTTCTTGTAGTTCTTAGGTTTTGTCTCTTAATGTAGTTTCCAACAATTTTCCTTAGTGTTACCATCAATATTGAAATTGTTTGTAGTGGTAACTTGTGTCCTTCACTTATATGAAGTGTATTCCATCTTCTTGTATTTCCCTTTCCATTTACTCTTCCCCTCCTTAAAATTTTCTTTGTTCTCTTTCTTCTTGGAACCACTTGGATGTCCTTTCTTGTGGCCTTTATTTCCTATATACTATTCTTTCACACAAGCCTCATCAATTTTATTGGTATTGAATAACATCACTTACTTTCACAAATGACTATGCAGACCCCTCATATACTTTAGGAGTACATCTAAATTACTAGGAGAGATATTGAGCATGACAACCATGTTTCTGAATTCAATGGTGTACTTCTACACACTCTACTCTTTCCTTTACTTGAAGTAATGCCAATGGATCTGTTGGTCCTCAACATAATCGATACAGTATAATTGGGAATTTATTAGGGTCTTAAAACATCCTACTTAGCTAGTAGTGGATCACCCTCCATCCTAAATGTCTCCATCTAGATTGTCCACCATGTTAATGCATGGCCTTCTAATTTAAATTGGGAAAATTAAATCTTCTTTCCCTCATCTATATTGTGAACACTAAAGAAGACCTCTAATTTTTGAAAACAATGATTTATATTCAATTCATAGATGTCACCTTCATATGGCTTGATATCCACTTTCTCTTCCTTTTAAATAAATAATATGAAGGTATAATGGCACTAGAACTTGACTGTTATTTCTTCATCCCTTTCCTTGAATCCTTTTTTGGGTCTACAATTTCTCTCGGCTTCCACTTTTATACGATCTCTTAGTAAGAGCCTTTAGCCTCCCAGAATGATCCGATCTTTATTTATAGAGCCACCGTGAGGAACGCCATATTGTGAGAGATATTAGTGAATTTCTCTTCCATCCTCACAAATCTCTCTTTGTTGGATCTCAAGGGTTTTTGTGAATATAATCATCCATCGTGGCTAGGTTCATACGAATTCCTTCTGAAGCCAATTCCTAGATCATGTAACTTCCCACAAATACCCCCAAAGAAATTTCTCTTATACCAATAGGACCTATAAACTAACATGGATATTCCACTCGAAGAACTTGTCACAATAAATCTTATATTTTTTTGAATTTTTAGACTTCGCAGACTAATTTTCCTCTAATCAAAGATTAACTGATTACTATATTTTCTTGAATTTATTAAAATATTGAATACAAATATGAAAGAATAATAAAACATATACACACCATCCACACAATTTAACATACGATGTATCATGGGAAACCCAATATGAGAGATAACCTAGATATAAGGTGAGGCCTATGTCTTTCTCTCATTTCTTCAATTACGGAAAGCAAGTACAAAGAAAGACACACTTACTATGGAGTTACTTTTGACATTATGGATTGAACAGTTGCTATAGAATATTCTATCTCCTTTGTTATGATCTCAACATACCACTCCTTTGATTCTCTCCTAAACTATGGAACACGTACAATACAAAAAAATGGAACCCTTTCTCCTCCTAACAACTTGGTATTTAACATATCCTTATAGATGTCTAAGGTTATATTTTTGACTTCCTTAACCCTCAATTAGTGATAAATTTTGGACCTTCTAGAATATTATTAAAATCCCACTTGTGACTGGCCCTTGTACCATAGTGATCAACAAGGTAGGTCAACTTGCGAGAGGCATAAATTTTGCATATGATCTATGATCGAGGTGTTTGTTATAAAAACAGGACCACGGAGAAATAAAATAAAACAAATGCAGAAACAAAACACAGAAGATACACAATACAATAGAGACAGATTTATGTGGTTCACCCAGTATGGGCTACGTCCACCAGAGAAATTGCTAGGTCCTTCCTTTATTATTATATAGCAAATGAAGGGATACAACCTACAACAAAACCCATTGTAGCTTCCTCTTCTTTCTCTCATAGTCTCCTCTCTCAGAATACAATACTCGCCATAATACATAGCCGCAATACATTTCCCTCATAACAGAGGGTTGCCTTCTAGGGAAAAAAAACCTAACATAATTTCTACCATTAGATATATGACCTTATAATGAACGGTCTATATTTACAATGAAATTACAATATACATTTAAAAGGCAATTTTTCCTTCGGGGGCTTCACCCTCGAACCCCTGTTGGGGGCCCACTTGCCCCCGAAACCCCCAGCTGGGGGAATAGGCCCCCCGGACCCCACAGAGGGGGTACCATCCTTCTGCACTCCCCCACGTGGAAGAGTGCACATACTTATGGGGTGTAAATTCTTCATGGGGTATAGACATGGCTGAAAGCAAGGATCTCTAAATCAGGAACATAATCAGGCTCCACAACCAACATTCTCCCACTTTGAGAATGATCTCAACAACTCCACTGTTGTTGTATATGTTGGACTATGAACCTTCTTGGACCTGGAAAATTCATCATCTTCATATTCATTGTTGAATACCAACTGAAATTGAGCAGGAACTCAGTTTCTCTTTGGTTACTCCCTTTGTTAACATGTCTGCAGGATTATGGCTAGTGTGTATCTTTTCCAACTTCAAATGTCGATCTTCCAAGGCAGATTGTATGAAGTGGTACCTCAACTGTATATTCTTAGTATTTTAATGGAAGGCTGAGTTCTTTGCAAGATGAATTGCACTCTTACTATCACAGTACAACCTTCTATTCTCCTACTTCTTTCCCAATTCCTCCATAAACCTTTGTAACCAAATAATCTCTTTACTAGCCTTTGTAGCAACAACATACTCTACCTCTATTGTTGAAAGTACAACAACCTTTTGTAGTTTTTAAATCCAACTTACTATTGTTCCACCTATAGTAAAAGCATACCCTATGGTGCTCCTCCTGCTGTCTTTATCACCTGCCATATCTGAATCAACATATCCCTATAGAAAAGTGTCTGAACCTTCAAAACATAATGCATGAGTAGCAATACCTCTCAAATACCTGAGAATCCACTTTACTACCTCCCAATGTTCTTTACCTGGATTGTTCATATACTTGCTCATAACTCCCATTGCATGTAAAATATCTGGTCTTGTGCAAACCATTGCATACATCAAGCTGCCAACTGCTGATGAATAAGGGATGCTAGACATGTATTCTATCTCCTCCCATGTCTTGGGACACATTTCCTTAGTTAATTTGAAATGGCTGGCCAAAGGTGTACTAACTGGTTTTGCATTCTGCATTCTAAACCTCTCCAACACCTTCTCTG
>SNQJ01S0000647.1:0-13999 GCA_010110895.2 Picea sitchensis
TAATGAGCAATAGTTCATTGATGCTCTGTTACCATTGAAATGAACAGTATTTAATTACCTGGGTATCCAACATAAGAAGGAGAATGAGTTTGAATTCATAAAGGACAATACTTGATAAATAATGAATGAAATATGAGATAGATTGATTTGATTATTTGTACAATGCCATGCGACATTCTTATATGCCTTGACTAGTCATGATGGTGAATGATCATGTCACTTAGTTAGGTTTATATCTTTTAGTTTTATTATTATTATTTAATGTTTATTTGTATATTTTATGTTCATGACAAACAACTTTCAAGTGGCATAGTTGGTTGAATGTTTACCTCATGGTTGAGTAACTATTTTGGGTCTTAACATGTTTATAGAAATTTATTTTCAAGTTATGTATCAGAGATAAAAAATTGGTAGAGGATCATGCCTTGTAGTCTAGTATTGGAATAAAATTGTGTGAGTGTCTGTCGTGATAATGTGTGTTGTCAAAGAAATAATATTTTATGGCCACATCGTTTGTCTTTTGCATTCTTTAGCTTAGCAATTCTCTTGATTAATGAATGCTGAAGGACACTGATATTATGGGAAGATGGTTGTGCTTATTAGATAAGATTATAGATCACTCTTGCTGGTGGGCTAGCAAAACATTTTTGAGCATACAAATTTATGCCAGAAATGGAAATAAATCTGAAACAAAATGGGAAGCAGAATATAGCATTGAAGTGTTCCTGGATTGAGAATCGAGATCAATCATCCATTGATAACATAACATATTAACAAGGCCCACTGCTAAGGAAATCCATTGTTACAATTTAAAAAAAAATTCAAAATACTTGGAATCTATTGCTGGGAAACACCACTGTTGAGATAAAACTTGGAACTTCTTAATAAACTCCTAAATGCTTGCTGTAAGAACTTTGCACACTGCTCACTATTGAGTAAATCCAACAGAAGAAAGTGAGAAATAATTGAAAAGCTTTGTTTTGTATTTAGATTGTATAGTGAGGGTTCTTCTAGGGTTTTAGATCCTGAAAATAAATAATTTTTTCCCAACGATTTTTCTTATTTTCTTGTTGCTGTCGGGGGTGGGGGAAGGGGGATGACATCTCCTGATGCCTATCACGGGACTTGGGAAAGTCATTTACTGTGTCCCTGAGATGGCCATAGGATCTGATCCTTCATCTGGGTGTTGAATGGTTTGGGATAGGCATCCCCAATCCAATACCATGGGCAAGATATAGGCCCTATTCTTATGTTTGTGTCCCCTGTAGCAGGGGTTGTGGACAACTGCTATCCTTCCTGAAAGTCAATTCATGTTGAATAATTAATTAGTACTCATTCCAAATTTATGGAAGTCACATCATGAACATACACGTTAGTGGTAAGTTGTTGAAGAAAATTTACCTCCCTAGAGGCATAGTTGGTTGAATGTTTGCCTCATAATTTAGTAACTAATCTGGGTCTTATAATGTTTATAGAAATTTGTTTTCAAGTTGTGTCGGAGCTAAGAGATTGTTATAGAATCATGCCCCCAATTCCAGTATAGGAATAAAATTGTGAGAGTTCCTGCCACGATAATGTGTTGTGAAAAAAATAAGGTTTTATGACACGTTTCTGATTTTGCATTCTTTTGCTTTGTAAGCCTGTTGATTAATGAGTGCTGAGGGGGAGTGATGTTACAAGAAATAGCTTGTGGTTATTTTTTAATATTATAGATTGCTCTCCATCTAGCAGGAGAGAAAAACATTTTGGAGCAAACAAATTAATGTCAAAACTGGGAATAAATCTGAAAAGAAATGGGGAGTAGAATATATCATTGAAGGGTTCCTGGATAGAGGGCAGTATTCATTTGATAACATAGAAACATATTGTGAACTTTTGAAGCTTGGCCTCAGAAATTTCTTCTCAGAAATTTTCTGATTGTGAGCAGTGGTTTGGTTTGCAGCAGAGGGAGAAGCCAAGTGAGAATGTGCCCTACAAACTGATAGAAATGTCCAGTGTGTATGGTTTTGCGGATGGCAGCCTTGAACTTTCAGCATATAAGATGTCTTGGCAATGACGGCAAGTGTGTTTGCCTGCAGAATAAATTCGTGCACTGGTATAAGGGTGAATAGAACAGACTATCTGTGACAAAATTCTGCACAAGAGTCTGCAGTGAAAGCTTATGTGTTGAAATGTTCAATATCCTTCTATAATGCAAAACTATTTACATAAAAGAATTTCAGAAAGGAATTGATGGCTGGGAAGTAATGTGAACAGAAAATGCACTGTGAATAAGAGGTATTCTTTATTTATTTATTTTTCTCTAAGGCACTAGCTTTGCATGGTTCAACCTTTGACTATAACATTAATTTTTTTCCTTAAATGAGAAATAATATATGTTTTTAATATGTCTCTTCTACTCTTGGAGTTTTTTTATTTACAGCAGTTTTAAACTTCCATGTTTATTAAACTGTCGTCCAATTTACTTGGAACATGAATGTGATCAACTTAGGAGGAATTTGTGATTTTTTAGCTTGGATTATTGTGTAACACTTGATATTATGGTAGATTATTTTTGAAATCCATTTATCTGAAAAGGTTTAAATTCATTTCACAATGGTGACTATTTAAGATAGAAATATAGGCTACCTTGTTCATTACTTTTGTGAAATCCTTAGTTGGCTATTCATTTGTCTAGAGTCTATACCAAGATAATATTGCATTTCTGTGAAGATTGACATTTCTTGTTGGATTGCTCTGCTGTAGAGGTATGATCAATAATTTATGTACATCAGACCTTTGATGTGTTTTCTGTAGGAACATGGCATTGATTCCAGTAAAAAATTCCCATCTAAGTCTTGCCCATTAAGATATGGAAAGGACAAAGTATTGCAAGATGCTCTTCACCTTTTTGAACGTGGATTAGGGGACTTTTGTGGAGGACATGGAGGGGGAAAGCGAGACAGTAAACATGGTTCCACTTGGGCAGTTGTTGGACTTTCTATAACAGCATCGAACATTTTTTCTACTCCCGTAAGTTTAATTTAGCTGAATAGCTGAAGTCTTTTTCTAAGATTTAATTAGGATTGTATATTTGAAATGGATTATATTATCGTGTTCTAGTTGAAATGCAAATTTTATTGTCCTTTCTTTGCCATCACTTATAAATTAGTTTCAAAACTATTTGAATGTTTTATTTACAAGAACTTTGGAATTTTAAAGAAAGATTGCATAGTTTTGTTATTTGTGCAGTCGAAACATGTCAAAATGCAAAGAAGATTGTCTTATCTGGTCTGGGGTGCAAACTTAATTTCAGTGAAGAGAGAATCATATTTTCCTTTCATATTTTGCACTATGTACTATTAAGTCGAATTGAGTATTTCATGCAATTTATTGCATCTTTTTAGGATTTTATTAATTGTACTTTCAGCATTTTTCCACTGCATTTGGTGTCTGTAGTGCAGAAAGCTGGATTTGTGCACACCTTAATTGGAAGATGATGTTAATTAGGTTATATACCTCACTTATCCTGTTGACTTATACATCTGCTTGATGGTAGATTCAAGAAATATGTGTAATACATCGTGGGTTAGACATTTTGCAAAATTCTTTAGGTTGCTTATCCAAGATCAAGACCTTGCTTATTGATTAGTTAGGTCTTTTGAAATCCTTGATGTTGATCAACTTAGATTCCTAAACCCTTCAAGCACATTATTTTACTCATTTTGGTCTTTGCGTAACCCTTAGTAGGTATAAAAATTCCCTTGGATAGTGCTTAGAGACCAAACCATATGAAATCATGGCTTTTACCACTTTATATGGTTAGTTGGGGATCTCAAACCCTCCAAATTATGAAAATTCTAGAGTTTGCTAGAGAATTTTGTTGATGTTTTGGTAGCTGCGGGAGGTATTAACCTCCAAATCTAACCTTTGTACTTAGAATAGAATATTCCGGGAGTAAGAGAACCATTAAACAGATGTGTGAAAACCCTAGAAGAGAAGTTGGCTCCACCTGGAAAAGTCACTTGGACATGCTAGTATAAATAAGGAGGTGCCTTAGCTTATTTGGTCACTCTCACTCACTCACTTAGCTAGTGCACAAGTCTAAGGAGCTACAACTGCAACAGAAGGAGGCACAAGTCTGGAGAGAGTAGTGCAACAGTTGTCGTGGAGTATTCTCAGTCTTTCTGGTATCTCTCTTAGTAAAGGTACGCTTCCATTAGTAGAGGTACGTTCTCTTTGTATTGTGCTGCTGCTGCAACAGTGGTGTTTCTAGTTAGGGTTTATCTGTTGGTTCTAGTGTGGACTTGCCATAATCATTCTATCTAAGAAAAGGTTATTGTGCTCGGGGGTGACATATATGAATGCCTATGGTTGGGTGACAATGATGTGACATTGTCTATGGTTAAACGAGCATACCAAAATTTTAACATGGAATCAGAGTTGGTTTCCTTCATAACAGTCTAACCGCTGGAAGGGAGATCCTCAGTTTACCCCATTGTCAAGCTCGTTGAGCACTTACTGAACCCACTAAGGTCACCTAAGGAGGGGGCATCTTTTCCCTGGATCATATCTACAATCTTTCGAAGTTGAAGAGCTAGTGGAAGATGAGGCAGAACCAGTTGCAGTGCCAGTTGCAACACCGGTTGCAGTACTAGTTGCAGTTCCTTTGGTGTGGTAAAGTTTGGTAACTCGTTGAGCAACTCGTTGAAAGGATGTTGAAATTATTCTTGCCCTAGATCAGCTCACTAGCCATTCTTTCGACAGTTAGGGTCTCTGGTTTTGCAGCAACAACAAAACCTAACCCAAATTCGTTGGGCACTTTCAGTGAAGTGTTGGGCCTAATTTTAAGTTGTCCTAGTGCACCCTACCCTAGTGCATCTCCAGCTATCTTCGGATTGCAAGTTAGAGCACTTTGAAATTTTTGGGTTCATCATTGCTTGTCGTTGCTGCTGGATGGTACCGCTGCCTGTCGCTGTTTGCTGCTGCTGCTGGATGGTACCGCTGCCTGCCGATGTTTGTTGTTGCTGTTGGAGGTATGTACTTGTATATGTTTAAACTGTATCACTATCTTGAGGGTGTTTGTAGGAGAAGAGATCTTTTGTCCAAGCAAAAATCGTAGATCTAAAGGGATCTCAGATTTAGCACATTCAGAGGAACAACGCACTCCAGGTTTGATTGTTTTGATATGCCTCTAGTTGTTATGGCATTATTGTGATCTTATAAACATCTAGTTGTATTTTGATCTGTTGAAGTCAAACCTTTGGTCAAAGTTAAAGTTATATTAGATTGATTAAGGTTGAGTTTTTAGATTTTATTTGCATTATATTCCCTAACTCAGATTTGTGTCAAGAAAGCATATTGTCTTAGTACAGGGGACAGGTTGGAGAGAATACTTGTCATCTTGAGTGAAGGAGACACGGAAGAAAAGAAACAACACTCATTCTTGAAGATAAGACTCCAGGTTCTAGGTTTGATTGATTAAATTGATAAGTTTCCAATTTGCACATATCAAGTTTGATAATTGCTACATTACAAGTAAACACTATAGTTGTGACAACAATCTTTGAAAGGTTTTATTACTGCAAGATACAATAAATACTTGGTAGCATGTGAGTACTATTGATATAAATGCTTATTGTACTTGTTTGCAAGATGAACCAACATCTCCTCTAGGAGATATTTCTTGTTTTGTTTCCAGGCAGGTCACCTTGGTAATGCTACGGTGATTACCATGAAATTATCTTTTATTCTTGTTAACATAGATATGTTCTTATGAAAATGCTATTATATTGGAAATACTTTTGCTCTTGTTGCTCTTGTCTCGGGTAGGTTACCATGGAGGAATGATTGGTCACAACATTGGAAGAGTGTTGTTCCTATTTCTTATTATTGCATTTTTATTTTGGCTCTTGTTCTAGGCAGGTCACAAGTGATAGCTCCGAGAAGGAGCTACTGTGACGATTGTTCTAGTTATTGTTTTTATTATTATTATAAGAGTATTATTCTTGTCTATTGTTTTCCCTTGTTGTTGGTCTTGTTTCGGGCAGGTCACAGTTGATAACTCTGAGGGGAGCTATAGTGACGGTTGCAGGAGGCAACATATTTTAGATGGTCTCTAGTTTGAGACATGGAGCAAACTATCTAGATAAGAAGTTGTATACACGATCGTATACATCCATGTACCGAAGAAAAAGAGGACGAAGCTAAAACCTTCTAGCAAGAAGGGTACTTTTGCGAGATACAGAGTATCTCATATGGAGATTGATTGTAAGGAGCAGAAGGCTCCAAAGGTGATCGAAGAAATCCCTCTAGTTCAGTTGATCACTCTTCAGATGATCAGGAAGAGCTAGTAGAGCCAGAAGGGCCTAACCAAAATTGTTGCAGTAACCAGGAAGAGACCAACATGGTCCCGTGACACTTTGCAGGATGCAAAGATATATAACATTGATGAGCCATATCATGAGAAGGAACAGATGGCTCCACCAGTGGTGAGGCAGATAGTCACACCAAGTACCAACTCATAAGGAGCGAAAGTTCAAAGAGAGTCGGCCATCACGATCCAGCAGGGAGGAGCAACCTCCCTTGGACCGTTCATAGGAGATTCTTCAGAGGAGATCATCACATACAGAGAGAGTAGATGGCTCCGAAGATTATATAGACTCAGAGTGAGCCTGATCTCAGAGAGAGTCGGTGGCTTAAAGACTTTCATTTAGAAAGTATTCTTCCTCAGATTCAGATAGGAGAGAGAGACGTCTTCCAGGATTGACATGCAAGTGCCATGAGTTGAGGAGGCTAGATCGAAGCTTCAGAGGCTTCAAGGAGATATGAGACCTCCTAGGAAGATTCCCTTGCTTCAATGACAGAGGAGGAAGCCAGTTAGAAGGACTGGGATATGGATTTTTCCTTGAGACCAGAAGGTAAGTCAGTGGTGACTTCCAAATTGATCTACAAGATCAAACATGTCGCTGATGGCAGCATAGAGATGTATAAAGCCTGATTTGTGGCCAGAGGATTCTCCCAGCACGAAGGAGAAGATTATGATGAGACACTTGCTCCAGTAGCCAGAAGAAGTGTACATAGAGCAACCACAAGATACATGAGAAGGAGTCTCATGTCTGCAGATTGAAGAAAGCTTTGTACGGGCCTAAGAAGGCACCCAGGGCATGATATGCCAAACAATTATTTTGATGAGCTTGGGGATGGTTGTCCCTTGATATTGGATGATCTGTTTCTTACAGGGAACGAGAAGCTCATCGCTGAGTGCAAGAGAAAGATTGCATCAAAGTTCGAGATGAAAGACCTAGGTATGCTGCATTATTTCTTGGGTCTAGAGGTGTGGCAGAAACCAGACGAGATTTTTCCTTAGCCAAGGAAAATATGCGGTAGAAATCTTGAAGAGATTTGATGTGATGGATTGTAAATCCATGCCCACACTGATGGTGACGAACCTGAAGTTATTGAGTGATACTTCTTTAGAGATAGTGGATGGCACCATGTACAGGTAGATGATTGGTTCGTTGATGTATTTGATGAAAACTAGACTAGATATATGCTTTACGGTGAACACTTTGAGTCAATATATGGTTGAACCAAGACGTGTTCACTTGGTTGCGACAAAGCATGTGTTAAGGTACCTGAAGGGTATGATAGACTTTGGACTCCGATATGTTTTGGATCGTGAGATAAGCCTGCAAAGCTATACTGATTCAGATTGGGCCGATAGTTGTTAAGATGTGCTCGTTTAACCATAGACAATATCACAATATTGTCACCCAACCATAGGCATGCAACCACCCCCAAGCACTGTAACCTTGACAGATAGAATAATTCTAGAAGCAGTACTAGACCCAACAGATAACCAAGAGATAGCACACCTTTCTCCAAAGGTAGCACACCAAGAAGAAAGTCCAAAAACCATAAACCAAGACTAGCTCCTAGCTACAGTTGTTGCAGCTGCAGTCCTCCTCTAGACTTGCACACTTCTTGTCTTGAGTGTGTGAGTGTGTGTCCAAATGAGCTCAAGCGCCCTCTGTTTATAGTGATCCTTGTTAACTGTCTAGGCCGACTTCTCTTTCTAGAGTCTAATACTTTATTATTAATTCTTTTACTGAGTCGACTTATATTCTAGGGTTTTTACACATCTGTTTAAGGTTTCTCTAGCTTTCGGAATATTCTAATCTAGTCAGAGGTCTCGGCCCTTTATATTCTTCCCGTCAAACAGAAATCGAGGAGTCAGAATGACTGAATTACCGAGATATTATATATGATTCACCACCATCAAGAAATACAAGTAATTTTCACCTCCTAATCGTCATTTTCACCTACCAAAAGACTAACTGACTGACCACTCAATCTCTCTCCCGAATCAGTAAGACCAGGCAAGCCAAAGCCTCCTCCAACCCGACCGATCATACTCAGTAAGCCCCGCTAACGGGTGAAACTATCCATTGGATAGGATAGATTTATTTTGACTGGCTACACATGGAGGTTGATACTTCTCGCAACTACCACAATATCAACACTCTCTCTTAGCTAGGGAGGTATTAACAAGGAGCATCGTCGTAGCCACACAGACTATCTCATGATCACGTAGATCAAGTCAGGAGCAACATCACCACTATTTGTATCATCTAATAGCATCTCGGTATCAAAAGTATATTATCAACTGCATCATCTCTTGAGGCCATACTCCATCTTAGTAATCGTGCATGATACTGAATAAGTCACTCACTCAATAGAGTGATACATGGACAATTCTTCTAATTCGGACATATGTCCTAGAAGAATGACTGTCCCAACATATGTTGAATGTCCTCAATGGCTCCAAGAACCATCCACTCCACTGCATCATCTCTAAGCTGTATGATCATATCTAAGCTGTACTAGCATGATGCTCTGCATCATATCTAAGCTGTACTAGCATGATCATATCTAGCATGATATGGAGTACCATCTACATCATCTCTAAGCTATACTAGCATGGTGTCAATGCACCATCTCTAAGCTGTACTCGCATGATGTAGATCAATGCCTCTGCATCATCTCTAAGATGTATGATCATATCTAAGTTGTACTAGCATGATGCTCTGCATCATATCTAAGCTGTACTAGCATGATCATATCTAGCATGATGTGAGTCACCTGCATCATCTCTAAGCTATACTAGCATAATGCTCTGCATCATATCTAAGCTGTACTAGCATGATCATATCTAGCATGATGCGACTCAGGCATAATCATCATCTCTAAGCTGTACTAGCATGATGCCAATGCATCATATCTAAGCTGTACTAGCACGATGCATCTTAGGACCTATGTATCATATCTAAGATGTACTAGTATGATGCTCTGCATCATATCTAAGCTGTACTAGCATGATACACATCAACAATTTGTCAACCTGGACCATTCTCTACATGGAGAACGTCTGTCCATCAACACTCCCTCCCAACCAAGGAAGTCATCTCCTCCCTTTCAACCAAGGGAGCAATCTCCACGAGTCCCAGCTTGTCCCTCAAGTATGCAAACTTTATCTTGGACAGAGGCTTCGTCAAAATATCAGTTGTTTGCTCATCGGTGGAGATGTACTGGAGAGTCACTTCTCCCTTCTGGACTTTATCACAGAGAAAATAGTACTTGATCTCAATGTGCTTTGACTTGTCATGGAACACAAGGTTCTTTGAAAGCTTCACACATCTCTAATTATCACAATGTATCACAGTCGAATCTAGCACATGATCAAATAGTTCAGAAACCAACTTACGAAGCCATACTGCTTCCGTACAAGCATCACAAGCTGCAATATACTCTGCTTCTGCAGTGTTGAGTGCAACAAAATTTTGTTTCCTGCTAGCCCATGATATCATAGCAGATCCCAAACTGAAGCATATACCAGAAGTACTCTTTTTGTCATTTGCACTCCATGCCCAATCTGAATTAGTAAATCCATGCAGCTGTACATCAYTGTTTGAGGCATATCTCARACCATAGTTYAGCATCCCACGAAGATATCTCAAAATATGCTTTGCATCTATCCGATGCTCATGTCTAGGTTCCACCTAGAACTGGCTCAACGTGTTCACAACAAAGMAAATGTCCGATCGGGTATTCCCCAAGTACATCAATGAGYCAATCAAYTGCCATTACAGGGATGAGTCTGCTGGATCAGAATCAAAGTCTCTCAACTTCCTCATATCTGTCACCATGGGAGTTGCCATGTATTTGCAATCTATCATTCCAAACTTCTGAAGGATCTTTACAACAYACTTYCTTTTCTCTAGGAATATTTCACACACTTCTGCCATACTTCTAGTACCAAATAATAATGCATRAGACCAAGATCCTTTATATCGAATTCAGAGGCTAGCTCCTTCTTACACTGGATAATGAGAGGCTCTGCACCTGTCAGAAACAAATCATCAACATATAGTAGTAGGATCACAGGTGCATCATTCACAACCTTGTAATAAAGGTTTGGATCAACATAGCTCTTGGAAAATCCAAGTCTCGTCAAGTAACTGTCAATTCRTGCATACCAAGCTCTTGGAGCTTGCTTGAGTCCATACAARGCCTTCTTTAATCTACATACATGGGTATCTCTYGGGTGTACCTCAAAACCTTGAGGTTGCTCTATGTATACTTCTTCCTCAATTACTCCATTGAGAAAATCGGTCCTTACATCCATTTGATGTAAACTCCAACCCATGGATGCTGCAAGAGATATGATGGCTCTGATAGAGGTATATCTGGCAATTGGAGCAAATGTCTCATCATAGTCTTCTCCCTTCTGCTGGGAGAACCCTCTAGCCACGAATCTTGCCTTGTATTTATCGATACTCCCATCTACTGCATGCTTTATCTTGTAAACCCATTTTGAGGTTATTATTGACTTTCCTTCAGGTCTAGGCACAATTTCCATACATCATTTTTCCTGATGGATTGATATTCTTCCATCATAGCTTCCTTCCTATTTTTTCTTCTTGACTGCTTCTTCAAAGGTGGAAGGTTTTGCATTAACAAGATTTGACATGAGTGCCGCATAACTAGAGAATCTTTTGGGCCTCTTGCTTTCCCTGAAGGTGCCATTAGGAGCTTTATGTCTTTCTGCTTCTTGTAAGGTGAATTCTAGCCACGCTGGTCGTTTTCTGCTTTTGGGTACAACAATTGGTTCTACAGGTTCAAGAGGTTGGTTTGGTTCTTCATTGGGATGTTCTAGGGAACATGTACTTTCTTCCTTGGGATCTTCATATTCTTCTTCATCATTGGAGTCTATGGGATTTTCCATAGATTTCTTGAAGGCAATCTTCTCATCAAAAGTTACGTCCCTGTTGAATTCAATCTTTTGTTGACCCGGGGCATAGATTTTGTAAGCTTTTGATGTATCACTATATCCAACGGATATGTCCTTCTTTCTTGAAGGTTCCAACTTCTTCCTTTTGTCCTTGGGAACATGGATATAGATAGGACACCCAAAGATCCATAAGTGTTCCACACTTGAATTCTTTCCTGAGAAGGCTTCTTTTGGAGTCATGTTCTTCAATATACGATGAGGACTTCTATTCTGAATATATACAACTGTCATAGTTGCTTCTCCCCATAGAAACATGGATAGATTCTGATCACTCATCATTGCCTTAACAGATTCTTCAATAGAACGATTCTTTCTTTTTGCTACACCATTCTGTTGAGGATTACGTGGGACAATTAGCTCCCTCCTAATCCTAGCTGCTTTGTAAAAGGCAACGAGCTCCTTGGAGGTGTATTCTCCTCCATTATCAGATCTTAGCATCTTTATCTTCTTATTTGTCAAGTTCTCCACTTCAACTTTGAATTCTTGGAACTTGCCTAATACTTCATCTTTCGTCTTTATCAGGTACATCCACGTCTTTCTTGAGAAGTCATCTATGAATGTCACATAGTAAAGAGAGCCTCCTAGAGACTTCACTGGCATAGGACCACATACATCTGAGTGTATTAGATCCAAGATCTCCTTGGATCTATTCTCACTGCTTGGGAATGGTTTCTTGATATTCTTCCCAAGTGCACATCCTCTACAAATACCTTCGTGTACTAATTGTAGTTCTGGTATGCCTACAACCATCTGTTTTAGAGATGGCAATGCTTGATAATGAAGGTGAGCATACCTTCTATGCCATAACTCACTAGGATTGAGTTCGTCATGTACAAGAGCTTGAGCATTCTGACCTAGGAGTTTATACAATCTTCCTTCACGTATCCCAATAACTCTAGCATCTTCTATTTTTGAATCTTTAGACCATACAAGAACTTTTACATCGACAAAGGCTATTCTATCTCCTTTGTTTTCCAAGCAAGAAATAGATACTAAATCCTTTTTCAAACTAGGAACATATAAAACATTGTTAAGATGAACATTGTTACCTGATTCCATTTGATAGAAGCTTTTCCCAATCCTTTGACTGCATAAGAGTTATTGTCTCCAAGTATCCACCTTATGAGAGGTTTCCTTTTTCTTCATGCTTGAGAGATTTTCACGATCACCGGTCATATGTCTTGAAGCTCTACTATCGATTAGCTACATGTCATCTTCAAAGCATCCTGTAAGGGCTGAGTAGTAGAAGAAATCTGTTTCTTCATGCTTAACTTTCTTTGAAGGTTCTTCATCATTGGCAGCTGACACATGGTGTCTTTCCTTTCTCTTCTTTGCTAGTTTGGGGAGATCCCTTTTGTAGTGGCCATAATCATGGCATCCATAACATTGTACCTTTGACATATCTCTTGTATGATTTAATTTCTTTCTTGAACCTAAACTTTTCTTACCTCCATGTCTCTTGAACTTTGTTGCATAGGCTTGAGCATCCTCTTCCTTTTGAGTTTATCCTTTTCTCTTCTTGTCAGCAACAGGTCCAAAGTTCTTCATGCGTTGGAAACTCCTTTCTTGTGGTCATGCTTGCAGCAAATGCATCCCATGATCTAGAGAGACCATTAAGTGCAATATTCACAATTTCCTTTTCTGAAATAACTTCTTCAATGGCTTATAGTTGATCTCTCAACTGAGAAATCCTTACAAAGCATGAGGCTACAATATCATCCTTAGTCATCTTTGTGTCATGAAGCTCATTCTTCAAACTCATCACTTGGCCAATATTTCTGACTACAAAGAGTTTAGTTAGGGCATCATACATCTTCTTGGATGAGTCAAGATTTGATATGTAGGGTATCAGGTGATCTTTTACAGAGCCCACAATGATACTCATAGCATTAATGTCATTGTCCTTGAACTTATCCATTGCTGCAACGTTCCGAGGTTCATTTTCGTTTCCTGCTTCAAACTGTGGTTCCACGATCTTTCCCTTCATGATATCTAGAACCTTGTTCTTGGCAAGGATGAGGTCAATCCTTGTCTTCCATGCTCTGAAGTTTGAAGCTCCTTCTAGCTTGTTCTCTGACTTCATGGAGTAAGTCATGACTGCCTTTGACTTTGACCCAAAAATTCAACCTTGACGTTTTTGCTTGCTGAGAGTACCAAGAGGTGTGCTAGGCTAAGGCACACTAGAATATCCAGGAATTATGCCAAACTTCTCACTTGAAGTGCCCAGAAGGTTAGGTTAGGGTTTGTTGCAGTAGCACAATCAGAAACAAAGAATTGCCACTCTACCTTCTAGCGGTTAGACTGTCCTGAAGGTGGTGTGGGCCTATAACCTGTTAAGATGTGCTCGTTTAACCATAGACAATATCACAATATTGCCATCCAACCATAGGCACACAGCCACCCCCGAGCACCATAACCTTGACAGATAGAATAATTCTGGAAGCAGTACTAGACCCAACAAATAACTAAGAGATAGCGCACCTTTCTCCAAAGGTAGCGCACCAAGCAGAAAGTCCAAAAACCATAAACCAAGATCAACTCCCAGCTATAGTTGTTGCAACTGCACTCCTCCTCTAGACTTGCACACTTCTTGTCTTGAGTGTGTGTCTAGACTCCAAATGAGCTCAAGTGCCCTCTATTTATAGTGCTCCTTGTCAACTGTCTAGG
>SNQJ01S0000647.1:37556-50895 GCA_010110895.2 Picea sitchensis
AGAGGAAGACTAATATAGCTGTTGGAGCATACTTTGTGGAAGAAGGTCACTTTGCCCATGGCTTTGGAGATTAGTTCATGGTTTTGGGCACATGTTTTCACCTTTGAACACATGGTTTCATACTTGTTTGTAGGATATTTGCACTTGTTTCTATGATATCTTGTTGAGGGCGTCCAGACATGGAGGGCATCTATTTTATCTTTGACCACTACTTCTACCTTGTGATCATTACATACTGACACATGACGCTTCTATTGCACATCCTTCACGGGATGACCTAGTCTCAAGAAACACATGTGTGGATAAGGTTGGTTGTTTGCACATCTATCCATGCATTGACTTGTTCACATATAGAGATTGTTATTGTACACGTCCTACTCATTTCATACTAGTTTCACAAGTGGACACATCACCTAGAAGGATGCACTTGTGGATAAGCACTATCTTGCTATTTTTGGAGCTTTGACATGATGTTTCTCTAAACTAGAGAAGGCACCCTCTTCTCCAATTCTATTTTTGGAAAGTTGTTGTAAACTAACTCCATAGTTTACTATTTGTTGACTTGTCTATTGGATTTTGTAAATGTGAGCTTCATTGTATTTGTCTTCCTAGAATATTTTATTGTAACTCCTTGGGGTCTCACAATTGTGATTTGGACTTTTGCACTGAGTGAGAACCCGTGAAGTAACACGGTACAAATTGACATCTACTTTGGGTGTAGTACAGGTGGAAACAAGTTTGACCCTAGATTGGAAGGGAGATGGGGATGGTTTACAATCTTCCATGTGAAAGTGACGAGGAAGGTCACATGCATACTTAGATTGGGAAAGGGAAATTCCTTCCTTGGTTTGCAATACTTGGAGGATAAGGAAATAATGCAAATAACCTAAGTTTGCCATTTCAAATTTTCTGTCAAGGTTGGATTTCACATGGTTTAAGAGTTTGGGGTCACCGCCAATGAGGATAAGGTCATCAACATAAAAAACAAGTATTATGAGATGGTTTCCTACTTTCTTGGTATAGACATTGGCACTAGAATAGCATTGAGAAAAGATGTTGTCACGAAGAAAGCTATCCATTTTAGCATACCAAGCTCGAGGAGCTTGCTTAAGACCATAGAGAGAATTATTAAGGAGGAAAACAAGTCTGGAGTCATTTTGAACATAGCTAGGAGGTTGTTCCATGTAGATTTCTTCTTGCAAAGCCCCATGCAAGAAGGTGAATTTAACATCCATTTGATCAACCTCCCATTTTGTGAGGTGGCAAGGGCTAGAACAAGGTGGATGAAATTAATTTTGGCTACAAAGGAAAAGGTTTCATTATTGTCAATCCCTTCAACTTGAGAGAATCCTTTGGCAACTAGCTCAACCTTATGTCTTTCAACACTTCCATTGGATGCATGCTTAGTTCTATACACCCATTTACATCTAACAAGTTTTCTTCCTTTCAAAAGAGGTACAAGATCCCATGTATTGTTCACCATTAAAGAGTGATATTCATTGTCGTGTCCTAGTTTAGATGGCTAGAAGCTTTGCAAATGTTTCTAGATCACGAGTCTCTAAAATTTGAGTAAAAAGAGAGGAGGATCGTTGGAACTGTGAACGTGTACGACATTGATCTATAGGATCACCGATGAGATCGCCGACTATTTCTTGTGTTGTACGGACCCATTTGGGAAGTGGTTGTGCTGGTGCAAGTTCATGCTCAATGGACCCAATTGGAGGAAGGTGAGCAGGTGGAGGTGGATTTTCATCCTCACTGTCATCATTTGAAGAAGAAACTAGAGTAGGATCACTAACAAAAAAGTTGGGAAGAGAAGATGGCAGAGGCGTTGAAGATGGCTCACAGGCTGAAGATGGCACATACACCGAATTAGTCTTCCAGGATGAGAGACTTTCATCAAACTTAACATCTCTCCTAATAATAATTTCATTGGAACGAGGTTGAAGAAGTCTATCACCTTTTACACCTTTATAATATCCAACAAAAATGCACTTCTCACTTTTAGGCTGTAATGCTTACCTTTTCTCATCATGAATGTGAGCCCATGCTTCACTACCAAACACATGGAAGTGGCTTACATTTGGTTTAATTTTATCCCATGCTTCTTTCAATGTTATTTTTTTCAAAGCCTTCGCGGAAGTGCGATTGACTATGTAATTGGCAAAATTAATGGCTCCCGCACAATAATGAAGACCTAATCCCTTAGATTGGATCATACAATTCGCCATTTCCTTTATGTGCAATTCTTTCTCTTAGCAACACCATTCTACTGTGGTGTATATGGAACAATATGTTGCATCTAAGTGCCCTATGCAATGCAGTAAGTTGTAAATTTGTCATGAACATATCTACCTCCATTATCTGTTCTTAACTTCTACAGTTGATGTCTAGATTGTTTTTCTATAAGGGCCTTTTAGGCAAAAGACATGTCAAAAACTTCATTCTTAAGTTTTAAGAAATAAACCCAAGTGCATTTAGAGAAGTGATCAATGAAAGTTAAGTATTTCTTGCACCTAGTTAAAGAAGGAGAAGGAAGTAGATCACACAAATCACCATGAACAAGCTGCAAGGGGGCGAAGGCGTGCCAAGAGGCATGTTTGTCAAATTTATCTCAATGATGTTTTCCGAGAACATAGTCGACACAGGAACCATCTCTACAAGAAATGAGAGGAAGACTAGTGACCATATTGTGATTACATAGTTGTAATGAGTGATAGTTTGGATGACCAAACCACTCAAGTCAAAGTTCAAGTCATCACTTTGAGCAGTAAAAACTGATGGAAAAGATGATGATGTTGTTCTTCTTCATCCTACTTCTAAGGCCTCCATCTTTTGAAAACATTTAGACTCTAGATGACCATCTTTTTCTGCAAAAATTGCAATGTCTCTCAGTCTTCTTACATTTTTATTTCGGTCCTTTGTCACCATTGGGAGTAGAAGTTGATTGAGAGGGTTTAGCACCCTTGTTTTGCTTGTTCTGAGGATGTTGCTTCTTTGGATGCTTGGATTTATCCTTTTGTTGGGCTGCTAAGGCTTTGTCAGATGCACTTGTAGTGCTGATCACTCCAAGATGCAAGAGCTTATCTTGCTCTCTAATCAAAGAATCACAAAAAGATTAAAGAGAGGGTGGTTTGTAAGCAATCCCTAAGGTTTCTCTAGTGGAGTGAAATGTAGATACTGTTACCCCCCTAGTTGCACCAGGCAGGACTACGATGATTCACAAAGATTGAACAAGGCACTTGTTCGAAATCAGAGTTCAGAAGTCTAGCCGGACATTATGACCCCTTCAATTTTTCTTCTTCTTCTTCTTCTTCTTTATGCATGTTCCATACCCCCTAGGGAAATTGTAATAAAATGAGCTAGCATGAGGTCTCTAATGTATAAAAGACTCAACTCCCTGAGACTTGCTCATCAGTGCATACTCTAGGTTTTTTTTTTCACTTGTTAATTATATCTTTCTTTTTAGTGAGTTTTAATTTCTAAGTTTTTTCACTCACTTCCTCCAAAGTTGGAGTGTACTAATGGTTAGGCCTTAGTGTGTTCTGTCTGAGTCTAGTGTCTAATGTATATTACCATGCTAGTCCTTTATCTAGAGTCTTATGGACATGCATTAGGTGTTGATTTTTCAATAAGCTAGGTTAAGCATGAAGTTCATTCCATTTTATCAGTTAACTTAACCATAGACAATAATGTTGCAACAACCAAGATCACAAGAAGAAACACCATGCACAAGAACACAAGAAGTATCTTGGGAAACCCTTCTCAACAAGGGAAGAAAACCTAGCCAAATCCTTTGCTATATTATTCAAGAGAAAGACCTTCACCACCAAGAAAGACCTAGTAGACAAGAGGGTGCTCAAACCCTAGAAGACTAGCGCCCAAGAGAGGTGCACACCTTTTCCCAAGTAGATGTACTTGCTGAAATTTCCAAACTTACATGAAAGATATGTTTCCACAATGGGGATTTTACTTTTACTTATACTAACCTAAACCTATCAACTGAAGTGTCTATTGGCTCAATAGGGCGGACCTCTCTAAGTCACATTATAATAATAATAATTATTATTATAATTAATATTGACTAGATTAATTATCTTTTACATTTATTATTAATCACATTAAGGTGGGGCCGACCTGTACCCTTTACATAACAATTAGGGTTACAGGTAGGTCTGACTCTTGAGCAATATATAGCAAAGGATCTGATACACCCACTAGTGCTCATCCACTAGGGGCACATCCATAGGGATGTCATATCTCTGGTTCACTGCATTACATAGAAGAACCAGATCTTCACACGTTCACCTGTGCTCGTCCACAGGCACGTCCACTCTATAGATCTTCATTCTCACTGCCTCACACAGGAGAATCATCTGGAGTCTTCTCATCAACTTTGCTGCTCAGAGGAGGCTAATACATCATCTTCATTTCTGTTCGCATGACGATGCACCCAACACTTTGGGATTTCACACGTTCACCTTGTGCTCAACCACAGGTACGTCTAACTCAACAGATCGCCTTTCCCACTGGATAATGATCTGGAGTTCTTCTCAACTCTCTGAATGGAGGAGGTCATCTCTACGTTCCTAGCTCTGTCTTAGGCATGAACCATGTACCCTTCTTAGGGGCTTTCTCTCAGGTTTGTAAGCCGAGAGAAAGACTCACATAGCTGCATTCATTAACATTAGGTCCCTCTAGGATTTTTTAATTATTTTAATAAGTCGTAAAATTTCTTGTAAAACGAGATTTTTACCTTGTAAATGATGTAAATATTGAATAAGTGGTACTAGGAGGTGTTATATGCCTTAGGGGGTATCGTTTTCTAGAATACCCCTTTTACCCATGTACCCCCTTTTTGAGAGAAAAATTCGACTTTTGCTCATCAAAAATCAATTTTACTCAAAAAAGGTGAATAAAAGACAAATAAAACAACATCCCTATTATTAAGGAAACATGTATGAGACGTGTTTTTGGCTTGTCTCCAGTTCACTTAGCCTCACTGGCTGTCAGTGGTTGTTCACTGGATGTAAGAAGGAGTTAGTGGTAAGTAAAGATGTGTTAAATGTTGAGTTGTCATGAGATGGTGGAGATCCTAAGAAGGAGGTGCACCCTCTATTGGGAGGTGGCACATTCTCCTTGAGGGCACCAATCCCAAGGAGAGGCGCCCCTTCCCTCCTCACATGTAGTGCCTATTATCGCACAATTTATAGTTAAGGCAAAAGACGAATGAAAGAAGGGAAAACTGGCATAACTGAGTCTATCCCACCATTGTCACCTCAATGGGATAACTCTTTTTGTTTAGGGAGGTAAGGCCTAGGGGAGACGTCCCCGGTGACCTGGGGTTTTGAGAAGGCAAAGGCTTATGGCCAAGTAATATTATTTCCCCCTCACAAGTCACCACCAATCAGAAAGTATCGACTATTAGCCAATAAAGATAAGTAATAACCAAACAATGTACCTGCCCGAGACAAAACAACAAAGAAACTATACATGTGCAAGTTCACTTGCTGGTTAGTACTTCATATAATAAACGACTTTCCGATAATAAGCAATTGAGCAATAATATTGATGAAGTAAATCAATGTTTATACAATGGCAATGATCATAATATGTCACTTCACAATAAATGCTAATGGCAATCAATGTAACAATATCAACACTTTAGAAACAATGCCTTCGCCAACCATTCAATTGCTTTGAAGATAAAATAAATGCTGCATAGAGATGTTTATAGCATGAAAAGATGACATCAACAATAGGGTTAGTGTTTGTTAGTCTAAGCTAGGTTTAGAAGGATTAGTAGTTGTTCAAAGTATTTGATTGTTTGTATGATCAAAGTGCTCAACACAAGAAGTCTTAGATCAGTGCATTACTAGGGAAAATGGAGTCAAATAGGGCTACAAATGTTGAAGGGTCAAAATGATAATGATTGGCCAAAGACAAGAGGGTTAAATGTTGAGGTGTTGCTAAAGAAAGGCCTCAACAATGAAACCCTAGGGGAGAAAGGCTCACTAAGGTGTAGAAACCCTAGGCCTTAGTGCTTTCTCCTCCTTCTTTAGCTCAATGGCAAGGTAAAAACGACTAGCTTGAGTAATAGATGAAATGGCTAAGGACAAGAGGGTTTAATGATGAAGTGTTGCTATGGCAAGGCTTCATCAATAAAACCCTAGGGAAAACGGCTCACTAAGGTGTAGAAACCCTAGGCCTTAGTGCGTTTTCTCCTTCCTTGGCTCAAATACAAGACGAAAAACGGCTAGGCTATAAGAATATGGATAGAGTGTTGCTATGGCAAGGCTCTATCTTACTTAAGCAAATCAATGGCTCTTAATCCTAGTAGGGACATGAGACAAGGACCTTAGCATGTGCTTGTCACCTAGGGTTTGATTCAACAAATTATAATAACAAATGCAAGTAAACAATACTATAAGCATTCAATTAAGAAGTGTTGCAGAAATTCACTTACATAAACCAAGAAATCATGTAGCAAAACCCTAGTTGTAAACCTTCCACCAAGAGAAATGCCAAAAATGCCAAGAACAATCTTCCTTCAACAAGTGCGCCTCAAAATTTCAGCCAAAACCCTAGAATAGGGCGCAAATTTCAGACCTCACTAATGTGTGACTGAAAGATGATGAAAATATGAGAGTGAAAACCCTCAATATATACCATACCAATGACCTTAATTAAAATTTAGGTCATCAAAAGGCCGACAAGGCCAAAATACATAGAAGAGTGTACAATGGTGTGGGGGGATAAATCCCTCGTCTCTCTTTCTTTCTTTTGTGTGTGTGTGTGTGTGTTTTGGCTCTTTTGTTTCCTTGTTCTCTTGCTCTCTATAATGCTCCTAGTGGGGGTTATAAATGTTGGCAATGGATATATGAAGGTTATATATATGGGTTAAGTGTATATGTAAATGGTAGGACAACCTAATAGTGGCCCCACATGGGCAATAAGTGTGAATGCGTATATAGATAGGTCAATATGGTCATTATTGTATACATACGTTGATGATTTGGTCATATGGATGTACTTGGGTTATTTGGTGGAGGTTCTCCTAATGAATGAGGAGTTATTGTGTAACTCATCTCTATTTAGCACATTGGGAATTGTGCTCCATGCTCATATTTGTTGACACTATGTGCATTATGGTTTATCATGCTATCTTTGAGTAATTTGATCATAACATTTGGTATCAAAGCGGACGATCCTTGGTTTTTTCCTTTAAAAAAGTCATTTTACCATTTTTGCTCGGTGAATGTGTTGATCGTCAAATGTGCCTCTATTTGTCGTGTGGATGCATCCAACTGAATACCATTAATCGCTAGAATGGTTTTCTCTATGCATTAGTCCATGGACATAATGTCTTTTATTCATGCGAGTTGACGAAAGGTTAAGTTCGTCAGAATGCTAGATGCGGTAATGTTACATAAATACCTTTATTATATGACGCTTTTTTTAATTTATAAATGTGTATGCTTTATGACATATCTATTATACATCTTTTTCTAGAGACATACAGTTCTTGCTTGTGTATAATGCGTTCCAAGTGAGGATACTGGTACCTTGCTATCCCCCACATATTTCCCCCATCTTCCCTTGTTTTCCTGATAGAGGATGGGAGTAACCGCCAACCGAAATACTTGTTGGTAACACCAAGGGACTCAATGGGATTTGATCCCAAGATCTACATGTACTTTCGCTTGAGAGATTTTACCAATTGAGCTTACCCTCAAGGTTAACATATCTATTATATTATATAAATATAATATTCTTACATACGTTATGTCTCATGTATATTAATATAAATGTATATATTTCATATATTTATAAAATTAAATATATTCATTGTAGGAAACCATCAACACCATCTACTGTCTTGAATCTACATTGATGTACATGAATTCATTTATATTTTATCAAAATTTTCATATTTATATTTTTTATAGTAAATTGGTTCATCTACCAATTCCAATTTAGTCTTGGTCCAACCCTTGGTTGGTTTCGGTCCTATATCGAATTAATTTTTTTTTTTAAGTAGGTTTCTTTGTCAATGATAAAGCTTATAAATGGTGGGAAGGTATTGATGCAAAAACCATATATAACTTAATTTGGTAAGAATTCAAAAAGTAATTCTCAAGTAGATGGATCAAGAACTCAAAAACAAAGGAGATGCATAAAATTGAAAATTAATTGAAGGAAGCAAAAGAAGATCTCATGAAGAAAGGTGATGAGTTGTCCAAGATGCAATTGCTTAATGAAGCACTTATTAAGGAGGTTAAGGACTTAAAACAAGGAAATGTTAGCAAATGCAAGAAGGAAAAGGATAAATCAAAGGAAAAATTGAAAAAGATGAAGAAATCTGCAGATTACAAAACCATAAATAAACACTACTTGATGAGTTTAAGAGATTGAAGAAAGAAAATAAGCAGTATCAAAATTAGGAAAAAAAGAAGATTGTAGATGAAGAAACTACTAGAAGAATCGAATAGGAAATTTACAAGAAGGTTAAAGAAGACCTAAACATTGATGAGGTGAAATAAAAAATGCAATCCAGAATTGAAGAAGGATGTCAGAATTTGATGGATAGCATCATATTGCAATTTCAAAAGGAGAAAGAAGAGAAGATTCAAAAAGATCGCCATAAAATACTTCAATAAGTTGAGCACCAACTTGAGGATTGTTAAGACTAAACTTGACACCCTAGGCTTTAGGTCGATTGTTGGTTGAGGGAATTAAACTAGGCTTAATTCATGGGTGGATCCTAAGGTCACAAATGATAACACCCCTCTCGTTTTGGGCTGGTGCGTGCCAACCACAAGGAGGCTACCCTAGGGCCTGCTGCTTGATGGATGAAATCTGACCTGCAAAAACACAAATCAGCAAGCACAAAATGGTTTTGGAATGAGGGTTAGATAACCTCACCCAAAACTTGCATAAAAGTTGATTTTAGATAAGTTTTAGGAAAACCCTAAGCAGAGCGAACCAATAGAATGCAAAAAGAAAGAAATCAGCAAGAAAAGAACACTCCAATGGTGCCAAATCGACCCCTAGTGAAGGATGAGCTTTAAAAAACCTGCAATTTGTTAGAAATCCAATGCAACAACAAGAATCTAGGCCAAAATCAACACATAAGACTCTTTATTCATGTCAAATCAGAGGAATGGCTCCATCACAGAGAAGCGCCATGAATTTTTACAATAATCTCCAAGAATCTGAGAATCTGAAGCTAGAATGAGAGAGAATAGAATGAGAGAGTAGTAATGCTCCTGCAATAGAGTGATCAAACTGTAAACTGTGGAAGAATGTTGCATATATAGCTAACTGCATGAAGAATTCGCCCTGATGTTTCCAAACTGGGCCAAAACTAGCCAATATCCCTCGCCCATGTGTCAATCTGTCCATCTGCCATGTGTCAATGCATGAAAACCTGCTAAAACTGGCTGAGCACACCTTTCCCAAGCAATTTGGCCAAATCTGGGGGTTATCTGGAGGAGAATGGAGGTCGAATTGGTTAGGTATGGAGAAGTTGCTGCCAAAAAGGTAAGAGGGGCGCACCTCATGGAGAGAAATAGGGTGCATGAGTGATAGAATGGAAGGAAAAGGGAGAAAAGGAAAAAGTGGAAAACTAAAGTAGTAAAAGTGGAAAGCTGGGAAAGGGAAAAAGTGGAGAGCTAAAGCAAAAGATAAAGCAGGAAAAGTGGAAAGATGGCAAAGGAAAAAGATAAAATTTAAAGGCTAAAAGCTAAAGCTAAAGTAGAAAGGAGAGAACTCGCCCAGTTTGACCTTTTGACTTGCTTTAGAATGCTTTATGACTTTGGGAAACTTCTTTATTTTATCCAGTTTTAATTTAGCAAGTGTTGGGTGCCTCAGTGGGCCCAGTTTTAGGAGGAAAAATGACCCAGATTTAGGCATGTGGGCCCCACATGGGTTACCACCTCACCCTGCCACGTCATCCCCTGTGCCACCTCATCACCCATAAAAGCAAGTTGTCCAAATACCATCAAGTTTATACTCATTGGAAGTAGAATTGGACAAGGAGTAAGAATATGTTGTCAAATAGCTGATGTGAGGGGTCAATAAGATCCTCATGGGAAAGAAGTGTCCCATAATGCTACAAGTCTCTCATACTCAAACCTGGGATTGAAATCTCATCCTGTAATAACTCAGAAATCACTGCAACAAGCTCTGAACTCAACACTTGTAAGAAACCATCCTCTAACTGACCAGAACAAAAATCACTTTGCCTGGAAGACCTCTGAATGATGGTCCTGTTCTATCAAGAAGAACCTCAGAATGCTAGCCTGAAAGGATAGACTGGCCCTTTGACCATCCAAATCTCAAGGGTGAGATTTTGGGGTCAACAAATGGCGACTCACAAGGGTGGGACCCCTTATGGGTCTCAAGAACCTAGAACTCATGTCTGCATCTAAAACCATCCAATGCCCATGATGTCAAGAAACCGATGCCAAAGGAATCAAACTGATAATCGTAAAACTTGCTGACTGATACCAGTAACTGGTCTATTGGGCCATGGATTCAAGCCCTACAAACCATGAAACTCAAACCAAATACCTCTGAAAATCACATGAGATGAAAAATCGGATTTGAAAACTGCTACACTCTGAAACTGATGCCACTCGCTAACCAATGCATTGCTCTATGTGGTAGATGCGTTGATGTTGACACAAAAGAGGCAGTCACTTAGTCAGAGGCCAATAAGGTAAGCCCCTGCTAAGTGCGAAGGTCACCCACCAATGATGACAATGGGGCCTAAGGCACGAACACACTTTGTCATAATGAAAAATGATCTAGAGTCGAATCATGACAAGAGTCACCTGATCAAGGCCCAATGATACTCAACCATGTCAAGTGTGAAATGACTGCCAATGAGGGTTGCAACCATTAAGGTGTTCAACACTCCTGGGCTGCCTGTAGATAAGGTGTGGATGTCGATACAAGGAAACCTATTGAAAAAAGAAGCAACGATGACTCTCCTTCCCTAGTGCGAAGTGAACAAGGTGAATCAAAATGTCTGGTCGATCAAACATCTCAAACTCGGTATCATATCCCTATGTTGGATGAGGGGACTTTGTGAGATGGTAAAACTCAGTGAAACAATGATGAAAAGATAGACACAATCACCTATGTCTTTCATTCTACCCCCCTAAACTCTATGCTCAGGTGATGAAAAAAGGATCCCTCATCCAGACTGGCAATCTAGGTTGACACAACATCTGGCATGAGGCCACTAACAAGTAGAAAAGGCTTCTGACAAGCACAACATCTCTGGAAAGTGGAAAGTCTTCCTAGAAAGCAGGAACTAAGGCAAAGAAAATTCCTAATCTATCACAACTCAAACCACATGCTGGCAAAGGGAAAGTGGGCCAACGAATATAATCTAGACTGAAAACTGGAAAGCAGCAAGGGAATCTACGCTAGGCAAAGCACGGTGACAGTAAATGAAAAGAACAAACATCTAAACTAATGCCCGCAAATACCCAAAAATGTTGAAGGGGTTAAACCCTTCATTGGAAAAAGTGTTTAAGATGTTGCCCATTGACAGGCAGCTGCATGACATCACCATCCAAATCGGCAAGCTGAAAAGTGTTGGGCCCTACTGAAGCATGGACACTGAATGGACCCAACCACAAACTATCAAACTTACTGTGGTCTCCTGACTTCTCTCTTCTCTTGTCCCACAGCAAGACCAAATCACCAACATGGAACACCTTTCCTTTAGCCCTCTTATCAAAGGCTTTCTTTACCTGTCTTTGATGATCAATGAAATGTGTCAAAGCCTCTGATCTATCCTCTTCAAGATGAACTAGATCATCAAATCGACCATGCAAGGCCTCCTCATCTATTGCAAACTCTCTAATCAGCTTATGGATTGGAATCATCAAGTTAACTGGTAGGACTACATCAACACCATAGACCAACTCGAAGGGTGCGTTACCAATTGATTGCTTCTTTGTCACTTTGTCAGCGCACAATGCATAGTTGAGACTGCTATCCCAAGCTCTCTTGTTTTTACCGACTGTTCTTCTAATTATCCTGATCAAGTTCTTGTTGGAGGACTCTACCAGTCCATTACCTTGTGGGTAGTAGTTAGCCGAATGGGCTAGAGTGATACCAAACCTCAAGAAGAAAGCCACCAACTCGACTGATCTAAATACATTGGAATTATCAGTCGTAATCTTCTTAGGGACTCCGAATCGAGTGAAGATATTCTCCTCCATGAATCAAATAATGGCAGCAGAGGACGATGTCCTGAGCGGAATGGCTTCACCCACCTAGTGAAGTAATAAGTAGTTGCTAATATCCAGGAATGGCTAACACTAGAAACCTATGGAATCTGTACAATAAAGTTCAACCCCCATTGCTGGAAAGGGGCCTCTATCACAATTGGATCTAAGGGCAATGCTGGCAATCTCTTCTTGGCCTCAAACATTTGACAAGGCTCGCATACGCGGATGAAAGTATGAGTATCTCTTAATAGATTCGACCAATAGTGTCCGACACACATAATCTTATGGGCAGTGGTCCTACCAGAAATGACCACCACATACCCTCGCATGCAACTCAGTCATGATCTGATGTGTCTCATGCGGTAAACACATCTCAAAATCAGCCCATGAGGGCTTCTCCATCCTAAGCGACCCTGCCAAAGACAATACTTAACAACACGGAGCTGCATAGATCGCTTCTAGGTCTTACTAAAATTAGGACATGAAAAGTTTTGCAAGTAAAAGATAATGTCACGATACCAATCAAAAATTTGCAAATCATCAGAAATAAAAATTACCTTATTAATTACCTCAGGTTCCAAGTCCTTCTTCGTCATCAGCGCAGCTAGTCCTTGTCCTTTAATAGTTTTAGCAATCTTCACCTCTAGGTCATACTCTTGTATTTTTGTCACCCACAACCCTCTGTTTCCTAAACACTCCTTTTGAGCCAATATATCTTTTACTTCAGGAAAAGGGACATATGCTACAATGTGTGAGTTCCAAAAATAAGGCCTGAAATGGGCCAATCCTTTGACCATAGCATAGGCCTGTTTCTCCATGGGCTTGTATTTGAGCTCAGATCCCTACAAGGACCTGCTAATATATGCAATTGGTTGCTCATGCCCATCTGTGTTTTTCTGCAATAAAACACAAGCAATAGTCTGATCAAATGCAAAAGAAAATATCTGAAAATCACGTGCATAATCAGGACTAGCTAAAGTAGGAGAGTGAGAAAGAGCCTGTTTGATGCTCTCGAAAGCTTGCTTCCCTTCTTCCCTCCAAACCATGTCATGCCCCTTCTTCAACATATCTGTAATGGGCTTTGCGAT
>SNQJ01S0000647.1:62466-85744 GCA_010110895.2 Picea sitchensis
CAGTGTTGGATATTCTCTAGTGTTTTGGTTTATTGTCTTGGCATTGTATTGGCTATCTATATTAAGGAAGTTTTTGCTGGGTTTTCTTCCCCATGAGGGTTTCCCAGGATAAATGTTGTGTATCTTGTGATTATGTTTCTCTCAGTGATACTGCATATGCTATTATTGTCTAGTAAATTGAAAAGAAACTTGATAGCTGCTCTAAAATTAACAATTCATAGTCATCACATCACATCATAGTATATCTTCTCGCTGTACTTAACTTTTTGGAGAAAGTTGCTAGGGTTTCCTAATGAACCCTAGGTGGCGTTATGAAATCTAGAGACATTTTCATTTAGAGTTTTCTCTTGTGGAGGAGACGTTGGCGATGATCATTGTTCTTTCTCTCTCTTGGCCCAATTGTACTTGATCTCTCTCTCTCTCTCTTGGAGTTGCTAGGGTTTTTTGGTCTTCTTGGAGTTTCTTGGAGCATTTTGGAAGTCTAGGGTTAGGGTTTATTCCTAGGAGGTTTGAGATTAAGGTTTTGTGATAAAAGTTAAAACCCTAGGGTATCTTTGGTGGAGAAGAAAAAGAGAAGAGGACGTCTTTCCTTGGAGGACTTGTTGGAGTGATTTTGGTTGAGCTAGGGTTTTCATGTTTTCCCTAGCTAGGGTTTTGGAGAGCTAGTGGACATGTTAGCTTTGAGAGAAGGCTATGGTATGTATATGTACTTCATCGTGAGCGTATTAATGAAGTTTTCATCTCTCCAAAACTTGTGCATTTTCCATATTTGATTTATAGCTATATATTCCCCAAGTTACTGGGTTCACCTAATCTTAGTTTGAAATTTGAATATAGGCAAATATCAAAGTCTCCCTTAAAATTTGCCAAACAATTAATGAAGTTTGGCCATGATTAAGGAGGTTGCTACTGTATTGTAGCCTGTAAGTGTCAAGAGTGGGATCGGGGTGTAGATTTGGAAGGCAAGATTGTCTTTTTTGTTATCCCACACCCTTGCAAAAACCAACAAATTGAATGATTTTGATGTGCATACACTTACACGTTGGAGGAGGGTGGACATTGTTACATATAGGGCAATGCCAAAGTTGAAGGATGACCACGTGGTTATGGGTTGGAGCCAAAGGAAAGATGACAGGAGTTACACGGTCAAGGTTGAAGGCCTCCTGACATGATTTTAAATTTCATGTTGTGTATTAAAACAAATATATAAATATATATAGGTGAAATCAACTTTATTGCTTATATTAATATATATATTATATTAAAAAATTTCATTATAACTTTCTAGATAGATGTATATGAAATATATAATGTTAGATATATTAAAAATGTCAAATTCATAATATTATATATAATTAATATATAAATAATAATTTTATAATATATTAAAAGGTTATAAATAAATTTATAACTACAAAAAACACTATACTTATAAGTTTATAACACTATATATACATAATAAATTTATTACACTTTGAATTTAGTGGTGAATTTTATCGATTTTTTTTGCTTGGACAATTGTTTTTCAAATTTCATTGCAATCAAATTTGGACACAAACACGAACCAGTTGACCATGTATGTCTTGATGATTTGACATAAGTAAAAGGACAATTGTTAAGTGATTTGACATCATCATTGAAGAATCCAAGGGTTGTGTTTATGTTGTTATACCTACTGTTTTACTGCTGTAAAAGTGAATTCTCAGATTTAGTTTGTGGGATAAGTTGCCCTAGAATGCTGAAACTTATCCAGATTGTTTGGTATCTTTTATCCTTGAATTACCTATAAGATTGGTATCTTTTCTGCTGTTAAAAATTGAAATATTGTACTCTTTCTACTGCTGTTTTATATGCTATTTCATTATAGCCCTAAGGCTGAAATCACAGGGTTAACATCCGAAAAACCTCTGGTCAAAGAGGTGAGATTTATGTTTTGCATTAAGAGTCAAAGAGTGCAGAAATTTCTATAAGTACTCAGTCCTTTTGTTAGGCTTGCCACTTAGGATTTGGAGGAAGAGAAGTAGTGTGGTTGGATAATATGGATAATGAAAGCATAAATCTAAGAAAACACACAAGAAATGGTCGCTGAAGCTGCCCAGAACACCACAAATTGTTTGTTGTAGCTGCTCAAAATACCAAATTGTTTGCTGCTCTCTTGAACACAGAAAATGATGGCTGTAGCTGCCAAAACACCACCCAATGCTTTCTGTAGTAGCTTAATCTCCATCTTACTGGAATCACCCTTGTTTAAGCTGCCTAAAAGACTAAAAATCTGCTTGCTGAAATTACCGTTGCTCAAACCATGTGAGGAAAATATGAGAGTGAAATCCTGTTTACATAAAGAATTTCTGTTTTTAGAGGCTTCTAGAAGTCTCATTAAGGCTTAATTAACCTCCAATTGGGGTTTAGTCTTGCTTTGATGGGTCCCAGTGGTTAAACCTAGTCAAAATCTGTGCTTAACAAGCAGGAAACATGATATATGGACAATGGTACATCTGGGAAACGTGTTTCGAGCCATATGATATTATGAAACACATTTCCCACATGTGGGACATGTGTTATCCGTATGAAACACATTTCCCACATGTGGGACTTGTGTTGGCCATACAAAACACGTATCAGGGCCATACCAAACGCGTTTTGCGTTTCCATATGGGGTATGGCCCTCTGCCATGCATTTCCTGCAATTCAGGTGTAGATTTTTAGCAAGGCCTGATTGGGGTGCCATTGAGCATCTTTGATGAGCTGGGTGATTCTTCAGTGATAATGAAGGTGGCTTTGGCACTAATGATGTTGAGGAATTGTTTTATTGCATGCAAGTAGAAACTTGAGTACAAGTTTATCTAATGCTGTCGGGTGGTTGATCAGTGATGATGCCCTTGCTCCTTTTTTTATTTTGATCATGTATCTATATACTACAAATTATGATTTCCATTTATACCACGCTGATATATATTTGTATCATTGTATTCTCATTTTGCTTGCTAATGAGAAAAACAATGATATCTATTTTGCAATCTTTACTAAAAGATTTGACTATATTTTCTGTTTTCAAGTTCTTTTTCATTATTTGGTGTGGGGGTCTATGTTGTCCCCAATGCCATCCCCTGAAATTTATAAGTTTATGCTAGCTGTCCCCAAAACTTGTTCTCCCCCCTCCATGTTCTCCCCATCCCTGAACCTTGGTGAAAGATAGTTCTAACCTTCTTGCAGGATCTTATTAGGAGCATAACATTTTACAGTAATGATATTTTATAAAATTTGTGCATAGKTACATAATGYAAAGGTCAGAAGTCAGGGCAGGTCTYGGGCCCTAAACAAAATGTCTGCTGAAGCTGAGCTGTGGCTTTTCATTTAACACTACGCATAAATGATTCTTAACTTACRGGCATGMTCTATTTGATCCTTAATTCTTGTTGATTGAATTTATGGTGSGTTCATAAAGTTCTGGGATTGGAATGAGGAGTGACATATTCTCTTTGATCACTTATCCATAGAGTAAGGTAAGGAAAGACAAAACATTAAAAGTGTTATGTTCATTGAGTTCAGGTCCTTTTGAATAGGAGATTGTGGCAAGGAGGAAGACATGAGAATATATTTGCACTGAGAGAAGCGAGGTGCTCTTACAACCTGGAGTTGAAGGATGCCAACTCTCCATTGGTTGGTGATGGGCATAACACTAATAAAATAAAATGGAAAAAACTGGCATCCAACATTTGAAGAAAATTAAGAAAAATGACGTAAAAAAGAAGCCACATAAAAATATAACTAGCATGGATCGATATTAACCTTGGATCTTTTAAGATCGGAGAGGTTTGTAGTTGGGGTTTTTTTGGGTCCCTCTCAATGCTTAATAGATCCGGGGTTAAGATGGATTGATGCTAGTGTCCATGAGTTTCCAAGTAATAATTGAGTGCTACAGGAACACATTTGAGAATTTAAGCATCTACAAATTGTGATGAGCTCTGATGTTGAAAAGAGACTGAAACAAATGATAACCACTGTATTCACAACTTTGATGTAATATGCTGAAGGGAAATTAGATTCCAAATGAAGTTTCTTGTATTCCTTGGTGAAGATGCTTAGTTAGATATGATGGTACAAACCTATTGTGTTTCTATTCGAAGTTTGAATCATAGTTCTGAAAAATAATGGTGCATTCACAAGGGCATTTCCTTAGTTTTTTGTTTCATGTGTATGCATTTGTCAATGGGGCAAAGTATAATTGTGTTGGTTGCATATAATTGTATTGTTGATGATGGGCGAAGTTGTGAAGTACAGTAGAAAGATGTTTTTTTATGAATCAATTATATTTTCTAAGTCTAAGATTGAGAGCTTTAACTGACGTTAGAATGACTAAAGGCTTGGTGTTGATATGAATGCGGCCACCATAATCTTTTTATTCTTTAGGGTTGTAACTCATAAGGTTTTTTTGTATCACTTGGTTGGAAAAAATATCAAGATTGTATCTCTGAGTTTGCAATTAGTTGCGATCATTTTCTTTAACCACTGTAAAAGTGGGAACAATAATGTGAGGCTAGTTTATGAACATTGAACATTCATACGTGTGCCACACGCTCAGTTTTGTTGGCCATGTGATGAATTTCATATATTTACAGATATTGACTGTTATGCTGCATTTGATCCTCTGGTTCCATCCATTTTTCCTCTCAACCTTTTGGACATGAGTTGATCTTTTCAGTAGCCTGATACGGAGTTGTCATACCATCATGCATGCTAGATCTACTTTGCAATGTATTTACAATGGAATCATTTCCCTTTACTCTGTTTGAATATGATACTATTATTTATGTTGTCAAGTAGGTTTTGATTCTCTCTGATGCTTTGCAGGGTGTAAATCCAATAACTCAATAACTCAATTTTTTGGACTTGAGTTGATCTTTTCAGTAGCGAGTTATCATACCATCATGCATGCTAGATCTACTTTGCAATGCATTTACAATGGAATCATTTCCCTTTACTCTGTTTGAACTTTGAATATGATACTATTATTTATGTTGTCAAGTAGGTTTTGATTCTCTCTGATGCTTTGCAGGGTGTAAATCCAATAACTCAATTTTTTCAAGGCCCTAATCACGCTAACGTCTCATCGGTGGACTTGAGTTCTTTTGCTGAAGATGCTAATCACGATGAGTCAACCAAGGACTCAAGCAGTTTGAAAGAAGAATATATGGATGATATTACCGAAAATAATGTAGGAGGTATTGCAAAAAATGATAGTGCCATGATCCTTGCCATGTACCCTGTCCTGATTAAGACTTTGATATGCCATTTTGCAAAATTTGAGTTGATCTTTGCACTATAGAGTAAGACAACTGTTTTGCATGGATGCAATCAAAGCCTTCACATAGTCACACACAATGCTTTTGCAATGCATATGAGTGAAGTGTTTTTTTCGCATTGAATTAGTTAAAAGTAGCAAACAGCTATTGAGATTGTAGTTCCTGTATCCAATAGATAGAAGTGGCCTCTTCAATAGCAAATTATTAGAATGCACCTTTGAGAGTTGTAAGGATATAATTATTTTTTCAGATTTCTATATGTAGAACTATGACCAATCCATTATTTCTTGTACAGGTGTTCAATCTGAAACGTTGGAGATAGAGAACACAAATGAAGATAATATTAGAGATCACTCTTGTACTGAAACTGGGGATACACGTTCTTCAGTACCTGGGGAGTTAAGCAACAATGCAAAGCCGGGAGTAACTTTGAATCAAACTGATGATAAGCTGGTCCTGAATCAAAATTTACAATTACTTCCCAACTGGAATGGTGGCAGGCATGGAACTAATTTATACCTCACATCTAAGGATGACTCTTCTTACTCTGAGACAATAGTAAGGCAAAAGGAAGAAGCCAGCCTTGTTGATGAAGGCAGTAGCGTCCAGACAGAATCATATGAAAGTTTTGCTGGATGTCATGAAGAGCAGCAAGTTGTAAAGAAAAAAAGTCATCCTGAAACAAGAGTAGATAAGAAAGTAGGATCTTGGACATTGGAAGATATTTGGAAAAGACGTGGAGGTTGCTCGTCATCTGTATCAAGCTCACAGCAAAGTAAAGCCAATAATTGGTATTACAAGCCTGAAGAAATTGATGAGTCAATTCTTACAGAACTTCCTGAAGAAATTCAACAAGAACTTCGTAGTAGCTTTAGCTTCAAGCGCTCACGAATGGATAAGCATCCTACAATTGGTGACTATTTTAAAGGTGGTTCTAATGTTAAGAAAACCTAAAGATTTCCTTGTCTAACTCGTCATATAATTTCGAGGTGTTGATGCATATTTACATTCTTTGCGTATTTGTTTCATTATTCTTTCATCTGTTCATGACTTCTTATATCTATCAAGATGAAGATAACCAGAAACGTTACTGCTCTGGCTGAAACAATATAATCATGTACATGTAATTGATTTATGCCATGTGCATCCAGTTCTCAAGATGCACGTCTTGTACAAGTGATACCTTTGACAAAAGTTATATAAATGACTTTGTCTATCTAATTCCTGTAATCTGAAGCGTAATCAAATGATTTGCTATTGATTTTAATGTACATGCTTTTGATTTGCTATTGATTTTAATGTACATGCTTTTAATATGGAAATGGAGATCATTATAAAGTAAATCATGAAATTGTGAGAGAATTAGGAATAGACACAATGATGGTTAAATACATTTTTGTGCTAGCTTGGGTATCTCGCATAATTCCAAGCATGATTTAGGGATTGTAAACTGTCTCTTGTTAGTATCAAGTACCAATTCTACTTGAAGTTTATTTGTTTAGTTAAATATCTTTAGGGGTCTAGTTTTGATATGCGTCTTTCAAATAATTTGTTGGTTTCCATGGTATTTGTTAAAATGGTTAGTCATTGCCCCTTAGAGAGCTGATTAAGTGAAGTGAGAGATGTGATGAGATGAAACATTGAAACGTGAATGCTCATCCCCAAGGATAGTGAATGGCCTGTCCCTTTGGATAGATTTTTGGTTAGTTAACGAACTCTAATTTGAGTAACCCAGAAACATGTATCACTGGAAGTGGAATCAGCTCTTTGATAACTCTTTTTGTAAGAGGGTCAAAGCTTTCTTTTAAAGTTCATGTCTTCTAAATTGGAAGTGGGAGATGTGATGAGATCAAAATGTGAATGGCTCATCCCTAAGGATAGTGAATGTACTGTCCCTCTGGATAAATTTTTGGATAGCTAACGAACTCTAATTTGAGTAACCAAGAAACATGTATAATCCTCTGATAATTCCTTGCTATAAGAGGACGAAAACTTGCTTTTGAACTCCACGTCTTCTCGATTTCAATGATAATTGCTTGTATGTTAGATCATTTTAACATACGACTTCCAAAGTTCCATCCTCTTCTACAAGCTTTCTGTTTGTAAACAACTGTATCACTAATTACTTAATTAGTGAACATTTGTATCCTTGTAACATCGTTCATTTTCTGTGTAATGATATCCGAGTGTTTTAATATCTAGTTTGGTATTGCATTGTTGGTGAGAGGCTAGTGCTTGTCAAGTTGTAAATCCAGTAGATGTATGATTTCACTTTGATTATTCTGCATGCAATCTCCCCACCTTCAAAAAGAATTTCTTGGCATAGGTTGAAAGAGGATTTTTTCTAGGTAGGAATCCCTCGTACAACCATTGCTATAGAAATTTCTGGATCTTAGAGCAATTAATGCAACTTTAGAAAATTAATCTCTTTTCTAAAGGTTTCCTGGATCTAATCCCTATAAATTTACAGCCTTAGGGTTGATCTGAAATATAATTTATAGCAACAAACAATTGGACAATATTTCACTTATTTTCAACTCTAATCAACAGGGCAGTCCAAGAGAAAATATGTGTGCCAACAAATTTCAACCCTCTAGGGAAATCTTATCATGCATATGTCAGATCTAAAATTCACTTTATAACAAAACAGTGATTACAGCAAGGAGTCTGCACGGATATCTTCAATATCAATATTAATTCCCTGAACAATTTCAGCGTTAACTTATGCCAAATTAACAAGACATGCTAGTGTTCGAAATGGTCAAACTATGAAGATATAGGTAGTTGAAAATCAAATATGCAATAAAACAATTTTAGCAGCTGGAAACTTCATATATATAAATAAGAGATGAACTTCAAGTACATATTATCAATTTAAAATAAGCTGGTACACCCTCTAAGCTCTCCAAAACCTTAGTTGGAGAAAAACATGAAAAACCTTAGCTCCACCAAAGATACTTTAACAAACCAGAGTCACACTAACGAGTCCTCTTTGGCCTCATGCAAGGTGTCTCCTCTTCTCTTTCACCTCAACAAGTACAACCTAGCGTTTATCCGGAAACCCCAACTCAAATGCCTCTTTCGAGATAAAACTTTAACCACAGGCTTAAAGAATGCTCAAGAAACCCTAGCTTCTCAAGACAAGATAAAGTACAAGGGAGAATGAACAAGAGAGAGACAAAGAGAGACTAGTGCTCCTCCTCCATCTCTAACTCAAGTGTAAGGAAGAATAAGCATAAGTGCATGAATGATAATGAGATCCTTATTTTCAATGTCTTGTACCCAAGATCTACATCTAGCATGTCATAAGAACAATTTCCCCAAAAAGACGTCCTTTTCCTTTTTATGACTTGTCCAAGGGTTTCCTCATGAGCTCTAACATTTCATTCCAAGAACAAGTACAAAGAGAAGAGTACAATTATGATGATGAGAATAACCCTCTCCTTACCCTATTTATATGAAAAGTGAATGGAGGTTTACAAGTCAAGTGGACCTAGTCCACTACAAACAACCTACAATATGCACGTAGGTCCACATATGTGAAGTGCTCCTCCTAAAAGTGACATATGTCAAGTTCAAGGTGATGATGAGCCACAAGAAAGGTTCGAAGACAAGGGTGCTCCTTATCCAAGGTCCAACACTCCTCTAAGGGCTCCAATGCTCTAATGCCTCTCCTAGGTCATGTGCTCCTTTGAGTCTACTCCACCTACATGGTAATTGTTGTATCCTAGGCATCCCCAAGTCACCTTAAAGACTCCATGCATGCATCCAAGAAAACCAATGTTGTCTATGGCTTAACACCCTTCTTCGGTATGCCAAATGCTCCTCCAATGTAGGGTGCTATCTAATCAAGCAATCTCCTCCATGTGGCTAGCGCGCATAATTCCACAAATTTGTCTCCAACTGTTGATTTTTTTGTAGCTTCAGGATGTATTCTCACTAGAGGCCAAGGTGCTAGGCATGTGGGAATTTTCGTTGGCACTAGTTTTGACTTGGCCTAGAAATAAGGCTACGACCTCATGGGTAAGTTGATGGGCTTTGTGGGTTTGTGTGGGGGTACCACACCCACAAAGAGGATTAAAATAATCTGATTAATTGTTGAGTTTATGAAGGGCTCATAAACTCACTCATTGGACTCCTATATAAAGGAGAGATGTCATTGTGACATAAGATTATGATTGTGGAAGAATGAAGTAGGCATAAGTGAGTCTGCACTTGTGTCAAGGAGGATTGGTGATCTTGACAAAGGGAAAGTTTGCAAGGTGGAAAATCTGGCCTTGAAGAGAGAGGTGAAGGTCACACATATGGAGCAAAATTTTCGTACAATATGCGGTTTGCAGGAGGACAAAGTACATATATACGTGGGTTGCAGAACGACAAATTGCGTATAGGGTATATGCGATTTGCAGTGTAGAAAACAACATATGTCCGCGGGTTTCCAGTAAGGTGAATCACGTATCTAATTTTTTTGGCCAACTACAAATCCGTACAGGATGATAGGTGACAACAACTAGCTGTACATGTGGTCTACATCAAATTCGTGGCATGAGGAGATTTTCATAATATTGTTGAGGTTTGGTTTTTTGATTTGTATGGTTATTGAAGGACAAGGTTGTCCTCATATTTAGTGACATTGCATTAATTGAGAAGGCTGATTTTGTCCTCAGTCTTGGTGACATTGAGAGGACTGGTTTTGTCCTCAGATTTGAAGGATTGGATAAAGTTACAAAACATAATTATTGTGTCTCTTGTGTATTGATGATTTATCTCTGATCTTGTTGTTTCTGATGCATATGTTTTCAGTCAATAATTTCAGTGTAAAGTTGTTCAATGATAGTTAGATCACTAGGAAACAATTTTCAAATATGAAATTAGTCACATAGAGTTGCATGTGAAAATTGACATGGTATCAGAGTTTGAGATTTGAAGAGAAGGGGATCATCTTGAGACACTTTTTTGGCTACAACACTGAAATAATGTTGTACTTGTTCTTATTCTTGTTCCAGGGAGGTCAAGATAGTGAATACATTGAAGCTTGAGGATAGGTTGGAAGGGGCAACCAACTTCCAGGCTTGGAAGGAAAGAGTTCTCCTTCTATTGGAAGAGAATGACTTCAAGGAGTATGTTGAGGATGTGGTTCCTAGCCTGACTGATCCAATAGATTTGGCATTCCACAAGAAGAGGGAAGTGAAGGACAAGCGGGTATTGCTAGAGTTTGTGAAGGACCACTTGATACCTCACATTGTTGAGAAAAAAACTGCCAAGGATATGTATGATGCTTTGGTGGGTCTTTACCAAAATAATAATACTGACAGGATGCTACACTTGAAGCATCAACTTCAGTTTGTCAGGATGACTAGTGAAGACATAGTTGTTAGTTATCTTATGAAGATTATTCATAACTGAGATCAACTCACAACTATTGGTGAGACAATTCAAGATGATGAGTTGGTGAATGTAGCATTGAGAGGTCTTCCCAGGTCCTGGGAGCCATTTGTGTAGGGGATCTGTGCATGAGACAAGTTGTCAGACTTTGACAGACTATGGATAGATTACATCCAGGAGGAGACCCGGTTAGTATCCAGGGATGATAAGGATGGTGTGGTAAACAATAGCAGTGATGAGAACCATGCCCTTGCAACCCGTACTAGGAAGGGAAGAAGGGGTCCTCTAGACAGAAGAGGTCCATCAAGGATAAGGAATTCTCATGAGAAGGAAACATCTCCAGAGCCGAGACGAAAGAATGATCTTAGTAAGATTAGATGTTTTGAGTGTCATGATTTTGGGCACTGTGCTTCATAGTGTTCACATTGGAGCGGAAGAGGAAGAAGTCAACAAGCATCAACAACAGTGGTTGATGAGGTTGCATATAGGTTTTGGAGGGATATCTTGTTGGTCTTCTCCCTTTGAGGTACTTTCTCCAGCATGGAGACATGTTTGGTGGATATCGAAGCATCTTTCCATATGACAGGTGCTAGAGATTTGTTTAACACTCTCACAGAGACTGGCTTAGACTTATGTGTGGAGCTTGGTATGAGAGCCAAGCATTTAGTACGAGGATCCGATATAGTATCGTTTCGATTGGAGTTAGGAGAAATACTGAGGGTTTCGAATGTGTTGCGAGTGCCAAAACTCAGGAGGAGTGCCCTCTTAGTCTCGAAGATTGAGAGGAAGGGCTATCATGTATTGTTTTGAGATGGACAAGTATTGCTTGTGCCCAAACGATCTAGCTTCAAATCAACAGTGGTTCTTGGAGTTAGGGAGGGAAACCTATATAGGCTGAGGGGCCATCCTATGAGTGTTGTGGCCAACAGGAGAAGAGAGACAAATGAGGAGGAGCAGGTAGCTCCACGAGTGGTGAGGAAGGTGGCCCCACTAGTAGTACCGACTCAGAGGGAGTCAACCCTCAGGATCCAGGAGGGAGGAGAAACCTCCCATCCTTGTGCAGAGGACAATGGATAGGGAGCAGATGGCCCCAGAGATTGTGCAGATTCAGAGGGATTCAAGTTTCAAAAGGAACATGCGGTCTCAAAGTGAGCTTGATCTCAGGGAGAGTTAGTTGGCTCAGAGGGAGAGGTGGTCATCTAGAGGGAGTTCCCCCTCATGTTCAGGTGGGAGAGAGACATCCTCTAGGACTAACAAATAGGTGTCATGGGTTGAGGAGGCCAAACAAGCATCAGAGGCATGAGGCTTCTAGGGCATGTGAGACCTCCATGGAGGATACATTCGTTTCAACAGGTTTTTCCATAGTGATAGAGGAGGCAACCAATCAGGAGGACTGGAGAGTAGGATTTGCTTCAGTCATAAAGGGAGCAACCAGTGAGACAAATTACACAACATGATTTGCTTTGGTGACTGAGGATGTGACCAACCCAACAAATGTTGCCTCAGTGACCGAGGATGCGACTAGTCAGATAGATTTTGCCTTAGTAACCAAAGATGTGGCGAACCGGCGAGACTGGACAACATGATGTGCTACAACAGTCAATCAGACAGACTTGAAAGAAGGACTTATGCCTGTGGCATAATTCAATGACCCATTTTCCACAGTGACAGAGGGAGTAGCCAAGTTGGACTACTATTGGAGTACAAATGAGGTGGTAGATCCAGAGCTATATCTACTATGTGCGACAATAGTGCATCTAGATGTTGGAGGATGGGATACCTCCCTCACTAAGAAGGATTGTTCATTTTTTTGTAGCTTCGGGAGGTATTCCCACTAAAGGCCAAGGTGCCAGGCATGTGGGAATTTTCGTTGGCACCCGTTTTGACTTTCGTTTCAGTGAAATTAGCTTAGAAATGAGGCTAGGGCCTCATGGGAAAGTTGACAGGCTTTGTGGGGTTGTGTGGGGGTGCCACACCCACAAAGAGGATTAAAATATTTTAATTAATTGTTGAGTTTAGGAAGGGCCCCTAAACTCACTCATTGGACTCCTATATAAAAGAGAGCTATCATTGTGACATAAGATTATGATTGTGGAAGAATGGAGTTGGAATAAGTGATTCTGCACTTGCGTCGAGGATTTGTGATCTCAACAAAGGGAAAGTATGCAAGGTGACGAATCTGGCCTTGAAGAGAGGCAAAAAAGGTCGCACGTGTGGATCGGATTTTTCGTACAATACAGGATTTGCAGGAGGACGAAGTGCGCATATATACGCGGGTTACATAAGTACAAATCACATATAGGGTATACATGATTTGCAATGGATAAAACTATGTATTTCAACGGGTTTCCAGTAAGGTGAATCACATATTTGATTTTTTGGGAAGGTACAAATCCGTACAGGATGATAGGTGACATTAGTTGGTTGTATAGGTGGTTTCCAATAGATTCGTGGGTGGAGATTTTCAGAGTATTATTGAGGTTTGGTCTTTTGATTTGTATGGTTATTGTAGGACAAGGTTGTCCTCATATTTGGTGACATTGTATTGGTTGAGAGGATTGGTTTTGTCCTCAATCTTGGTGACATTGAGAGGACTAGTTTTTTCCTCAAATTTGAAGGATTGGATAAAATTACAGAACAAAATAATTGTGTCTCTTGAGTATTGATGATTCATCTATGATCTTGTTGTTTCTGCTGCATATGTTTTTAGTCAATACTTTCAGTGTATAGTTGATCAACAATAGTTAGATCACTAGGAAGCAATTTTCAGATATGAAATTAGTCACACAGAGTTGTCTGTGAAAATTGACACCAACACTCAAAGGACGAATTCCAATCAAGCATCCATATGAGGTTTAACAACCAATGAGTAAGCCACCTCCAATGTGCAAGTCCATCATGGATCAACCAAGGGCCAACCATACACAATGCACCCCACATCTCATGGATCATTCTTAAACATATAAACACTTTTGGAATAACCCTGAAAGCTAACAATTGCTATAGAATATATTGAACTGGCTGCTAAATTTGATATTCGGGATTTGCGCTTGGTGTACTTGAAGCATGTAATCTTAGTGACATTATTCAATTGTTGGATAAAAGTTTAAAGGGTTATCGTTCTTCAAGATAATTTAAGTTAAAACAACTTATCAAATAGGCTTTCATAGTGACATAATTCTTTTATGCATTGTTTGGTAGGATTTTATGAACGGATGTGCTTGACACAATTATTACAAACCAAGATAGACCAATGAATCACGAAACCCTAGGTAGGGTTAAACCACAAAAGTGAGCACAAAGGAAGATACACATAAAAACAAAGCATACTATTTTGAATAACTGAAGGGACACGATTATAATGGAATTCATAGCTCTCATATATAGATTGAGAGATGTAATAATTATTTAAACAATGAGGTACTCGTCCAATACCCTAAAAGCTAACATTAACATAAATGCCTATCTTTTATCTTGAAGTCACAAAGGCGACTTTATTACAAAGGTAAGCATTATATTCTAACACCCTCTGTTAACACTTATAGTACTAAAAAAAAAACCCGCTAGAAGAAAACACACTTCACTTGCAAACACATTTATTGAAAAATAAAAGCAACATAACGAAACATTCTCCATACACTTCTTCATTGAAAATAGTTCTTGATCCAGTAAAATTCTTTCAAGTTTCTCCCTATTCCTTCGAAAGGTATAATCTTCTAGTTGTAAGCCAAGTTCCCAACATCACTGGACATCATTTGCACATGAAATGTCTTGTAACCTTTGTAAAGGTATGGTGTTGAATTTCCAAATCCCAGATCTCCCTTGAGCTATTGACCAACAATATGCACATGCATGTGTCATAATCTTAATGAAGTATAGTTTCTTCGATTCACAAGCATCTCAAACTATTGAAAAGCTATCCATCCTCCCTTGCATCACTCCATGTCTTCAAAGTGTCGACATATTAAAATGTGGACAATGCTAGTTCTTTAGTAGGGTCATCAACATTGTTATTATACGATGGCTCTTCAATAATGGCTACATCTATTGATACTTTTAGATTTTCTTTTAGGTCACTGACATGTGTTTTGCAATTAATTGTCGTATGACACGTTTAATCATAGCAGTAACATCAATCCCACTCTTACCTGACATTCTCTTTCCTTTTCTTTTAGTTTAATGTAGTATTTGGTTAAGAGTCTCCTGAATCTCTTGTAGTTGCTCTCTTTTTTTCCAGCTAAGAGTGCTAAAATAATGTCTTCTAGAGTTCCTGAAGACATCTCACTTAAGAGTAAAACTAGCATCATTGTATTTAGAAGGCAAACTATGTAACAAAATGGCTTTGGCATCCTCTTCCTCCACTATAGCTTTGAATTCAACTAGTTTTTTGATGAGAGATCTTAGGATGATTATGTGGCTAGACATAATGACTCCGTCAAACATCTTGAATTTGAATAATTGAAGCTTTAGAGAAAACTTTGCATTAATCGCTTTTACTTCGAACAATTTATTCAAATTATCCTAGATTCCCTTGGATGACTTTTCCATGTTTACATGATGCAAATTAGAGTCTGAGAGAGCTATAGAAAGTTTCCAACAAAACGATAATAATGGATTTTAATGCAACTCAGAATTTTCATCATTTTTTTAGAGGTTTCATGGATCTTAACCCTGTGAATTTTAAGCCTCAGGGTTGTTACGAAATATAGACAAAACAACAACAATGAAAAATATTTCAATCCTTAACAACCCTAATCCACTAGGAAATTCAAGAGATAAGATACCAATGTGTTTCAATAAAAATTCAAGAGATAAGATACCAATGTGTTTCAATAAGTTTTAGCCTTCTTGGGCAATCTTATCATGCATATAATCAATTTGAAAACACATATGACAATTGTAAACAATGGTGAATCTACTCTTATATTCTTCATTTATAATGTTAAAGCACTTAACATAATCACCATTAACTTATTTTAAATATGCAAGACATATGGCATTGGAAATTACAAATATGCATAAAGATGTAGTTCATGTATATACCATAGCCTTATCATAAGGATACTACAATCCTTTAGCTCTCCAAAACCCTAGCCAAGGAAAACCAAAAAAACCCTAGCTCACACCGATGAGATTCAACAAGCATGCATCACACAAGCATGTCCTCAAGGAAAGTTGTTTCCTCTTTTTCTTCACTTCAACAAGTACAACTTGGTGTTTCATCTCCAAAACCTAATTTCCAAATTTCCAAGGGATGAAACCCTAATCCTAGTATTCAAAATGCTCCAACAAGCTCAAGAAACCTTAGCAACTCAAAGAGAGCGAGATTGTAACACCTCATATTCGAACCCCTGATTATATGTAATCAATTATTATTAATGATTGCTATGCCATGGCATATAAACATTGTAAATGTATTATTGTTTAATTGGATAATTTCGCACCACTGATTGATGGGTGGAACATGCGTACTAGCCATGATACCACAAGAGGGGTTAGTGAGGGGGTAGAAAAGGGGATTCATATGCAAATGACCCCAAGCCACCTTATTGAATGATGTGGAGGACATAACCATAATTCCTCTATCTTGCAGCTAAAACAAATCAATTAATGAGAGGGGGTTGGTAGTTGAATAACCAACCACCCCTAATGAATACATGGATGGATATATGGGTGGACATAGCACCACCACATTATTTTCTGGATTTGACTTGATTTCTTATGAAAGAATAAAGAGAAGTATCAGAGAAGAATCAAGGAATGCACAAGTGTGTGCAAGGGATGGGAGTTTGGTTTTAGAGAAAAGACATGCAACAAAATGGGTGCTCACATGAGAGAAATAGCTCTCAAAGAGGAAAGAGAGAGACAAACATGATTTTCCAGACATGGGAGACAATGGACAACAATGAGAATGAGCAGAAGAATCTCTAGTATGCAGATATGAGCAAAAAGAAGAATTGGGAAGCATGCCTAGGACATGACTGGTCACACTGGAGTAGAGAAGACCCAAAATCTAGATTGGAGCAAAAGAGTGTTGCGAGATTGATGCGTGCTGGAAAGAAACCGACACTGGAAGGGGAGGGAATTGAGGGACAATGTAGCTATGAAATGGCTCCCTTTTGTAGAGGAAATCTAGTTGAAAAGACATCTGATAAACCCCGTGGAGGTCCTGAGCTCAATGGGAAAGAGGATAAACTTTTGCTCTTGCCAGTGGAGTGAAGGAGAGTAATCTTCTTGATCCATTTCATTAATTTTTGAGTCAATTGTGAGAGTCCCCTAGTGGTATCATGAAGTGAATCAGTAGAAGAGCCTATGGTTGGGTGGAAAAACGCTCACCCACAATCAATCGATTTGTTAATTTCACTATTCAACAGATAAGTGATTTCACTTGTAATATCTCTTGTATGCATGGTAATGATTATGAATTGTATCTTGTTTATGTAATGTCTTAGACATGAATGAATGCTATCTTCTACATGCTTGTATCCCTTTTACTGGATAATGCCTCTTATGATGAATGATAACTAGAGGAGATTTGCATGGATTTGTAGTTTGCAACTATATTGTTTATGTTGTGTTTCCTTGGTTATTTAATCCATGAGGACATGCTTAAAATGGAGTCCTAACAAAAATAATTAAAACTTATAAAAATAAGCAAGGGATGCTTGGGATTTTCCCTATATGTTTGGATTTCCCTTACAAGTCCTTGAACTCTATGAAACTTGAGTTTATTGAAAATGCCCAATTTTTGTACAAGTAGACTGAGCAATTATGCTGTGGGAAAGTATCACCATTTCCCAAGTGTCGATGTCTGCTGTCTTGTGCTCAACCTTACGATATATGCCCTTTTTATTTCAAATGAAAAACTGGAAATCAAGAGAATTAAATCGGAGGAATGAATTTAGATCGTTGCTTAAATCATAAGTGAAACAATGGCCATTGGATTGATGGGAAGGCTGAATGAAAACCATTCGCTCGCTCGCTAAGAAGTTAAGAACCAATGGTAGGATCCCTCAGTTAACCAAGTTATCGGATCCTTGGAGTACTATAAGGTCTTGTGTTTTAGACCTTGTGTTTTCCACTATATCCAATACCCAGTGGGGGGTAGAGTTCTAGCGCACGGTTCCATGCATTATTGATTATAACTGAAGAGAGGCTGACGACGAAATGATGTGTCGTGCTGGCTTGGAGAAAAAAGTACCATGGGGAATGATAAGTGTTGGCATTTTATTTGTTGATGAGTCAAGTGTGGACCTCGTCGAGCTTAAACCCGCAAACAGGTGCTTTAAATCCTGACAGTTGGATTTGAGCGCTGAGAAGATATCGACTATTGAATTCGTGATAAGTTCAGGAGGGAGGCCAATTCCCTTGATTAGGTATGCATTAGCCTGGGGAAGCTGATACCCTGGAATACCAAATATCAGAGATGTTACAACATGTCTTCCCCTTGTGTTGTCCTGATATCGCGATACCCGATTGGGAATGGTTATGACCCTTGTCCCCTTGTTAGTTTGTGAGTAGAGGAGAGTACGTTCCTATGAAATTGGATGATTTAATCAAACCAATGCATAATGGACATGTTTCAACACTTTAGTGGAGAAACCTTACGCCTGATGATGACGTCTGATGCCATGGTTAGTCCATGTGTCATAGAGGTGATGTTCCACATGTCTAGGAGATTTTGCGTCCAACGCAAAGTTTTGTATCGAGTCACGTGTTACCATGTGTCAATCCATATGGTAGGTAATGATAGGGTCATGTTTTTGGGTTCCAACTAGACCACTAGATCAAACGCTCGTATTGTGAGTGTTCGTGCGTTAACTCGGGGGTCCTGATGCCCGGTGGGGTGAATTGCCTGGTGGGTGGAGTTGTCGGGTGGGTTGAGTAGTTGGTGGGTGCAGGTTTCTGAGGTATAGTCTGGGGACTGGACCACCAAAATATTGACCATCGGGAAGAATTGGTGGTGATTGTTGTTGGGATCTGTGGGAGCTCGGTGCCCGGTAAGAGTAGAAACTGTCCTTAAATCCTGTCAAGGATATTTCTACATTTTTCATCATCCATTGGCTGAGCGTTCCATGTTATGGGGTGACGTGTTTTGACACATTAGTGCCATGTCACATGACACGAGTGACATGGAGCGACGTGGCAATGAGGTGGAGATAGTTGAAGAAGGTATGTAATTTTTTAGGAGGTTGTAACTTTTGATTCCAAGCTCGGTTTTGAGCATGGTTACATTCATTGGAAAGTTGTCGATACGAAGATTCCATTTATGATCTCCATTCGTAGATAAGAGTTAAGTTTTAGGAAGAGGAAATTTTGACACCCCACCAGCATAAGGAAGGGTTAGGGGGTTGTGTGTTACAAAAAGGTACCAAAGCAGAGTTTCAAATACTAGGCCTGGATGGGCCAAAGATCAGTCACAATACTAGTATACCAAATCCAAGATGAGCCTATTGGAAAGTGTTTTTTTCCTTAAAAAAGTTTGTTTATTATCTGCACAAGCTCCTTGAGAACAAGGACTGTAGATTGAAATCTTGTTTTGGGATTTCTTACAACAAAACATTTACCTGTTGAGTTACAACAACATAATTATAATTTTTACTTGTTGGAAAGATAGCTACTCCTACAAGAGTGGGAATATGCCGACAGACAATGATAGTAATATTTCAATGTAAATTGAAAAAATAGTAGAATTCTATTATAGGGATGCATGAGTCCAAAAAATGGATGAATTGGATTGTTTTAATTAGGTTGTAATACTGTCTATCCACTTGGGTTGATAGAGCTTCTTGCAATTGTGATGTCTATTTATATAAGGGATACGACCCTTATGGAAAATTCCTTGTGGTTAAAGGAATTGAGTATGGGTTGATAGAGCCTCGGTAATTATATTTGTTGCTTAATAAATGACTAAGCCTTGTATGAATACATCCTCATGCTTAGAGAACAGATGGAAATTTGTTTAGGTTAATTAATTTGACCTAAAGTAAAATAAACCTATTGCTCGGGTAGTCATTTAAGCAAAGTAAATGTATTTTTAGAAAAATAATTGTGTGTTGATGGAACTGAGAGGTTCCCAGGGAATAATGAGATGTTCATTAAGATCCCCTTTTTGTTTGTAAGACAAGTAAAAGGAGCCCCTTGGATTGTTTCTAGTTTTCATAAAAGTGATCAAGTAACATGAGCATGTGAGAAAGTCTTCAACTCATAACTCTAGTGGGTAAATTTATTATTCCCAAGAGGGAATGCACATTTCTATTGAGAATTTTTGTTTATGCATGAAAGTCCATGATATGGATAGGATACAATGCATATGGTGATGGATTAATATACACCTAAATTGCATATAGGCTTAGAACAATCTGTTATTGGATGTAAAGTATGGTGTGCTGATGGGTCATTTTGGTTGATGATGAACCTATATCAACATGGGAGTTAACAACATGAATACAAATGTTGATAATGCTACTTATCATATCCTTACGAAGATAAGGAAAATGATCAACATGGTGTTGATCCATAATATGCTAAAGGGAGTGTTTGAGCACTCCCAGGAGATCACTAGATCAAATAACATCCAGGGAGGGATGATATCCATATAGGTATGGCTTAGTATGCTCAAGTAATAGTGAGCGGGAAATTAGGAAAGGATTCCCTTGGTAAATTTATATTGACCAAGAATGATTTGAGGTATGAAGAGAGATAGGAATTGGTATCTTGCTTCCTTGGGCAATGCTGTAATTACCTATTTGAAATTTTGATTTTTGGGATTCTTTTATAGCAGATGGGAAAGAGTGATCTCTTGATGGTTGTTGCCATGTAAAGAGGGTAGCATAATTATGAATATTCCTGTGTGACTTTTCATGGAATTCATGTAATCTCTCATTCGAAGGCTGGTACTAAGATTCAATAAATGTATATGAATGATATAAAAATGTGCAAGTAATGCACATGCATGATCTCTCTCTCTCTCTATTTCTCTTTTCACACACACACACATATGCTTACAAGCATGGTACATGTACATGAATATGTGGACTATTAGGAAATCTTAATAATTTCTAGGTTTGAGTAATGTTGTGCATGCATAGTTGACTCTATTCAGAAGAATCTGTTTGATTTGTTTGAATCTAGCTTGAGGAGATTGTACTCCATCCCTCAGAAAGAGCCAGTGTAAAAATGTTGAAATAGAAAATGAGCAAGAATGTTATGTTTTTTAGAGTTTAAGATATTATTAGGTTTCTTTTCAATTTACTAGATAACCATAACATAGATAGGATCAATGAGAGAAACATAATCACAAGAGACACATCATTTATCCTAGGAAACCCTCATGTGGGAGAAACCCCAACAAAAAATTCCTTAATATAGATAGCCAATACATTGCCAAGATAATAAACCAAACACTAAAGAATATCCTCTCCTGGTAGTGCGCCTCTCTCTCTTCCTTCTTCTCCAACTGCAGCTCCAAACTTGCACTCTGGATGATCGAATGAGTGAGTGAACAAATGAGGCGTTGGCCTCCTTTATTTATACAAATTGGCAAGTGCTGAAAGGAGGTGTCTCTTCACTGGCATGGCTGACTTCTCTTTTTGGGTGGTTAGAACCACTTTAATTAGCCTGGGGTCCGACTTCTTAATTTTCATATTTCTTTTAGGGTTTTGACCAATCCGCAAAAGGGGATTTGGTCATTTACAATGCCCGACATGATCAATCCACAAAAGGGGATTGATCTAATGAATAATACATCAATAATGAATAGAATACTCTTTGCAGTTACAATATTTCAACACTCCCCCTTAACAAGAAGGGTATTCTACAACAACATCAGGCGAGAGAGAGGGAAACATCATCAACAACATCTGGAACACTGACTGGCGTACCTATAAATCATCAGAAGTTTTTCTCATCATCAATATCATCAACAACACAACACAAAGGGTGGAGAATCATCAACATCATCACTAGGCTGAGAGTCTTTAGCACGAAGCTGTCATCCCAACACGAAGCTGGCTACACAATATCATCAACACAAAGCTGGCATCACAGTACAATACTGGCAACACAACATCATCAACACGAAGCTAACATCACAACACGAGGCTGGAAACACATCATCATAACACGAGGCTGACAACACATCATCACAACACGGGGATGGCAACACATCATCACAAAACGAGGCTGGCAATGCATCATCATAGTACGAGGTTGGAAACACATCATCAGAACATGAGGTTGGAAACAAAACATCAGCATGAAGTTGGCATCGCAACAGGAGGCTGGAAACACATCATCAACACGAAGCTGGCATCACAACACAAGGATGGAAACACATCATCAACACGAAGCTGGCATCACCGCACAAGGATGGAAACACATCATCAACATGAAGTTGGAATCACAACAAAAGGCTGGAAACACATCATCAACACGAATCTAGCATCACAACACAAGGCTGGAAACACATCATCAACATGAAGCTGGAATTCTTCAACACTAGGCTGACAACTCAACAACATCAACACGAAGCTGGAAATCTTCAGCACTAGGCTGTCATCACAACACACGGTTGGAAACACAACAACACTACTCCCCCTTTCGATGTAGGTCCTTTCGGACTACACCAAGCTTATCCCATAAGTGATCAAACTTTACACAAGATAGAGGTTTGGTGAACACATCAACAACTTGTTCATCTGTGTTAACATATTGGAGCTTTATGGCTCCTCTCTGCAACATATCATGAATTAAGTGATACCAAATCTCTATGTGCTTCGACTCATCATAAAACACATCATATCCATACAACTCTAGTTATCAAATAGGTTCACAGTGGCTTCCATCTCCAGATAAAATAGATCTGTCAACAACATTCGAAGCCATACGACTTCACAACTGGTGGAACATGCAACAATGTATTCCACTTCTGTCGTGCTCAGAGCAATGTTGAATTTCTACCTACTCTGCCATGAAGTCATGGCTGACCCCATAATGAAACAACATTTTGAAGTGCTCTTTTTATCAGAAGCACTTCCAACTCAATCTGAATCGGTGTAACCACTCAGTCTGAAGTCACGATCTCTAGTATAATAGAGACCAAAATCCAACGTACCCTTAAGGTATCTCATCATATGTTTTGCAGCAACAATGTGAACACATTTGGGTTCTACCAGATACTGACTCAAGGACAAACATATATCTAGCCTGGTATTCGTCAGATACACCACTAAACCAATAATCTGTTTGTACAGAGTAGCATCAACCAATTTTGACGAGGTATCTACCAGGAGTTTCAAATTCGTTTCTAGTGTGTACATGGATTTATATTTCAACATGTCTAACCTCTTTATTTTAACTGCATACTTCCCTTGGTTAAGGAAGATATTCTCTGTGCTCTGCCAAAATTCAAGACCTAAGAGATTATACATTTAGGTCTTCCATCAAACTCTGTAGCGAGCTTCTTCTGCAATATATGATGATATTTTCTTCATCTTGTCAAGAATACATCATCTACATATAGTAGTAACATCACTGGCTCATCATTCATAACCTTGAGATAAAGGTTAGAATCAACTTTACTCTTGGTA
>SNQJ01S0000647.1:87778-223434 GCA_010110895.2 Picea sitchensis
CTCCTCTTATTCTATCACGACAACAACTTCATCTGAAACTGAGAGTGGCTCAATAATTGATATTGAAGGTAGCTCTTCTTCTTTCATGGAGGTAACTCTATCTTTTATTGTAGTCATGTCTCCATGACCCAACTAATGTAATGCACCAACTGCCACTCAATTTTAAATATGGGGAATGCTCCCCCTGCATCTAATACTATATATGAATCATGGTTGTTCTAGTTATCTTCATAAATACTTGAACTATTTCTTCAATTACTGGAGTAAGTGTCTCGTCATAGTCTTCTCCCTCTTGCTGGGAGAATCCTCTGGACACACATCAGGTTTTGTACATCTGCAACATGCTTGATCTGTCTAGATCAATCTTGGAAGTCAATATTGGCTTCTCTTCTAGTCTCACAGAATAATCCATATCCTAGTCTTTCTGACTGGCTTCCTTCTCCGTTACTGAAACAAGGGAATCTTCCAGGAGATTTCATATCTCCTAGTAGTTTCTGAAGCTACGATCTAGTCTTCTCATGGCATCTGTCTCCCAGTCCTCGAAGATGTCTCTTCATCTGATCCTTTTTGAGATCAGGCTCACTTTCGGTTTCTTCTGAGTCTACAAGGACTTCATCATCTCTTACATGGTATACTCGGTGTTGAATACCAAGTCTACATACGAAAAGTTGAGTTAGACTTCAAACGAGTTTTGCTTCCCGTCAAGGTGGCTTTATTATCCTTTGAACAAATCTACCGTGAGTTCTTGTTCTAATGTTCAATCATCTTTGGAGCCTTCTGCTCCTTACAATCAATCTCCATATGAGATACTCTGGATTTCAAATGATAGCTTCTTCATCTTCTTTGGTACATGAATGTATATGGTTATGTACATAGTCTGCTTCATGTCTCATCTAATCTGTTGCCTTCTGCAACCTTCACTATAGCTTCCTCAGGGTTATCACCTGTGACCTGAAAGAAGGTCAACAAAACAACAAGCAAGAATAATACTCTTTTGATAATAGTAAATAAAACGATAGCACAAGCAATCGTCACAGTAGCTCCTTTAGAGCTTTCACTTGTGATATGTCTGAAACAAGGATCAAAAGTAAGAAATACAATACGAAATGAGATCAACACTCTTTTAGTGTTGTGATCAAACATTCATCCGAGGTAACCTGGAATCAACACAAGAAGTTTCTCCTAGAGGAGATGTTAGTTGTATCTGGTAAATGATTACATTCAACATTTATCTCAATATGCTCACATGCTACTAAGTAAAATACTTTTCAAACACTGCTACCTCAACTATAGTGTTTACTTGTAATGGGGTAGTTATCAACTTTGTCATGTGCAACTTTGAATCTTATCAACTTAATTAATCAAACCTGGAACCTGGAGTCTTGTCTTCAAGAATGAGTGTGTTGCTTTTCTTCCAAGTCTCTTTCACTCAAGATGACAAGTGTTTTCTTCAACCTATCTTTTGTACTAAGACAACATGTTATCTTGACAAAAGGTTGGGTTAGAGAATAAACTCTATGATCTCAACTTTAATCCATCTAATACCTTGACTTTAATTTTGACCAAAGGTTAGTATGATGGTCATAGCTTCAACATGCAACCTAGATCAAAATAATGTCATAACAAATAGATGCATATTAGAATAATCAAACCTGGGTTGCATTATTCCTCTGAATGTGTTGGATCTTGAGATCCTTCTGGATCCAGGGCAAGAGATACCTTCTCCTGCAAAAACCCTTTAAAGATTAACAGTTTAAACATATGTGAATACATACCTTTGATAGTATTTGTAGGTAGTGGCACCATCTGGTAGCAACGGTAATAATTACCAACTCTTAAAAACTTCAAGTGTGACTGCAACTGGTACTACAGCTAATACTTCAACTGATACTGCAACTGCAACTACAACTGTAACTTAGGGTTTTATGAGGAAACCCTAATTTTTCAAACTTCAAATTTTGAAATTCTGATCCAGGGGCTAGATGCGTTGAGTTGAGGCGAGTAAGCTGGTGTAGTCAGATTTCTGAAAATCCAAATTTTACCCCTTGAAATTGAGCTTGCGAAAATATGGACTAGTACTGGTTCTGGTTTCCTGGTTTTCTGGTACCAGTCAAAACTAGGGTTTGAGTTTCCGGAGTATTTGACCACTTAAAAGGTGCACTCAAGGTGCCAAAGAGTTCCCTAGGCTAGGGTGCACTTTTCTAGATGGTTTTTAGGCTGAAATTCCTCTTCAACAAAAGCCCTAATTATCTTGTACGACAACAGTGACGTTTTTCTTTATCCAGTGAAAGATGCTCTCTTCAGCTTATCTCTGAAACCATGTTAAGTTTTGAGATATTATTAGGTTTCTTTTCAATTTACTTGATAACAATAACATAGGTAGGATCACTGAGAGAAACACAATCACAAGATACACAACATTTATCCTGGGAAACCCTCATGGGGGAGAAAACCCAGCAAAAACTTCCTTAATATAGATAGCCAAGACAATAAACCAAACACTAGAGAACATCCTCCACTGAGCAATGCACCTCTCTCTTCCTTTTTCTCCCAACTGCAGCTACCAAACTTGCACATTGAGTGAGCGAATGAGTGAGTGATCAAATGAGGCGCTAGCTTCCTTTATTTATACAAACTGGGAGGTGCTGGAAAGGTGTCTCTTCACTCAGCAGGGCCGACTTATCTTCTTAGTGGTTAAAACCACTTTAATTAGTCTAGGGGTCGACTTCTCAATTTGCATATTATATTTAGGGTTTGACCAATCCACAAAATGGGATTTGATCAATTACAATGCTCGACATGATCAATCCACAAAAGGGGATTGATCTAATTAATAATGACTCAATAAATCAATAGAATACTCTTTGAAGTTACAATATTTCAACACTTTAGTCCTGTGTTCATGGGTATTTCACCCATGCACTTCAAAAAACCCCTTGACCGATCAATGTATAACTCCTTAATCAAACCATTCAGAAAAGGAGTCTTAACGTCCTTTTGATATAAAGACCAACAAAACATTCATGTAAGAGACATAATGGTTTCAATGGAAGTATATTTGGCAATTGGAGCAAAAATATTCTCATAGTGAACTCTCTCTCTCTTTAAACTGAACTTTGTTCATTTGTTGAGGAATATCCAACCTTAAGGACAATAGGTTAAAATCCATGAAGGACAAATAATATATAAATAATTGAATAAGATATGAATGGATGATATGAAATGATATAATGCCATGTGATGGTGCACTTGTACACATTGACTAGTCACACTGGTTTATAGGTCATATCCCTTCACTAGGTCATGCCTTTTAGTTAGGATGTGTCACTTCATTTATTATTTATTATATTATTATTATTTGTTTAATATATTTATGTTCATTACATTGCCTATCCCTTGAAAGATGCTTTGTCCTTGAAGGAAAATATTTATGTCTTTGTTCTAAAAAATCCTCTCATGATTATTTGTTCTTGAAGTTGTGATGGTTGATGACATGAGATGATATGAGTTGTGAAATATCGAGCAAAATTGCCTTATTGTAAAAGTGTGAAACCACCCTAATTCATTTTTCTACAAAATTATGGGGCGACATCTTCTATGGTTTGGGGAATGATAAGATTCCACTCTTGAACTTATCTTCAATATAATAGGATCTTCCCTTACCTTCTCATATTAATTTCGTCTTTGGTTAGTTCGTTGAATAATACACTGATTTTTATAAATTAGGATGGCAATAAGGCATCCTTGTATATTGTGTCTTGTTATTGAGACATTTGTTTTTTGGTACTTCTGGTGATTATAAGTCAATAAGATTTCAATTTAAGCGTCTTTTTTAATTTTTATGTCCACTAACTTTCTTGATTCCACTGTTTTAGTCATTGTTTGCTTCTCAATTAATGACTCTTTGTTGACAAGTTGACCTAACTTTTGTTGTGTTTTCATTTCATCCTTAAACTTCTTGATTTGTGCAAGTAAGCTTTGATTATGATCCCTTAGGCGAGAGTTTTTCATTATTTTTGGATTTGTTGAATTTATTTTTAGGGTCTTGATTATTTGACATCTCATATTTTAACACCTTTTGATTTGTTCAAACAACCTTTGATTAAGGTTCCTCTGGTGAGAATTTTCATCTTTTTATGATAAGTTCTTGTTGAATTCCTTCGTAATATCTTATTTCTCCCGTTGTAATTTCCAATTGCATTGATTCTTATCTTTTGACTTTTTTATTTGTGCAAGTAGGTTTTGACTATGATTATTTAGGCAATATAGTTCATCATCTTTTCCTAGTAAGTTCTTAATTTCTCCTTAAAATCTTCAATTTGTGATACATGGCTTTTAAAATGATAAATTTGTCATTGATGTGCATATTTTCTCTTCTACGTTCTTCTAGCTCATTTGATAAATCTACACATTGTGTCTTAAGGTAGATGTGTTGATATTATGGTATCAACCTCCATTGTGACCCTTTGACAAAGATTTGAATATTCTGGAAGCAAGAAAAGAAGTTAATGTAACCCTAGAAGAGATGTCGGTTGAGAAAAGATAATTAATATGAATTAAATAGTACCCAGATTGAGAAGTCAGCCCAGGCAACCTGCCAGAGCCAATATAAATACAGGGCGTCAGTTCTCATTTGTACACACTTCTCAGAATTGCAGAAAGGCACTTGTGCGCACTACAGTCTGGCAGTCTTGTGCGCAAGTTCTAGAGAAGGTGTTGCTGCCAGTTATGAAGCCTATTGCTTCTATCCTTTTGGGTTGGACTCTCTCATCATCTTTGGTTACTTCTTGCTTGGTGCATTAGCCTTGCTTGGCTATTGGATTGTTACCAGGATTCTTCTCTCTGTCAAGGTCAAGGTGCTCGGAGGATGGCTTTGGCCTATGGTTGGGTGACAATAGTGATATTGTCTATGGTAAAACGAGCACATTCTAACAGGTTATGGGCCCACACCTCCTTCATTCAATCTAACCGTTGGAAGGAAGCATAGCCATTAGGATACTAAGCTCGTTGAAGAACTATCGCTAGGGTTACTAGCAGGAGCAACTTCCAAAACAGTGCCGCTAGGGTTACTAGCAGGAGCAGTTGCAGAAACCCTAAAACCTCAATCCAACACCTTGTGATGGAACATCTCATTCAAGAAGAAGGTATTCAAGTGCGCCTTAGTCCATCGCATCTCTTGGCACTCTCAGAAGGCAGAAATGTCAAAGTTGAAGTTTTGGATCAAGGCATGATCAGTCACCATTCAACCGAAGTCATGAGTGAAAAGACTACTCATCTACACTACTCAACACTCACAGGAACGATTGAAGATGACATGTGGATAATTGATAGTGGAGCTTCTAGGCATATGACAGGAGATCAAGCCAGACTCTCAAATCTAAATGAAAAGAAGACATTGTACAAGATAGAGCTTGGAGACAAAAGCACTTACCCAGTCGAAGGATTTGGACAAGCCTCTGTCAAGTTGAAAACATGTAACAATGTTCATTTGAGCAATGTCTTATATGTACCTGGTTTAGAAAAGAATCTTGTATCCATATCCTGCCTAGAAGACAAAGGAAACATAATAGCTTTCGTAGATGGAAAAGTGTTATCTTGGCATAAAGACTCCAACATAGAGAATGCTAGGGTTATTGGAACCCATGAAGAAAATCTATATAGACTACTAGAACAAAATGAAGAAGCTCTTGTACATGATGAAGTCAATCCCAATGAACTTTGGCACAAAAGGTACGCTCATATTAGCTATCAAGCATTACCTTTTCTCAAAAAGATGGTTGAAGGAATACCAGAATTGCAGTCTACACATGAAGGAATTTGCAAAGGATGTGCTCTTGGAAAGAATATCAAGAAACCATTCCCAAGCAACAACAATAGATCTAAGGAGATTCTAGATCTAATACACTCAGATGTTTGCGGTCTAATGCTAGTCAAATATCTAGGAGGTTCTCTTTACTACGTAATCTTCATAAATGATTATTCAAGAAAGACTTGGTTATATCTTTTGAAGAAAAAGGACGAAGTATTCATCAAGTTTCAAGAATTCAATGCAGAGATAGAGAACCTCGCGAACAAGAAAGAACAGAGAATGGAGGAGAATACACATCAAAGGAATTCATTGCATTCTGTAAATCAACAGGGATTAGGAGGGAGTTGATTGTTCCTCATAATCCTCAACAAAATGGTGTAGCAGAAAGGAAGAACAGATCTATTGAAGAAACCGTGAAGGCACTACTAAACGATCAAGGTTTATCCATGTTCTTATGGGGAGAAGCAGCCATGACAACAATATATGTCCATAACATAAGTCCTCACCGCATATTGAAGGATATGACTCCAGAAGAAGCCTTCTCAGGTAAGATACCTAATGTGGAAAACCTAAGAATCTTTGGATGTCCTGTTTACTCTCACATTCCCAAGGACAAAAGGAATAAATTAAAACCCTCGAGAAAGAAGGGCATATTTGTGGGATATAACGAATCATCCAAGGCTTATAGAATCTATATCCCAGAACAACATAAGATTGAAGTCAGTAGAGACGTGACCTTCAATGAAAAGATGGCTTTCAAGAAATCCATAGAAGAAACTATAGAAGAAGAAGAGCATGAAGATCCTATTGAAGAAAGCACAAAAAACCAGAATGACGAAAAGGAACAGCTTGATCATCCGATGCAACCATGTGAGGCCATTGATGCAGACACCGTACCTAAGACCAAGAAACGACCAGCTTGGCTTGAATCTACCTTACAAGAAGCAGAAAGACTCAAGGCCCCAGATGGGACTTTCAGAAAAAGTAAGAAGCCCAAAAGATTCTCAAGCTATGCAGCATGTATGACAAAGCTTCTAGATGAAGAACCTACCACGTTTGAAGAGGCAATTCAAAAGAAACAATGGAAAGAAGCTATGACAGAAGAACACCAATCCATCATGAAAAATGATGTATGGGAAATTGTGCCTAGACCTAAAGAAAAAATAAGTAGTAACTTAAAAATGGGTATTTAAGATCAAGCATGCAGCAGACGGAAGCGTGGATAAATATAAAGCAAGGTTCGTAGTTAGAGGGTTCTCCTAGAAGGAGGGAGAAGACTATGACGAAACATTTGCTCTGGTTGCTAGATATACTTCCATTAGAGCTATCATATCTCTTGTTGCTTCCATGGGATGGAGCTTACATCAGATGGATGTAAAAGCAACTTTCCTCAATGGAGCAATCGAAGAAGTATATATTGAACAACCTCAAGGGTTTGAAGTACATTCCAGAGACACTCATGTTTGCAGACTAAAGAAAGTTTTATATGGACTCAAGCAAGCTCCAAGAGCTTGGTATGCCAGAATCGATTGTTATCTAACGAGACTTGGTTTCTCCAAAAGTCATGCAGATCCAAATCCTTACTACAAAGTCGTGAACAATGCACCTGTGATTCTACTACTATATGTTGACGATATATTCCTAACATGTGAAGAGCCTCTCATCATCCAGTGCAAAAAGGAACTAGCTTCTGAGTTTGATATGAAAGATCTTGGTCTCATGCATTATTACTTGGGACTAGAAGTATGGCAGAAGCGTGGTGAAGTATTCCTTGGACAAGGAAAGTATGCAATAAAGATTCTTCAGAAGTTTGGAATGATGAATTGCAAATCCATGGACACTCCTATGACTACACATATAAGAAAAGTAAGAGATTCTAATTTTGATCCAGTAAATCCATCACTATATCGACAATTGATTGGGTCATTGATGTATTTGGTAAATACTTGACCAGACATTTGCTTTGCCGTGAACACACTAAGCCAGTTCCAGGTGGAACCTAGACACGAGCATTGGATAGCTGCAAAGCATGTTCTAAGATATATTCGCGGGACAATAAACTATGGTTTAAGATATACCGCATCCAATGATATACAGCTTCATGGATTCACAGATTCAGATTGGGCAGGAAGTGCAGAAGACAGAAAGAGTACTTCACGGATGTGTTTCAGCTTGGGCTCTGCTATGATATCCTGGGGCAGTAGGAAACAAAAGTCTGTCGCATTCAGCACATCAAAAGCAGAATATATCGCAGCATGTGAGGCATGTACAGAAGCAATATGGATGAGAAAGCTAATCTCTGATTTATTTGATCAGGTGCCAGATTCGACCATAATACACTGTGACAATCAGAGTTGTATAAGGCTATCAGAACACCCAGTGTTTCATGAACGGTCGAAACATATTGAGATCAAATACTACTTTATTCAAGATAAACTCCAGGAAGGAGAAGTAAAGCTCCAATATATCCCCACAGATGAGCAGACAACAGATATCCTGACAAAGCCTCTGTCCAGAATAAAGTTTGCATATTTCCAAGACAAACTGGGGATCGTGGAAATAACTCGCTTAGTTGAAAGGGAAGAAATGACTCTCCAAGTTGGGAGGGAGAATTGACATATCATTGAATTGAGGACAGTCATTTTCAAGTTTTGAAAAAAATGGTCCAGCTTGGGCAGTTCCTTTCCAGTTCGGAAAGTGATTTGAGATTTCTGATGGACAAACATTTTTCTAGTTTGGAAAATGGTCCAGATCGAATGGTCATTTTCGTGATGAAAATGGTTCGATAGATTGTTGATGTACCATAGACAATGATTTCCCATTGTGGTTAACATGGGGAATGGTCTAGGGCAGTCTCTCTTCTTGAGGGTTACTCAAGAAGACTGGCCCGCCTCGTCGGACAATCATTCTTTCGAAGCTCACAGTTGTGAACAGTTTCGAAGAATGGTCTGTTTTGGAGGTTGGTGCGGGACAATCATTTCCTTAGGAAATGGTTCGGACAGTCATTCCTTAGGGAAGATTCATTCTCTCTCTGGGTTGCACTTTGTTTAGTGCCGGAGGAATGGCCCAAGGTGGGGAATGGTCCAAGTTCAGCAATCAGGGACATGCATTCCCTAAGGCAGACTCATTCTCTCCAGGTTGCACTTTGTTTGGTGTCGGAAGAATGGCCCAGGGTGGGGAATGGTCCAGGCTCAAAAATCAGGATAGACATTCTTCCTTGCTTGAGAAGAATGATCCAGATAGCCCATCATTGATGTTCTACTCTGAGGGCAGATGCATTTTCAGATCTCACAGATGTGAGTGAAAGAATGGCCCAGATGATTCGGTTTATATCATAACAATATTTTTCGTGCAGGTTGATATCAGATGATTGTTATGGAGACAATAGAGATATGCTACTGCGGTGGATATGTTCCACTGTCTGTGACTATGTCACTGTTTGAGTAGTTGTGTACTACTATGGATAAACACAGTTGTGTTCTATCAGTTGACTTGTACCAGTTGACTTGTACCAGTTGTCATGGAGACTATCCAGTTGGATAATAATGACAGTGCTCGTGATGCTACCAGTTGAATGGTCTGTTTGTGCTCAAAACCATTATTAGTTATACCTCCCTAGCTAGGAGGAAGTGTTGATATTATGGTAGCTTCGGGAGGTATCAACCTCCATTGTGACCCTTTGACAAAGATTAGAATATTCTGGAAGTAAGAAAATAAGTTAATGTAACCCTAGAAGAGATGTTCGCTGAGAAAAGATAATTAATATGAATTAAATAGTACCCAGATTGAGAAGCCAGCCCAGGCAGCCTACCAGAGCCAGTATAAATATAGGGCGCCAGTTCTCACTTGTACACACTTCTCAGAATTGCAGAAAGGCACTCGTGCGCACTGCAGTCTGGCAGTCTTGTGCGCAAGTTCTGGAGAAGGTGTTGCCACCAGTTCTAAAGCCTATTTCTTCTATCCTTTTGGATTGGACTCCCTAATCAGCTTTGGTTACTTCTTGCTTGGTGCATTAGCCTTGCTTGGCTATTGGATTGCTACCAGGATTCTTCTCTCTGTCAAGGTCAAGGTGCTCGAAGGGTGGCTTCGGCCTATGGCTGGGTGACAATAGTGATATTGTCTATGGTAAAACAAGCACATTCTAACAAGATGTATGCATTAAACATTGATGTGATGCTATCTTTTATGGTTGATGCCATATTTACTATATGCATGATCTTTTAATGATATTAAGTAGATGTCAAAGATGCAAGGTCCCACAAATAATGTTCCTCAATTACTCACATTTATTATAATAACGATAATAACCTCGTTTTAAGGCCATAACCTAGCCAAACACCAATTTTTTTATTAGACCCCCATTTTTGTGGGACAAGGGACCCCCTCTAGTGCAATTATTTGATTGCTTAAATCTACAAAAGGTGTACATACCCTACCCCCTCTACATTTGAACTTGTGTACTTAAATCTAACTTAGTGTAATAACATTTTTTAGTTATATCTGTTCATGTGCTTGAACTTTAAAAATCTTGCAAAGTACTTGATCTCACTTCTATATATAATAGAAACGATCTACTTTGATAGTAAAAAAATAAAATTGATTTGATAGAATTTTAAAACCTTACTTACATGACCACCAACAACTTATTTTAACTTTTATAAGTGTATACCCTACTGTCAAACTATAATGTTCCACTTTTATTAAATCGTTTTTTTTTCCCTTTTGTGACTTTTCACTTAAATGTACCTTTGAAAACGTATGTAACATATAAAAGGGTCACCTTGTAGAACAAAATTGACTACTCTAAATCCTTAATGGAATATGCGATGCCTTGTAACTAAGTCGAACTGCAATACTAATTGAAATGGCTTCACTATTATTCACAGTAAAGCCAGCCATACGCATTTTTTTTGAAAAGCTCGATTTAGTGGATATGGGGCGACCCAAATAGCGGCTATTGTGTAGGGTTTTGGTTTTCGTTTGATAATAACCCATGGCTTTTCCCATTGCGGATTAAACCTTTTCCTTGTCAATTAAATGTCTTGTATGTTGCGGCGGTTGTGTTTTAATGATTGCAGCTTTGTTCTCGATGACATTGTCTATGGTTCATGTCACATGCAGATAAAATAAAGTCTCTACGTGTAGAAATTGGTAGCGTATGAAAATTTGTGGACAGGGGGAAAGACAGTGGTACGGATGCACAATGAATCAACATGTGTAAAGATAGTGGTTGTGGTGTACGGCCAGATAGATAGGACAGTTGAGTACAAAAAATGCAGTAGATAAGAATGGTGTTTGGTATGGAAATGTACAGATTCCCTATTTTCTGATCACTGATTTTTGTACAATATTTCTTTTTCTTTTCTATGTTTATGAATATTGGATATTGGTAACAAAATGATCTTTATCAAGATTCTTGGTTTTTTTAATGGTCGAAGACCTAGAGATTAAAGAAACTCTAAAAATTTGCGTGTGGCCATAAGTCAGTAGATATGTTGCCAAGGACCAAAAGCCAACATAAAATCTTGGGGAATACTCTTGCTACGAGTATGGTCTTGTACTTCTCTATGCTACTTGTTACCGCTCAATCTCTGGCTAAGTTAAAGTCTTGCCTTGTGCAAGAGAGTTTGGGGCAATTACTAGGCAAACCACCCATTGTCACTTCAGTGGCCTTGCCTCTTCACTTTAAGGGTATGGTTCCTAACCTTAGGAGGGTATTCCTAGGGGTCAAATTAAGTCTGATCATTGTGTTGAAAAGTGGAGCTTCAAGACTCAGTTTGACTAAGGTTTTGGAAAGGTCAATGCTATCTTCTCTCAAGGGTAAAACACATCTAAGTATGAGTGAAGAAAATGCAAAAACATCAATGAGCTTATGAAAGAGTAGACAACAATGTTCATTCAAAGTGCCTGGAAACACAAAGTGTATTGTTTCAAATTAGAACAATAAGAGTGCCAAAGTAATCAAAGTAATGTATCATTCATCATACCAGTCATCACTCAAAACCATCATCGTCATTATCCAAAGATGAGCCATTGAATTTGTAATTATGAGGACAATGAAAGATTGTTTGTACTGTTGTCTATTATACCATAGCGACAACAAGGTTGTATTGAACCAATGAGTTATATTAACCAAATGAAAAAGGGCAGATTTGTGCTTAGTTATGTGAGACAATTATGCAATGAAAACAAACAAATTTATGAGCATTCACCATAGACCATTATCATTCATATGTAACCTTCGGACAATGTTGAAATAAAGATATCCAAAACCATGTGGTAAGACAGCCAATAGAATATATGCCAACAACAGTGATGTTTTAATATCACATTTCAAAGATAATGATCTTCCTTTTAAGTATTATTTCATGTACCATAAAAGAACAATAGTATTCTAACAATGCATTCAAGTTGTATGACAATGGCAGCAAGCAAAAGAGTATACAGATAACCAAAATGCCTTGTCAAACTCAGATTTTAAGTAGTGATGAAATTGATGTATTTAGTGTTCAAGCCCATGTACCATAAGATCGACAAGATAGCCAAAATGCCTTTTCAAAAGAGTATACAGATAACCAAAATGCCTTGTCAAACTCAGATTTTAAGTTGTGATGAAATTGATGTATTTAGTGTTCAAGCCCATGTACCATAAGATCGACAAGATAGCCAAAATGCCTTTTCAAACTCAGATTTTAAGTAGTGATGAAATTGATGTATTTAGTGTTCAAGCCCATGTACCATAAGATCGACAAGATAGCCAAAATGCCTTTTCAAACTCAGATTTTAAGTAATGATGAAATTGATGTATTTAGTGTTCAAGCCCATGTACCATAAGATCACATTCATGACAACGTTTACTGTGCTCAAAACCAGATAATTATAACAGTCCACTAAATATGTTTGCACCAGATTTCAACTATAACAATAGAGCCAAAGGAAGATCATAAGTGCTAGTCATAAAGTGGAAGAATAAAACTGTGTAAACAAAGGAATAGGCCAACAAGATTCATTAATTGTTTCAAGCATATATCATCAGCAATAAATGTAACTTGAACTATGCAGTCTGGACTATGTAAAAAACCTTCAAACAGTGACCAAATGAAGAGTAATGTTTTGGTGTTTTAGTGAGGTCAGTGGACCTTTTATTGCATCGATATGTTCTTATGAGTGATCTAGAGCATAGAAGTAACAAAAAATTGCAATGATGATGATGTAGCCAATGGGAAATCTAACATTTATCTAAGCATGTATTCAGATTTGTAATCAGAGAAGGGGTTAAGTGAAAACTCAAGAGACCAAATCATTGCACTTGTTCCTTCATCGTTTCATTATGTGTGAGTATGTAGACCTCAAATGTGCTCCAACGTTGCAAAAATTATTTGATGAATGATTCTACTTGAAGGTTTAGACCATACGTTGCGAGTCACTTTATTCAGGCATACCACGAGATAATTGCATTCATAGCATTTCAAGGGCACCTCAATGTATTAGGGTTAGATCCAAAAGAGTAAGCAAAGAAAACATGATCAAAAATCCATGTGGATGCAAATGCCAAAAATATTCCTTTAAGAGAAAACTAACAGATGTGAGATCCAAATGTTTGTAGATATAACAATGAAGGAGCATTTAGATCCAATACAATCTAGACTAAAGATGAAACAAATTCAAACCCTAGATTGCTAAGCAAAAAAATAAAGAAAACAAAAATGAAAAGAGATTTTGGGGTTTTTTTGTTGTTTAAGAGAAAGATAAACTAGTGCCTTAGGAAGGGCTATGGGATCACTACACAAATCTAATTGAAGACCTACCAAGCATCACCTAGGGAAAATATGATTCTTCATATTTGAATGGGGGGATCAATCCACTAGGGAGTCTTGTCAAGTAATATTAAGGTGATCTCCAAACATGGTCATTTGCAAGAGGAAAGAGCCCCTAGACGTCCTACCTCAATGCAAAGAAAAAAATCTTCAATGGTCAAAGGGATTTAAGGAAAGAAAGCTATACCTTAGATGCCCATCTAAGTGGTGCAAGATGCACTTCTTTGGCCTTGTAGTAGCCATGTCCTCCAATAAACTTGAAAAATGGTCTATGCAAACCCTTGAACAATAGCATAAAACATCACAAAAACAATGTAAAGATACTCAAGAACGTATTTAGGCAATTTTTCTCATTAATCTCCAACAATGAAAATGAGAGAGGCCTCATCTTATAGCTAAGGAACCTCCTCAATACAATGTGCTAGCTCAAAACCATGACAAGAAACCATTGGCCCAAGTCAAAACCATGGGAAAAATACAATAAATGGGACAAAGTATCCATCAAAACCCTCCAATTGATGAGTGCCTCTCTCAAAATGGTCAAAATACATCAACAAAGGGCCATATGTGTGAACTAAAGGGCCTAGAGGAAATAATCCCTCAGAATAAGTGTGCCCAATGGGTGAAGAACAAGTCAAACATGGTCCAAGGCCTCAAGCGCCCCTCTAACCAACTCCCAAGAGCTAGGAAATGGTTCAAAGATGAAATAACAAACTCCAAGTGTGTGACATCACTCCCACACACCTAGAGCATCCAAGAAAGAATCTAATGTAAATGGCATGTGTGTCCTCCTCAATAAAGGTGCTCTTCAAGTAAATCATTGTGGTCAATGCCACATCATCTTGTAGTCAACATAACCACCTGTAACCACTCCAACAACATGTAACCACCTCCTCAAATGCATCAAAAGGCTACCACGTGTGGTCCAAGGAGGGAATAATATTTCATATGTGTGAGTACAATGTCTAACTGAGCAAGGAAACCAAAACCGAGTAGTCCATGTGGCAAGAGTGATGATGTGGTGTCCTTATCATGGCTTGATGCTTGTCACAAATCCCAAACTAGCGACACATATCTCAATGTTGTACATTGATCCTAAGGTAAATGACATAGATCCCAATATATTTAGATATGATAAAAAATGAGTACGTGGATCCCAAGGTAGCATCACATATCCCAATGAAGTGTCATAGATATTGAGGCATGTTACATAGATCCCAATGCAAGGTACCCACTTGGACTGATGGATCTAGCTTCTTAGCAAGCCATTAGGTGATACACACCTAGTGATCTCTCTTGTCACAACATAACAATAAGGGTTAGTTTTAATATTTTCCTAATTTTTACCAAGGGGGAGCAACATTAACCCTTATGCATGTGACAAGTACTAGGACAACAAGTATTTCCCAAGTCCCTGTGTGAAATATAGGTAATGTGATGAATAATGATGGAAAGGGGAAGGGAAAGACTTCACGCAATGGCCTTTAAAGTCATTTATATGCATAGGTGTTGTTATTTTATCTATCTAGCTTTCATGAGTTAAGATTTTTTTATACAATAGCCTTCAAGAGGGAGATTTAGCATTGAATTACCTGTCATCAACATTGTTTCTTACTACCCCTTTTTGCCTTTTTCTTTATGTGTTCATTTTATTGAACAATAGTCCTTTTCTTTAGATATTCATAGACAAGCCAAAGACTAGGGGCATTGTCCTCGTAGTGAGGTGGCATTGCTCAATATTTACATTTTTTTTTGTTTTTGACTTCTCGAGGAGGTTGAACCATTGAGAGGATGGGTGGAAGATCCAGGGCGTTACACTCAACTAGGATGTAAGCACGATGGGAACAAGATATTCCCAAAATTCCAAAACCTCCAGGCTCGCCAATAAAGGACATGTTGGTGGGTTAGACTATTTCATTGTTGTGTACCATAGATCGGGGCATTGTCAACTTTGGAGCCACTGCAGGAACCCACAACTCAAACCAAGTCAAGCAAAGGAAAAACCTTTTTGTCTTTATTAATTCACGCTTTCTTCATTAGACTATTATGTTAACATTTGATGAGTCATACATGATTAGGATAGGTTGTTTATGGATGGAATTGTTGATTTTTCAATGAGCTAGGTTAAGCATGTAGTTCATTCCAATTTTAGCATTTGTCTTAACCATAAACAATAATGTTGCAACAACCAAGATCACAAGAAGAAACACCATGCACAAGAACACAAGAAGTATCTTGGGAAACCCTTCTCAACAAGGGAAGAAAACCCAGCGAAATCATTTTCTATATTCTTCAAGAGAAATACCTTCACCACCAATAAGACCTAGCACACAAGAGGGTGCTCAAACCCTAGAAGATTAGTGCCCAAGAGAGGTGCACACTTTTCCCAAGAAGATGTACTTGCTGAAATTTCCATATTCATGTGAAAGATATGATTCCTCAATGAGGATTTTACCTTTACTTATACTAAACTGAACCTGTCAACATAAGTGTCTATTGGCACAACATGGTCGATCTCACTAGCTATAATATAATTAATATTAACCAGATTAATTATCTTTTACATTAATTACCAGTCACATTAAGGTGGGGCCAACTTGTACCCTTTACATTACAATTAGGGTTACAGGGAGGTCTGACTCTTGAACAATATAGCAAGGGATCTGATACACCCACTAGTGCTCATCCACTAGGGGTGCATCCATATAATTAATATTAACCAGATTAATTATCTTTTACATTAATTACCAGTGACATTAAGGTGGGGCCAACTTGTACCCTTTACATTACAATTAGGGTTACAGGGAGGTCTGACTCTTGAACAATATAGCAAGGGATCTGATACACCCACTAGTGCTCATCCACTAGGGGCACATCCATAGGTATGTCCATATCTCTGGCTCACTGCATTACACAGAAGAACCAGTTCTTCACACGTTCACATGTGCTCGTCCATAGGCACGTCCACTCAACAGATCTTTTTTCCCACAGCATCACACAAGAGAGTCATCTGGAGTTTCTCGTCAACTCTGCTGCTTAGAGGAGGCTAATACATCATCTTCATTTATGTTCTCATGATGATGCACCCAACACTTTGGGATTTCACACGTTCACCTTGTGCTCAGCCACAGGGACGTCCAACTCAATAGATCGTCTTTCCCACGGGATAATCATCTGGAGTTCTTCTCAACTCTCTGAATGGAGGAGGTCATATCTACGTTCCAAATCTGTCTCAGACAGGAACCACATACCCTTCTTAGGGGCTTTCTCTCATGTTTGTAAGATGGAGAAAGTCTCACATAGCTGCAATGATCCACATCTCACAGGTTTGTAAGATGGAGAATGTCTCACATAGCTGCAATCATCAACATGAATGAAGTGAAATAAGGAAAGTGGAAAGTGTCTAGCATGGTTAGAATGTGGAAAACGCTACCTTGGCTAGTTACCCAGTAGTATACATTGACCCGAGAAATAACTACACTTCTAAAGGAAAAATATGGTCCCCCAAGGTATAATGAAGCAAATAATAAAACTATGTATGCTATGAAGTGCTATTAGATTTTATTTTAGTGTTTACCACTTTCATGACTAACCAAGAAGTTATAGCATCACATCTAGATGAACCACCAATACATGGAATATCCATACAGATCATAGTGAAACCATAATGTAACATCCATAGTGCATCTTCCATCTGAGGAGTGAGGGATGCATAGTTGAGCTAACACAATCATGCATTTAATGGAGATAATGAGAAGAATTGTTTGATTCTAGAGAAGATGGGCAAGATAGCTCATGCAGAACATCAACATGACACCTTGTGAAGGTACCTCTAGAATTGTCACCCCTTCGGGGGTAATATATGGCTCCTACTCGGGGACATGCACTCTAATGTTAGAGTGTATTAGAACTCCAAAATATCTTGTAGACATGTGGTCTACACATCAAAATTTTCACAAAGTTTAAACATGGAAATAAATCATGAGAACATATGCAATAAATTGTTCTAAGGAAAATCAAATGCATCAAGCAGTCAATGAGGAAATGCATGAAAATAAACACACAAATGAAGGCAAGTGAATGCATGAAAAACAAGCACACATCCTACACTACTTCTCAAAATAGATTATTCATGCTACGAGCTAACATGGCACTAGGTGCCATCATAATAGTAGAGTTCTAATGCCTACCCATTCACAGTCAATGGTAGCCTTTCTCCATCAAGGTGAGTGAGATTGAAAAAATTAGTTATAGCCATGCTCTTTACTTGAAACAATCCTCTCCATAAAGAGTTAAAAATTTTCATGTTTTCCAGGTTTCTCCCTTAGCCTATCCCACATTAATACCATATCACATAGGTTGAAGTCTCTTGGCCTAGTCCTTTTGTCAAACAACTTATTGAATTTGCTTTTACTTTCTACCAATAGATCAAAAGCTCTCCTTCTACTTTCATCCAATTCAACAAGTTGGTTACTTCATGCTTGAAATACTTTTTTTCCCTCTGAAAATTTTTGGAGTAACTGGTACATTGGGAACTTCAAGTGGATAGGTAAAGTTACGTCCATCCCATATACCAACTCAAAAGGGATTTGTCTAGTGAATTGCTTCTTCATGATCTTGCCAGCCCAGGGACCATATTTGATTTTATTGTCCCAACTCTTTTTATTGTCACCCACTATTTTCTTAATGATGGTCATTAGATTCTTATTACTTGACTTCACAAGACCATAATTTCCCTGAGGATAGTAGTTGGATGAATGGGACAATACAATATCGTAATCAAAACATAAAGAAGATAAGTTGATTGAATTGAATGCCTTGGAATTATCAATAGTGATCTTAGTTGGAACACCAAAATCTGGTGATCATTATTTCTTCGATAAACTCTTTCACCATGTTGTCATTCACTCTCTTAGCAGGGATCACCTCAATCCATCTAGTAAAATAATTGGTGGCGGTAAGGACCCATCTAAACATGTGACTAGATTTTTCCTTGAATTCCCTAATGAAGTCAAGGTCCCATTGTTGGAATGGTGCCTCTACTGTAACTAGTTGTAAGGGAAATGTTGCCAATTGTTGTTTCCTGGTAAAAGGTTGGCATTGCTAACACGATCTGACATATATGTGGACATCATGGAAAATGGTAGGCTAATAATAACATGCCCTTAAAATTTTATGAGTTGTAGTTCGGGCCACATGGTGTCCTCCAACAAATCCCTTATGCAAATCCTCCATCGCTCTTTTATCCTCTTTGTCAACAACACATCTAAGCACAAGGCCATCAAGGTTCCTCCAACCTATGCCACGTTGGATAATCCAATATTTCACCACTTTAAGTCTCCCCTTCTTTGATGGTTAACAAGGTGGTTTAGACATGCTAGGTTTTTTAAGTAATACATGATGTTTGCATACCATCCATGTTTCTCCAAGTTATCCAATGCATCTATAACCACATTTATGCCCAAATATTTTTCATTTCCTTTCGATAAGTAACTTGGAAATACCTTGACCCTTTACCAATTTGGTTGGTCTAATATCCAATTCATACTCTTGGATCCTAGATACCCACTTGCCATGAACTCCAAGACAATTTTGTTGGGAAAGGATGTCCTTTACAGCAACATGGGGGACATAGGAAATAATATTGGAATACCCTACATAAGGCCAAAAATTCTTCAAGGATTGGACTAAGGCATAGGCTTGTTTCTTGATGGTATTATAATTCAACTCAAAATCTCCAAGGGATTGACTCATGAATGTTATGGGTTGCTCTTGATTGTCATCATTTTTTTTGCAGAAGGATACTACCAACAGTCTCTTCTGAAGCAAAGGAAAAAATCAGAAAATCCTTTGAATAATTTGGGCTAACTAAGACTAATGCCATCCCTATAGATTTTTTTATTGCTCGAAAGAATGCTCTATTGTGGTCATCCCACTTGAACTCCTTGTCTTTTCTCAACATGTCTAAACTAGGTTTTGTGATTTCCGCGAAGTTTGGGATAAACTACCTAATGAAGTTGATTTTCCCAAAGAAATAGTGCATGACCTTCGTGGTCTTAGGGAGGGTCTTCTTTTGGATATCTTTGATTCTGACAGTGTCAATTTTAACACCTTCATTTGACATGACATGGCCTAATAACTTTCCTTCATCAACGCCAAAAACTGATTGCTTAGGATTTAGGGATATGCCAAACTTCCTACATATATCAATTTTTTTTCTTAAATGGCGAATGTGATCCTTTCTATCCATTGAGAAAATAGTTAAGTCATCCCAGTATATCTCTATGATTTTTCCAATCAAAACCTTGAAAGAATAATCCATTTCTCTTTGGAAAGTAGATCTCGTATTCATTAATCCGAATGGAATTCTAAAATACTTGTATGTTCCCCATTGAGTAGTGAACACGGTCTTATTTTTGTCTTCTTCCCTTACCAAAATCTGATTATAACTTGGAAATCCTATCAAGCATTGATAACATACTCGCTCTTGTAATCCTTTGCAATAAGGTCTCCATATTTGGTAAAGGGTAATTGTCTTTTAGGACAATTGGCTGAGATTTCTAAAATCAACACAAAGCATAATCTCACTAGTCTTCTTTCTGATAACCGCCAAATTAGCTAGCCAGGAATGTATAGTCAGAGCAATGATTTTAGCAACGAGCATATTCTCTAATTCCTTTTGGACTAAAGGAAGAAGCTTTGTATTAATCTTCCTCAACTTTTGCCTATATGGCTTGTCGTCCTCCTTGAGATGGATGGTGCAATGAATGATGTCTCCCTTGTAAGCCTTCAAATCATCATAAGACCAGGAAAACCTATCCCAATATTCTTTTATTAAATGTTCAATTTTTTTTCTTTTCTCCATGAAAGTACCCTTTCCTACCTTGATCAATTTGGGGCCATCCTCAAAACCAATGTTGATTTCCACATAATCTTTTGGTTTGGTTTATTTAACCTCTTTCTTGTTCCTATCATGTATGTCAAAGAGTTGTTCTAAAGGCATTGAACCTTGTGGGAGTATATTTCTTCAAGTTTATTCTTCAACTTCCAAATTTTCATCAAGGTCATCTCGATCAATCTTATTGCCAACAAATTCTCCTTCATTCATCAAGAAGTGTTCTATTTGTTTATCACCACCAAAAGAATTACCAATGATCGTAGTTGTATGGAACATAAGATCTATAAAGAATGTCCATATTAATCTCATTAGGCATAGTATTGTCAATCGATTGGCTAGAAGAAACACTAATAGCTAAAGCATCAACTAAATCATTTTGTTCCCTCGGGATGACATTGAGTGAGAAAGCGTCGAAATGATAAATGAGATTTAACACAACTAGCTTATATTGTTTTAGCCTTTCATTCTTTGTGGATTACCTGTTTTTTACTTGAAATATTATGAGTTTGGAATCTCCAAAAAATTCTAAGAACTTAATGCCCATTTCATGAGTTAATTCAAGGACAAGGAGTAAAGCTTCATATTTAGCAATGTTGTTGGTAGCCTCGAACTCCAATCTATAAGAGGAGCTCAAAGTTTCTTGTCAAGGAGAGATGAAAACATATATGGCACCATTTCTTGATTGGGACTGAGCTCCATCGAAATACATGGTCCAAATTTCATTCTTTATAACCTTATTCTCTTCTTCATTAAGATTAAGGGTGAAAGAGTGGGTAACTACCCATGTTGTCATCCACGATATACATGAATTCATTCATGGGTTCATTAGGGTCCTCTACATGATATATTTTGAATTTCTTTTTGTACAAAGTCACAAATGTACCCTCTTACGTAGGAATAGTGGCATATGATATATCTATTTGCATTAATGAGCCACCTAGATTAGCAGAGAATTTTCTAGAAAGGAGCATTCCCCAAGAATTCAGAATATCAATAACTAAAACATCCATCAAAATAGCAATGTCCAATAGCAACACTGTGGTTTTTCTAAACATTGTTGAAAACAATCCTCACCACAGAAATCTCATCGATCAGAATCACCAAATTCTTAAAATTACAAATACCTTTACCTCCCTAGAGTTCATGGCACATACACTCCTATAAGATCTAGTGGTTTTAAGACCCAATTGTTACATTACCCTTAAGGGCATAATCTGCGTAGATGACCCTAAATCTAACATACATTTGTGCAATGGTAGATCATTAACTTGAAAAGAGATGTAGAAAGGGTTGTTCTTTCAATTTGAGTATCCATTGTCCATGGTCTAAAATATGATGGGGGCATCTTCAAAAGATTCCTTTTTTTCTTCACCAAATCCCAAAATTTCCCTGATTTTCTTCCTTTGAGATGGTATCTTGATAAATTCAAAGAAAGCGATTAAGATATGAGGCTTAGCCAAGTAGGCAATTAAATCAATGTTGACATCATCACAAGTGGATTTCGACATGTCCAACGTTGAAACATCGCTTGGGCCCTTTGTTGGTTGAGTTTGTTGCTTTTCCCTTGAGATGATTCAAGGTTTTGGGTCTTGAATGATTCTGGGTTGTTGAGAAGGTGTACATCGGGGTTTCTTAGTTGGAAAAGCTTGAGGTTCTGGTTGGTCTTTCCTACATCTTCATTGATAGGTGACCCAATCCTTCTCTCAAATTCTTCTCCTTATTTCATCTTGAGATGTATTAGGGGCTAGGCCCCTAACAATGGTATATTTTTCAATACACTTTACCCCTTTAACTTGCTCATTCAGAGGGTTGGAGACATTATTTCTCATGTTAGGAACTTCACCCATATAGTTTTTCAAGTGACATGGACATTCTTCATTCAACGGTTGAGTAAAATCATTAGAAATCGCACAAGTTTCTTGGTCATGTGGCAGATTACAAGAATCAAACCATGGTGAAACCCTTTGGTCAATCACATTATTTGCCTCTAACGGGTCATGGATATTTTGTTCTTGATCATGTTGAGGTTGTCTAGGTCTATCCAAACCACCTCACCCCCTACTTTGAAACCTATTTTGATGGGCTTTCCTTTCGAAGTGGAGTATTGTGTTCTGCATAGCTTGGTTTTTCCATTGGAGGGTTTATGTTTGCTTTGCAAAATTAACTTTCATCTTCTTCATAGCATCAACTAGAAAGGTCATCATCTCATTCTCAAAACTAGTAACATTGACAATGCTCTTCTTAGGCTCACTCTTAGTCTTGGAAGAGTTTGATTGGTTGAGTCTTCCAAAGGTATTGAAATTATTCTCAACCTTGATGGCAACTTGTTGGGCAGCTACAAGGGTTTGGGGATCTTTCTGTATCAAATTAAAAGCCATGTCTCCATAAAAATAAAAATAAATCCAAGTAGTAAATGAGATTTGCATGTTTTGGGGGCTCGATATTCTTATTTAATTTCTAGACAATCTTGGTAAATCTCTTATTGAATTCTTATGTAGTTTCATTCTCATTATTATTGGTTGTACTAAGGGAAACCAACAGATGTCTATTGTCCTTTTTCTCACCCAATTTATCCATAAAAACATTTTACAATTCATTCAATATACTAATGTCATTTGCAGATAAAGATATGAACCAATCAGAAGCATCATATTCTAAGAAAAGGGAAAACAAACTCATTTTCACATCCTCATGATTTGGAGAAAACTTGTTGACCATGTTTTTGAACTTTTTCCAATGATCTATTGTTGATACAACATAATTCCCTTGAAATGTTGGAAACTTACCAATAGCTTTCTCAAGGATATCATGAGGGTATCCTTGAACATTTGCAAAGTTGAAAGGTATATTTAACTTAACAATTCAATCACTCATTATGAATTGATTTGGTTGAACACTAGCACTCTCAAATATATGACGAAGGTCTTCAACGATGGGAGAGTCTAGGTAGTCTTCAAAGATACGAGATTCCTTGACCCTATGAATTTGACGGTGAAACTATATTTCAAGCTCTTGGATCAAAGGAAGAGCTCCTTAGGAGGATCCCCTTGTGGGATATCTCTTATGCATGGGTTCGTTATGTGGAGCCACCAAATGATTTTATCCAAAGATCATCAAATTGAATCCAAGAAATCTAAACTCGGGAAGTGGACTTTCTCCTCAAAAACATCACCAAAAAGTTATTGCTCAAACTCTCTCCAAGGAAAAGTCTCGCCCTATGCAGGAGAGCTTGGGGTAACTACTAGATAAGCTACCCATTATCACTTCAGTGGCCTTACCTCTTTGCTTTGAGGCTAGGGTTTCTAACCTTAGGAGGGTATTCCTACAGGTCAAACTAAGTCTAATCGTTGTGTTGAGAAGGGGAGCTTTAAGAATCGGTTTGACTAAGGATTTGACAATATCAACACTATCTTTTCTCAAGTGTAAAACACATCTAAGTATGAGTCAAGAAAATTCAAAAACATCAATGAACGTATGAAATATTAGACAACAATGCTCATTCAAAGTGCTTGTAAATACGAAGTGTATTGCTTCATATTAGAACAATAAGAGTTCCAAAGTAATCAAAGAAATGTATCATTCTTCATATCATTCATCACTCAAAACCATCATCATCATCCAAAGATAATATGCCAAGAACCGTTGAATTTGCAATTATGAGGACAAGGAAATATTTTTTGCACTATTGTTATTATACCACGGAGACAGTGAGGTTTTATTGATCCAATGAAAGAGGGTATATTTGTGCTTAGTTATGTGAGATAGTTATGCAATGAAAACAAGAACATTTATGAGAATTCACCATACACCATTATCATTCATATGTAACCTTCGGACAACGTTGAAATAGAGAGATCCAAAACCATGTGATAAGACAACCAATACAGTGTATACATACAACAATGATGTTTTAATATTAGATTGCAAAGACAACGATCTTCCTTTTAAGTATTATTCCATGTACCATAGAAGAACATTGGTGTTGTAATAATGCATTCAAATTGTATGACAAGTGAAGCGAGCAAAAGAGTATACAGATAACCAAAATTCCTTATAAAACTCAGATTTTAAGTAGTGATGAAATTAATGTATTTTTTGTTCAATCCCATGTACCATAAGATCACATTCATGACAACATTTACTGTGCTCAAAACTAGATAATTATAACAGTCCATTGAATATGTTTGCACCAGATTTCAACTATAAATATAGAGCTAAAGGACAAAATTATTGGTCATAAAGTGGAAGGACAAAACTGTGTAATCAAAGCAATAGGCCACCAAGATTCATAAAGTGTTTCAAGTATATAACATAAAAAATAAATGTAACTTGAACTCTACAGTTTGGACTGTGTAAAAAACCCTCAAATAATGACCAAATAAAGAGTGGCATTTTGGTGTTTTAGTGAGGTTGTTGGACCTTTTATTGCATTGATATGTTCTTATGAATGATCTAGAGCATAAAAGTAACAAAGCATTGCAATGATAATTATGTAACCAATGGGAAATCTGAAATTTATCCAAGCATGTATTTAGATTTGTAATTAGAGGAGTTAAGTGAAAATCAACAAGAGACCAAATTGTTGCACTTATTCCCTCATCATTTCATTATATGTGAATGTATAGACCTTAAATGTGCTCCAACATTGCTAAAATTATTTGATTAATGATTCTACTTGAAGGTTTAGAACATACATTCCAATTCACTTGATTCGGGCATCCCACGAAATAATCACATTCATAACATTTCAAGGGCACCTCAATGTATTGGGGTTAGATCTAAAAGAGTAAGAAAAGAAAACGAGATAAAAAAATCCTTGTGTATGCAAATGCCAAAAATACTCCTTTAAGAGAAAAATAGCATATGTGAGATCCAAGTGTTTGTAGATATAACAATGAAGGAGCACTTATATCCAAAGCAATCTAGACTAAAGAAACAAATTCAAACCCTAGATTGCTAAGAAAAAAATAAAGAAGACAAAAAGGAAAAGATAGATTTTTGGGTTTTTTGTTGTTGAAGAGAAAGATAGACTAGTGCCTTAGGAAGGGCTATGGGACCACTACACAAATCTAATTGAAGACCTACCAAGCATCACCTAGGTAAAATACTATTCTTCATGTTTGAATGGGGGGATCAATCCACTAGGGCATCTCTTCAAGTACTATTAAGGTGATCTCAAAGCATGGTCATTTGCAAGAGGAAAGAGCCCTAGACGTCCTACCTCAATGTAAAGAAAAAAATATTCAATGGTCAAAGGGATTTAAGGAAAGAAATATATACCTTAAATATATACCTTAGATGCCCCTCTAAGTGGTGCAAGATGCACTTCTTTGGGCTTGTAGTAGCCATGCCCTCCAGTAAACTTGAAAAATGGTCTATGCAAACCCTTGAATAATAGCCTAAAACATCACACAAAAAAATGTATAGATACTAAAGAACTTATTTAGGCAAGTTTTCTCATTAATCTCCAACAATGAAAATGAGAGAGACCTCCTTTTATATCTTAGGAACCTCCTCAATACAATAAGTAATACAATTTGCTAGCTCAAAACCATGAGAAAAAACCATTGGCCCAAGTCAAAACCATGGGAAAAATACAATAAATGGGACAAATTTTCCCTCAAAACCCTTCAAGACATGAGCACCACTCTCAAAATGGTCAAAATACATCAACAAAGGGCCACACATGTGGACTAAAGGGCCTAGAGAAAATGTACCCTCTCAATAGATGTACCAATATCCCAAAAATGGGTGAAGAACGAGTCAAACATGGTCAAAGGCCTCAATCGCCCCTCTAACCGACTCCCAAGAGCCAGGAAATGGTCCAAAGATGAAATAGAAAACTCCAAGTGTGTGACATCACTCCCACTCGTGTGGAACATCCAAGGAAGAATCTAATGTAAATGGCACATGAGCACCCCTCTCAAAATGGTCAAAATACATCAACAAAGGGCCACACATGTGGACTAAAGGTCCTAGAGGAAATGTACCCTCTCAATAGGTGTACCAATGTCCAAAAATAGGTGAATAACAAGTCAAACATGGTCCAAGGCCTCAAGCGCCCCTCTAACCAACTCTTAAGAGCTAGGAAATGGTCCAAACATGAAATAGAAAAATCCAAGTGTGTGGCATCACTCCCACATGTGTGGGATGTCCAAGGAAGAATCTAATGTAAATGGCATGTGTGACATCCTCAATAAGGGCGCTCCTCAAGAAAATAATTGTGGTCAATGCTACATCATCGTGTAGTCAACATAACCACATGTAACCACTCCAACAACTTGTAACCACCTCTTCAAATGCATCAAAAGGATCCCACGTGTGGTCCAAGGAGGGAATAATAATGCATATGTGTGAGTACAATGTCCAACTAGAAAAAGAGACCAAATATAAGTGGTCCATGTGGAAAGAGTGATGATGTGGCATCCCTGTCATGGCCTGATGCATTGTCACGGATCCCAAACAGTGACATGTATCCCAATGCGTCACATGGATCCCAAGGAAAATGGCATGGATCCCAATATCTATACATACGATAAAAAAATGAGTACATGGACCCCAAGGTAGCATCACAAATCTCAATGAAGTGTCACGGATCGCAAGGCATGGTACAAAAATCCCAATGCTAGGTACCCACTTTGAGTGATGGGTCCAGCTTCTTAGCAAGCCACTAGGTGATACACACTTAGTGATCTCTCTTAGAAAAACATAACAATAAGGGTTACTTTTAATATTTTCCTAAGTTTTACCAAGGAGGAGCAACATTAACCCTTATACATATGACAAGTCCTAGGACAACAAGTATTTCCCAGATCGACTGAAGGTTGATTGGTTCATAGCCGACTGTAACAGAATCTCGAGATTCAGGAGATTCCAGGAAATCATCTGCATGGATCTGTAGCCATTTTTGGGTGCCATGAATTAAGGTTTTTCATGTTGTAAAGCCTATAAATATGGAATCATATAATATTGTAAAAGATTGATACTCTTAGGAGATTGAAACCTTCAGACTGAGAGGTGTGTAGTGGTCATGTAGATGTAAGTCAAATTGGTTGCATGGTTGTTTTTGTGTAAAAACAAGAGAGTAGGATGACGATTGTTTCTTAGGTGTAGACCAAGGTTAATCATGTGAATATTTAATCTATGAATGAATAAGAAAACAAGCGAGTGGGAGTCACTCAATGAATGTTAGTTTTCCAAGTTACGGGTTTGCAGGGTAAAATCTTTGTGTACTATGTGTTTTCCATTGATTGTTTCTGTTTAATTTTGTCTTCTCTTTCCTGGTTGGTTTAGTGTAATTGTTATTTCTCCAACAAGTGGTATGAGAGCTCATTTTGTTTCTTTGTATAAATGGCATCATAGCTTGTTTTCTTTCTCTATACAAGTCATATCAAAGCAAGGTTAAGCAGATATTGGATTTGAGATAAACCTAGGTCAAGTGGGAGTTGTAATCCATTGATATTTTGTTTGTGCTTAAAATAATGGCGAGAAGTTCGAGGATAGAGATAGAAAAATTTAATGGCCAAAATTTTGGGTTGTGGAAGCTTAAAATTGAAGATCTCCTTGTATATCGAGAATAGTGGTTCGTTGTGAATCCCATAACAATTATGATGGCCATGATGAAGGAAGAATGGGAGAAACTTAACAGTAAGGCAAGGAGTATGATTCGACTTTGTCTTGCAGATCCAGTATTGTTGAATGTCTCAGGTGAAGAAATTGCAAAGAAACTATGGGATAAGTTGGGAAGCTTGTACTAGTCGAAATCCTTGGTAAACAATTTGTTCCTTCAGAAGAAATTTTATCTTCTGAGGATGATTGATGGTATCTCAATAATAAAGAACCTAAATGCATTCAATATTGTGCTAAGTCAATTATTGTCTGTGGATATTGAAATTATTGAGGAGGATACATGTATCAGTATGGTGTGTTCCCTACCAGATTCATGGGATAGCTTAGTCACAGTTATTGGAACTAATACAACCACATTAATGCTTGAAGACATGGTTACATATTTGTTATCAAAGGAAATGAGGTGGAAGAAAATGGAAGGATCAACCAAGGATTCCTTGATCGTGAGAGGTCAACTCATTGAAAAAGGTAGAGGCAAATTCTTTGGTCGACAGTCTAAGTCAAAGTGTAGATCTAAATCCCTAGTTCAGTCAACAAGAACATTTTGGAAGTGCAGTAAAATCAAGCATTACAAAAGGGATTGCAATTCAAAGGCTAGTGAAAAAAGTCAAGTATATGATGAGAATTAGTTTACTAAAGCTCAAGATAAAGGAGGAGACATGTATCTGGCATTGACCAGTACACAGTTAGAGCATGATGTTTGGTTGATCGACTCAGGGGCATATTTTCATATGACACCTCACAAGGATTGGTTCTATGAGTATGAGATATATAAAGGAGGAGATGTATTCTCAGGGAATGACTTGACAACCCAAATTGTTGGACAAGGAAGAGTCCAAATGATGCTACAAGATGGGAGGAGTAGAACCCTTCCATGTGTGCTACATATTTTGGTTTTGGAAAGAAATCTAATATTTGTCAAAAAAATGAGTGATGTAGGTGTGCACACTTTATTTCAAAATGATACGTGAAAAAGGTCAGGGGAGTGATGGTATTGATGAGAGAAGTTCATATTGGAACCCTATACAAGTTGTTAGGGAGTGTTGACTCGACTAGATGTAAAAGTGTTATTGTCTTTGAATTTGAATCAACCATGACTCGACTCGACTCAACTTGGGTCGACTTGAATCCAATCGAATAAACCATGACTGAATCGATTGTTCCTCATTGAGTCGACCCGACCATGTTATGGAAGTAGAGTATGGGACATATTGGGGAAAATGACTTCAATATATTCACAACAAAGGTATGGTCACAGGTTTTCCTAATTGTAATTTAAAACGTGGTTTTTGTGAACATTGCATTTATGGAAAACAAAATTGTGTGAGATTCCCATACGAAGCTACAAAGGTGAAAGGGATCATGGAATTGATACATAGTGACGTGTTTGGGTTTGTACCTATCCCATCACTAAGTGTATCTATGTATTATGTGTCCTTCATAGATGATTTATCTAGGATGACATGGTTATATTTCCTGAGGAATAAATTTAGGTTTTCAGTAAGTTCAAAGAGTTTAAATCCTTTGTGGAAAATCATATCGAGAAAAACATCAAGGTGTTGAGAACTAACAACGAAGGTGAATTTTGTGGTAAAGTGTTTGAGCATTTCTGCAAGCAATGTGGCATAGTGTGCCAAAACATGACTACATATACCTTGTAGAAAAATGGAGTTACTGAAAGAATGAACAGGATGTTGATGGAAAAGGCAAGGAGCATGCTCAACAATGTGAGGCTCGCACAAGAATTATGGGCAAAGGTGATCAACATTGCACGATATTTGATAAATAGGTCTTCTTCATCAACACTAGTCGACTCGATTCCACATGAGTTATGGTTTGGTAAAAAGCCTTCGCTTTCACATCTCATAACATTTGGTTGTCATGCATTTGTACATGTTCCCAATGAAAAGAGAAACAAGCTATAAAATAAGGAAACCAAGTGTATTTTCATTAGGTACAAGGGTGGAATGAAAGGATATAATTTGTGGGGTCCGGTATTGAGGAAAACAATTTATAGTTGAGATGTGGTCTTTGGGTAAGTTTGAAATGGCTCAAATGAAGAAGAACTAGATAAGTTGGTATTTGAGTTGAGGAATGAAGAACATGATTCAGACAACTCGATTGAATCAACTGAAGAGGTTGAACCACTAACTCTAGTTGTAAGGAGGTCTGAAAGAGTAAGGAAACTAGATGAAAGGTATAGTCCACCTGATTTTCATTTTGCATTTGTATTATCTTCCACTAATGATAAGCCCAAGTCTATTAGGGAGGAAGTTGACTCAACATAGGGTAAAATCTGGAAGGACGTCATGGTTGAAAAAATGGAATACTTGCATAAAAATGAGACATGGGATTTGGTCAAGCTACCTAATAGAAGGAAACTTGTCGATAGCAATTGGATGTTCAAGAAAAAGTTGAATGCAGTAGGATAGGTCAAGAATTTCAAAGCTCGACAGGTAGTGAAAGGATATTCCCAAGTCAAGGGAGTCGAATTTGGTAATATCTTCTCTCATGTTGCAAAATTAACTTCCATTAGAGTACTAATGTCTCTGGCTACAACATTTGATCTTGAGATAGATAAAATGGATGTGAAGACAATGTTCCTTCTATTGGGTTGTTATTTTCTTTGTAGTGAAATAAAAATCATTTGTATGTCTAGTCGAGGTGGGTCGATTAGGTGATAAGTCAATCGACTAGTTAAGTTGAGTTGATATTCAATTCAAAGGTTGAATTTATTGATCGAGAAGTCGAAGTCAAAGGTGATAGATTGGAAGTTGAAAGGTTAGTTGACAAGAGGTTGAATGGCAACCGACTGAAGATCGACTGGTAAATCAACTGTAACAGAATATCGAGATTCACAAGATTTGCAGCCAATCATCTGCATGGATCTATAATAATTTTTAGGTGCCATGATTTAGGTTTTTTCATGATGTAAATCCTATTAATAAGGCATTGTAATTGTACTAGATTGATGAATCCTTTAGAAGGATGTTTTTGGTCATGTAGATGTAAGTCGAATTGGCTGCAGGGTTGTTCTTGTGTAAAGCAAGAGAGTATGATAGATATTGTGTCTTAGATGTAGACCAATGTTATTCATGTAAATATTTATTCATTGAATGGATAAGACAACAAGGAGAAATACACTCAAGGAATGTTGGTTTTCCCAGTTTTGGGTTTCCAAGGCAAAATCTTTGTGTATTGTGTGTGATTGTCATTTATTTATTGTTAAATTTTGTCTTCTCTTTCCTAGTTGGTTTAGTGTGGATGTCTATTTCCTAACATTTGGTATTAGAATGTATTTGTTGCTTTGTTCAAGTCGCACTAGAGAAAGGTTAAGTAGAAATTGGATATGAGTTAAACCTAGGTCCAGTGGGAGTTGTAAGTCATAGATCTTTAAAGTTGTGATTGAAAGAATGGAAAGCAATTCGAGGATAGAGATTGAAAATTTCAATGGCCAATTTTTTGAGATTTGGAAGCTTAAAATTGAAAATCTCCTTATAGATCGAGAACAGTGGGCAACGTTATGTCTATGAACCATTCTAATGGGTATGTCGAGGGAAGAATGGGAGAAACTCGAAAGAAGGGAAAGGAGTACTATTTGAATTTTGTCTTGCATATTCGATATTGTTGAATGTATCGGGTGAAGAATCATCAAAGAAACTATGGGACAAGTTGGGAAGCTTGTACCAGTCAAAATCCATGGTAAATAAGTTGTTGCTTTGGAAGAAATTGTATTTTCTAAGGATGGGTGATGAGAGCTTGGTATTAGAGCATCTAAATGCATTCAGTATTGTAATAAGTCAATTATTGTCTGTGGATAATAAAATCATTGAGGAGGATAAATGTATTATCCTATTATGTTCTTTGTTGGACTCCTGGGATAGCTTAGTCATGGCTATAGGGAGTAATTCAACCATACTAGCACTAAAAGACGTGGTTCCATCTCTAATGTTAGAATAAATGAGTCGAAAGAACATGGAAGGATCAACAAAATATTCCTTGGTGGTGAGAGGTCGGTCAACAGAGGTAAGGGAAAATTCTTCAGTATAAATTCTAAATTGAAGGGTAGATATAAATCCCATATTCATTCAATGAGAAGATGTTGGAAATGTGGTAGAGATGGGAATTACAAGAGAGATTTCAAGTCGAAGGTGACAAAAGTCAATACAGGATCCGACGAGAAGTGATCAAATGAGAGAAAGACTACTTTGGATAAATGAGGCGATGCGTATTTGGCATCGACCAGTGCACAGTTAGATCAAGATGTTTGGTTGATCGACTCAATAGAATCCTTTCATATGACACCTCAAAGAGAATGGTTATGAAAATATGAGATATATGAAGGGGGAGGTGTGTTCTTAGCGAACGACTCAACAACCAAAATTGTTAGATGGGGAAGAGTTCAAGTGATACTGCAAGATGGGAGGAGTAGAACCCTTACAGGTGTGCTACATATTCTGGATTTGGAAAGAAACGTGATATCTATTAGCATTATGAGTGATGCAGGTGTTCACACTATATTTCATAAGGATATGTGAAAAATGGTCAGGGGAGCAATGGTGTTAATGAAATGAGTTAGATTGGAACCCTATACAAGTTGTTAGGGAATATCAACTCGAATGGATGCAACATCATTTTTTTTCCTAAATTCAACTTGATTGAGACTCGACTCGGTCAACACAAACCGACTCGAATATTCTCAAGTCGACCCGACCAAGTTATGGCACCACAGGATGGGACACATTGGCAAAAAGGGACTTCGAGTTGTGCACAAAAAAGGTATGGTCGATGGTTTTCCTCATTGTAATTTGGAATTCGATGTTTGTGAACATTGCATATATGGAAAACCAAATCGGGTTAGGTTCCCATCTGGAGTGACAAGGGAAAAGGGGATTCCATAATTAATTCATAGTGACGTGTTTGGGCCTATATTAGTCCCTTCACTTGGTGGATCCCTGTATTTTTTCTTCTTCATAGATGATTTTTCCAGGAAGACGTTTATATATTTCCTAAGGAAGAAATAATAGGCTTTCAAGAAATTCAAAGAGTTTAAATCTCTTGTGGAAATCCAGACAGATAAGAAGATCAAGGTGTTGATAAGTGATAATGGTGGTGAATTCTATCGAAAGGAATTTGAGCAGTTCTGCAAGCAGTGTGGCATAGCACACAAAAATACCACACCATATACCCCACAACAAAATGGAGTTGTTGAGAGAATGAACAAGATGTTGATGGACATGGCAAGGAGCACGTTTATTGGTGTTGGGATCGCACAACAATTATAGGCAGAGGAAATCAACATAACAAAGTATTTGGTAAATAGGTATCCTTCATCAACACTAATTGACTCGACTCCATGTGAAGTATGGTTTGGTAATAATCCTTCACTTTCACATATCAAGGTATTTGGTTGTGATGCATTTGTGCATGTTCCCAAGGAAATGAGGAACAAGATAGACAAGAAGGAATTCAAGTGTATTTTCATCAAGTACAAGGATGGAATGAAAGGATATAAGCTCTGGGATCTTGCATCAAGAAAAATAGTGTATAGTCGAGATGTGGTATTCAATGAAGTCAGTGGAACTTTCAAGTCTGAAGAGCTTCAAATGGAGAAAGAACCAGAGAAATTGGTGGTTGAATTAAGGAACGAAGAAGATTATTCAGATGAGTCGACTGAATTAGATGAAGAGGTGGAACAATTGAATCTGGTTGTAAGGAGATATGAATGAGTAAGAAAACCAATTGAAATGTATATTTCACCTGATTTACATTCCACATTTGTCTTATTTTCCATTGATGAGGATCCCAAGTCGATCAGGGAAGCAATCGACTCAGAAGAGGGTAAATTTTGGAAGGATACCATGGTCAAAGAAATGGAATCCTTGCACAAGAATGAGACATGGGATTTGGTTGAGCTACCTACTGGAAGGAAACTTGTCTATAGCAAGTGGGTGTTCAAGAAAAATATGAATGTGGTAGGTCAAGTCAATAAATTCAAAGCTTGACTAGTAGTGAAAGGATATTCCCAAGTTGAAGGAGTCGACTTCAATGAGATTTTTCCCACTGTTGCAAAATTAACTTCCATTAGAGTTCTAATGTCTCTAGATACAACATTTGACCTTGAAATAGAGAAAATGGATCTGAAGATAACATTTCTACATGGGGACCTAGAATAAAAAATCTACATAAAACAAACTGAAGGATTTGCAGTAAAGGGTAAGAAATAGCTAGTGTGCAAGTTGAAAAGGTCCCTTTATTATCTAAATAAATCACCAATGATGTGGCACCATAAGTTTGACACTTACATACTTAGTTTTGGATTTATGAGAATCAAGGTTGATCACTATGTATATTCTAAGGAAGAAGGTATCCATTTCATATATGTAACTTTATATGTCGATGATATGTTGTTGGTCAAAAACAACATCAATGCAATAAAGGAGGTAAATAATTTGTTATCCTCCAAGTTCAACATGAAGGATCTCGCTGCAACAAACTTCGTTTTGGGATTGGAGATCAAGGGAGATCAGATAGTTAGAAATATTTGGTTAGCCAAAGGAAGTATATTTAAACGGTATTGAAGCATTTCAACATGAAAGATTGTAAACCAGTCAAGGTGTCAATTCTTGTGGGAGCAAATCTAATTGTTGAACAATGTCCAAATACATAGGAAGAAATAGAGGACATGGAATGTGTTCCCTATGCAAGTATTGTTGGTAGTTTGATGTATGTGATGTTCTGCACTCGACTAGATATTGCTCATGTAGTGGGAGTGCTAAGAAAATACATGTCAACACCTAGGAAATAGCATTCAATATTTTTCAAGAGAGTGTTAAGGTATTTGTGTGGCACAAAATATTATGCTATATGCTACCAAGGGAAACCTGAAGTTGACGACAAAGTAAATTTGAATGGATTTGCGACACCATTTGGGCTAGAGATATGGATTGACAAAGGTCGACCAATGGATATGTGTTCAATATGTACAATAGAGAAATCGGCTAGATGAGTAAGCAACATGCGGTTGTAGATTTTTCAATAAAAAAAGTTGGATACATGGAAACCACTCATTGAAGCAAAGAAGCAATATGGTTGCATCGAATGTGTTCAGGATCGAGTTTGAGCAAAGAGACATGAAGATAAATTGCGATAGTCAAAGCGCAATATTCCTAGAAAATAACCCGGCTTACCTTTCCATGACGAAGCATATTTATGTACAATACCATTTCGTGAGAGACATGGTGGAAAACAAGAAGGTGATATAGGAGAAAGTAGACATGTTGGAAAACATCGCAGACTCTTTGACCAATTCTATGAGTTTTATGTAGTTCTCTTGGTGTAGAGAGGAAATGGGCATTGTTTCCCTGGGTCAATGAACAAATGTCCATGTTCTCATGTATAAACAAAGAAGACAACAAGTGGGAGAATGTTGGGTTGTTATATTCTTTGCAATGAAATAACAATCATTTGACTCTCTATTTGAGGTGTATCAACTAGGTGATAAGTCAATTCGATGGTCAAGTCGAAGGTCAAAGTGATTGATCAAGAAGTCGAAGTTGAAGGTGATCGATGGGAAGTTGAAAGGTCAGTCGATAGAAGGTCAAGTGGAAACTGATTGAAGATCAACTGGAGGTAAACTAGTTGTCGACTGGTAAACTAATTAAAGTCGATTATAACAGAATCATGAGATTCGTGGGATTTACAGCCAATCATTTGCCTGGATCTGTAACCATTTTTAGGTGCCATGATTTAGGGTTTTGCATGTTTTAAAGACTATAAATAAGGCATTGTAATTGCATTAGATTGATGAATCCTTTAGTAGGATGTTATTGGTCATGTAGATGTAATCCAAATTGGTTGCAGGGTTGTTCTTGTGTAAACAAAGAGAGCATGACAACGATTGTGTCTTAGGTGTAGACCAAGGTTAGTCATGTAACTCTTTATTCATTAAATGAATAAGAAAACAAGGAGCAAGATGCTCAAAGAATGTTGGTTTTCCTGATTTTGGGTTTCCAAGGTAAAATCTATGTATATTGTGTGTGATTGTCATTTATTTCTTGTTTAAATATTTCTTCTCTTTCCTGGTCGGTTTAGTATGGATGTTTATTTCCTAACATCTTCATGGGGACATAGAAGAAGAAATATACATGAAATAGCCTGAAGGATTTGCAGTAAAGGAAAATAAAGAGCTAGTGTGAAAACTGAAGAGATCCCTTTATGGTCTTAAGCAATCACCACGGATGTGGTGCCAAAATTTTGAAACAGATATCCTTGGCTTGGGATTTGTGAGAAGCAAGGTTGATCAATGTGTATAATCCAAGGAAGAAGGTGGTAGTTTCATATGTGTAGCTTTGTATGACGATGACATGTTGTTGGTCGAAAACAACATGGATGTTATAAAGGAGGTAAAGAACTATCCTCCAAGTTCAAAATGAAGGATATTGGTGCTATGAACTTCATTATGGGAATGGAGATCAAGAGAGATCGGTCAGTTAGAAAACTTTGGTTAAATTAGAGAAAGCATATTGAAATAGTATTGAAGTGTTTCAACATGCAGGATTGAAAACCGATCAAGGTAGCAATTCATGCAAGAGTAAAAATAATTGTTGAATAGTTTCCAAAGACATGGGAAGAGATCGAAGACATTGCACATGTTCCCTATGCTAGTTTTGTTGGTACTATGATGTATGCAATGGTCTGCACTCAACCATATATTTCTCATGCATTGAAAGTATTGATTAGGTACATGTCGATATCTAGGAAAGAGCATTGGATTGTTGTCAAGAGAGTGTTCAGGTACTTTTGTGGCACAACAGAATATGTGATATGTTACCAAGGGAAACCTAAAACTGATATTGAAGTGAATGTACATGGATTTGCCAATGTCGACTAGGATGGTGATCTTGATCAATGGAGGTCGACCAATGGATATATGTTCAAGATGTTTAGTGGAGAAATCATTTGGATGAGTAAGAGGCATGCAGTTGTAGCCTTTTCGACAATAGAAGATGAATACATGGTAGCGACCCATGCAAGCAAAGAATCAATATGGTTTCATCGGCTATGTTCATAGATTGGTTTTGAATAGAAAACTATGAGGATAAATTGTGATAGCCAAAGTGCAATTTTCTTGGCAAAGAACCCAACTTTACATTCTAGGATGAATCATATTGATGTACAATACCATTTCATGAGAGACATGGTGGAAAGAAAGAAGGTGTTGTTAGAGAAGCTAAATGCTTTAGAAAACATAGTGGACTCATTGACTAAGTATGTGAGTGTGGTGAAGTTCTCTCGATGTAGAGAGGCAATGGGAATTGTTGCCCTCGGTCAGTGAACAAAAGTTCATGTTCTCGTGTTTCAACAAAGAATAAAACAAGTGGAAGAATGTTGGGTTGTTATATCCTTTACAGTGGAAACTCAGTCTAACTGACTGGCTAGTCGAGGTGGATCAACTCAGCAAATGTTTGACTAGATGATAGGGTGTAGTCGATGGTTAAGTCGAAGGTTGAAAGGTCAATTGACATGAGTTTTAGTGGAAACTGACTGGAATAATGATTGAAGGTCGATTGGTTGTCGACTGGTTCATAGTTGTTTGAAGTTCTTCAGGTGGTTGACTATAATAGAATCCCAAGATTCACGGGATTGCACCCAATCATCTACATGGATATGTAACCATTTTTGGTGCCATGAATTAGGGTTTTTCATGTTGAAAATCCTATAAATATGGCATCATGTAATACTCTAAAATGTTAATACTCGTAGGATATTGAAACCCTCATATTGAAAGGTGTGTAATGGCCATGTAGATGTAAGTCGAATTGGTTGTAGGGTTGTCCTTGTGTAAAAGCAAGAGAGTATAATGAAAATTATGTCTTAAGTGTAGACCAAGGTTGTTCATGTAACTCTTTATTCTATGAATGAATAATACAACAAAAGAACAAGAGTCTCTCAAGGAATGTTGGTTTTCCCAGTAAAGGGTTTCTAGGGTAAAATCTTTGTGTATTGTGTGTTTTCCATTAATTATTTTATTTAATTTTATATTCTCTTTCCCGGTTGGTTTAGTGTGAATTTTATTTCTCAAACAGATTCATCCTAAGTTTTTCTTTGGATCTACAATAGGAGACCCTAATGAGACATACTTAGGAAATTTCTTATAGGATGACTCATTCGAAAAGAAGTCTTTGGTGCAACTACTTGCTCTTCTTCCTCTTTCAAATTTTGGGTAAGCTATCTTGGCATCCTCGTTGAACTAGAAGGTAAAGTAGTATTTGTTCTTTTATAGGAACCTTGTTGATCTGAATATGGTTTTTCCTCATCTTTCAAATCACTGTTTGGGACAATATTTTTTTCTCCATCAACCTTCATAGGAGGCACCCAAGACTTAGAGGACCATGCATTCTCATCAAATTTAAAATCTTGACTCACCACTTTATTGCGTTGTCATGGAATATAGATCTAACAAGTCATGGTGGACTCATTATAAACAAAAAATTTACTCTTCATTCTAGAAGGTTCAAGTTTATATCTATTCTCATTAGGAATAGTGATATTCATATGACAACCAAATACACAAAATTGTGATACATGAGTTTTCAAATTAGTGAAAGCTTCTTTTGTTGTCATGGCCTTCAATATCCTAGGAGAAAACTTGTATAGAATGTTGAAAATGGTACTACATGCTTCTATCCAAGGACACATGGGTAGGTCTAAATCATGAATCATAGCGTTCACTATCATATCTAAGGACACATGGGTAGATATATACAATGAATCATAGAATTCACTAACTTTATGATGGCCTTGTTATTCTTCTATGCAATCCCTTTGTTAATAATCCATTTATTGAGTGTTTCCTAGGGATTTTCATCACTTTTCGCAACTAAAATATTAATCCTACTTAGGGTTTATAGGATTTTTTTCTTAATGAATGTCCAACCTTATGGTTGAATCTAATTTATCAAGTACAACAACATACAACTCATTTCTCCATCAACCATTCAACTAGGTAGTTTAAGGTAACAAACACCAAATCATATACAAACTTGGGAGATGATTCCCAATGCTTAACAGCACATTCTCAAGTAAAAATTGGATTTGAATTAATACTATTGCCACATATTTGTACCATCCACAAATATGCTCTTTTATTTTCTCTTTAATTGCCAATTCACCTAAGTAAATCTGTCTTTTATCATATCAAATCAACATGATAAACGAACGCTACTAACTACTTAAATCATCATGAGAATTACACTGTAAATTAAATTTGCAAGTAGATAAATATATGACAACAATGTAACTTCATATTAACATAAGAATGAAGTACAAATACATATCAACAACTTCTGGTATGATGGTCAGCTAGTCGACTAGATTATAACAAGTTAGGACTACTTTACAATACTTTCTAAGTCTAGATAGGGTAACCACAACAAGGTATCATCACGCCAACTATCAAACCCTAACCTCCAACTCCTCTAAGCTCATAATACCCCCCAACCAAATCTAGTTGCTCCATCACTTATATCACACAAGTGTACATCCAAGTACATCATCACATCACATGACAACTACCTACCCAAGCAAAGCATCTCACCAAGCTCCATCAAGCATGACATCACATCAATCTCCCAGTTTTCTGAGCAAATCATTTCACCATGATCCATATCCACACTACTTCTCATCTTCCTAAGGGTTCACAAACCCTAGTCAAATTGCATCACACAATTTCAAGTCTTACAAGACAACTATAGTGCTCGATTCCAATTTTTCATGTCCATCCTAGTGTTTCACAAGTGACCTATCAAAAAATCCAATATCCATAAAGTCAAAATACATGCCAAAATATTTTGGCACCTCATCAATCATTATACAAGACAACATGCAAAGATAATCACATATCCAAATAATAGAAAACAAGTGGATCAAATCTATAAAAAACACAAGACAAAAATTTGCATACATCTCAAATCATTGATCCTAAAATCCCAAGATTGTGGTAAAAGTAATAAAAACCCATAAAGGACATCAAATTTTGAACCTGGGGATTCCTCTCATTCACTTTAAGGCCTTAGACAATTGAATTATGACCTCAACAACGTCACCTCCCCATTTTTTAGATAATTATGAAGAAAGAGTAACATCAAGGTCAACTCCTTCCTGAGAGAATCCAACAACCTTGTCACTAACATTCATCGCTACTCCCGCAATTTCAAGTTTAGAATCAACTATTCATTCCACCGCCATAGCTTGTGAACCTATCTCCAAGTTAGTCTTCCACAACCTTATTTTATGGCAAACACTCCATTTCTCTAGTAGGGTAAATCCAAACCCCTGTTCCCCATTGGATTCTTAGGGTTTTCCCCAAACTCTAGCACTCCAAAACAAGAGTACAAAGTATAACCACATATGAAGAATACAATATGAAAAGAGTAACTCTCCAATATCAGGGACAAAGTACAATCTATACACAATACAAATTCACAAGATGAACTACTAAGCTTCACCAATAGCTTGGCCTCACTTTAGTTATCACATATTTGATCAATATCTCAATGAGAACAATGTATGGGATGTACAACCAATACTTTCCCCAAGGTATAACACTGGAAGCTCCCTCGATTTTGTAACAATCGCTAAAATTCAACGAGTTCACCTTCCTTATAAAACCTTGAGTCAAAAATCAACGAAAACAATTCAACCAATAATTATCAATCTATCACAGAATGAATCAATACCTCATGAGCTCCAAAATTTAGCAAAACAATCAAATGGTTGAGCATGCCTATCGTAGGGATCAATCCATTCCAAACATTTGTATCCATTGGAACAAATCAATGACATATCACATGTCCCTCTAGGCGTCATACTTGCTAAAAAAAATCATATTCCAATGACTAATTAATTAGAGAAATAAGCTATTATAGGTAAATCTATCTCAACATCCTCACTAAACTAGAAGGTAAAATGGTATTTGTTCTTTTATTGGAATCTTATTGATCTGAATTTTTTTTTCCTTCTCTTTCAAATTAGTGCTTGGGACAAGAACATTTTCTCCCTAAACCTTTGTAGGATGCACCTGAGACTTAGAGGACCATGATTCCTTGTCAAATTTGAAATCTCAACTCACCATTGTGTCGCATTGTGATGGAAGATAGATCTAACAAGCCTTTGAGGACTCATTATAACCAACAAATATACCCTTCATGTTAGAAGGTTCAATTTTAGATCTCTTCTCGCTATGGATATGAATATTCATAGGACAACCAAATACATAATAATGTGATACATGAGGTTGCTCACTAGTGAAATCTTCTTTTGATGTCATGTGCTTCAATACCCTATGAGAAAACCAGTTCAAAATGTTGACAATGGTACTACATGATTCTATCTAGGGACATATGGATAGATCTAGATCCTAAATCATAGCATATTTTATCTCATTACGGACCTGTTCTTCTTTGATGCAACCTATTTGTTAAGAATCCATTTATTGAGTGTTTCCTAGATATTTTCATCACTTTCTCGCAAATCAAATATCGGTCATTATTGGAATTGTTTCCTAATGAACTTCCATCTTTAGTGTTCACTCTGATTTATCGATTACAACAACATATAAGCCATTTCTCCATCAACCAATCAACTAGTAAATGCAAGGAAACAAACACCAAATCATATACAAAGTTGGGAGATGCTTCCCAATGCTTAAGGGCACATCCGCAAGTAAAAATGAGATTTGAATTTAATCTTATTGACACGGATTTATATTGGCTACAAAATTATTTTGTTAGTTTCTCTTTACTTGTCATTTCACCAGTAAATATGTTTCTTGTCATATCAAATCAACATGATAAAACGACAATGTTAACTACTTAAATCATCATGAGAAATACACTGCAAATCAGATCTGCAAGTACATAAATCTATGAAAACAATGTACACTTCATATAAACATAAGCATGAAGTAAAAATACATATCAACAACTTGTGATACACTGGTACATATGGTCCATTAACTTATAACAAGTTAGGACTACTTCACAATGCTCTCCATGCTTATCTATGGTAACTAGAACAAGCTAGCATCACACCAACTTTCAAACCCTAACCTTCAATTCATCTATTATTGGAATCCCTCCTAACCAAATCTAGTCCCTACATCACTTGTATCAGACAAGTGTACCTCCAAGTGAATCATCACATCATATGACAACTACCTACCCAAGCAAAACATCACACCAAGCTCCATCAAGCATGAAATCACTTCAAGCTCAAAGTTATCCAAGCAAATCATTTCACCATGCTCTATATCCACACTAGTGATCATCTTCCTTAGGGTTCACAAACCCTATCAAAATTTCATCACACAAATTCAAGGATTACAAGACAAATCTAATGCTCGATTCCAATTTTTCATGTCCATCCTAGGGTTTCATGGATCCTAAAACCCTAGGTATTTAAATCTTGCATATACATAAGCACTGAGGGTTCTTTGGAAAATTAAGAGTATAATACACAAGTATTTTTCCAAGCAAGGTATCACACCAAGCTTAAGACTTCTCCATTCATCAAACAAGGCTATTCATCTAACACTCTATGATCTTTCCCTAGCCTTCATGCATCACAACTATGTTCTTCATGCCTTATTTAAGGTTGTAAACCTAGGGCTACCTCCTCTTGCTTCACAGAAAGATCTGTGACCTCTAAGAGACAATACAAAGTGTGAGTAACTCATGCTTACCCCTAGTGCTATCATTCATATTCATGTCTCCTTTAGAGTTTACATCACAAGATATAGGTCTTTCTCTCTACAAGACTTCTCCAAGACAATTACAAGATGGAATAATGAGTATGTTTATAGTAAGTAATGAGAAGTCCTCTCTCCTACTTTTATATAGAATAGGAAAAGGAGGCCAACATAAAACATGGACTAGGTCCACACAAATAAACCTAGACCTATGTCAACAAGGCAACCCCGCAATTAGTGCTCTACAATACAATAATAGAAATTGTCACATTAGGGTTTTACGCAACCCCAAGGTGGTGCACCATCCAAGCATGATGCCCCTTGGGCCCAATGCCCTTCCAATATGTTGTGTTATATAACAATTTGTTAGCCCAATGTTCCCTCTTACATGGTGTTTCATTCTCCAAGTGTCCTCATGCAAGATGATCCTCTGATTATGTGTCACATGTGCTCTTGTTCATAATACTCTTCAACGTGTGTGTCAAGTTAGTTAGTTTTTGATCTATAATGGATCTGAACAAGCAATGGTTGTAAGAATTAGTACTTAAGTGTAATATATCAAGTAATGAATGCTAGATAAACCATAAAATACAATGCAAAATTTATAGATTAAATTAGACAAAGACAGAAAAAAATAGTAATTAAATAAAACAAAACAAAAAATAGGAGAAGAAAAGAGAGGAATGGAAACTGAAAAATTAGCCTCTTGGCCTTCCCATTATCCCCCAGTTCTCCTATATATTTTTATAACTTCACTCTCAAAGGGTATTTTTTTTTCCAAGGAGGTGATGATGCACAGAGAGAAATGAGTTGCATTGTAACCAGAGATTGCCAAAATTAAAATTGAGCAGCCATTCATGATGGTTTTCCCATTTGGGTTTCTAGGGTAAACGATGCATCTTTGTGTGATGAAATCTTCTCAATGGTTGTGTTAATTGTTGTGCTTGAGTTATTGGTGATTTCTTTGTGTTTAAAATGCTTCCAGTAATTGGATTGATGGTTGTGATGGAGAAATTCCACTGTAGTACATTATATATACTCAAAAATTCATTTTCCATGAATACTATGTGAAAGACAACAACTCTAAATCAATGGCCATTAGAAACTAGATGTTGCAATTAATTAGCTTAGTTTATAATTCTACATATGAATATGAGGAAATTAATTCATTTTGAAGCATTGATATCCAAACCACTTGCATTCTCTTGAACATTGAAGTCATACACCCTCCAATAAGTTTTTCTCACAACTAACAAAATGTTGAAAGTTGTGAGGAAACTATGCACGAGATGTACATTTCTCATGGGTGACTATTCCTTGCATATCAAAGACATACATAGGTTGTACCATTTGTTTGTGGTGTCCATTTCTTGGGAAACAGTCTAGTCTCTATTCCTTGACCATATCTTGAGTGGTTGGCTAGAGATGGCCCTAGGATGGCTCAAATGAATTAATAAATGCATCCTTCATCATTTCCTTTTAATATTTGGTCTACCACCTTTTTGAAATTACGAGAAGCACAATAATGTTTTCTTCACTAGGAGGTTTTCTTATTGTTATTTAAATATAATTTGTTTGGAAATTATTGAAAACTTAAACAAGTGTCTAGCTTAATACTTGTATGTGAAATATTTCCATTTGGCCTTCCAAACATTGGGGAAAAGGCATTAGACTTTATGGGTATTGTTTGCATTAGAAAGTCTGAGTTGAAGCTTGATCATATACATATGAAACCTGGAAGTGAGGGATTGTTTTTTCTCCTTGATTATTAAGCATGTGCATTAAGTGAAGTAGCATTGTTTCCTGTATTTGTTGGACAATTGATTTCATCAATAATGCTATGTGTTTTGGTCATAGAGAAGGAAATTGGTTCCATGAGTCCAAGTCTACAATAAAGTGTGCCAATTCTAAACAAGGTAGAAGAATTGGGTTACATATTTGAAAAACGGATCTCGGATTACATGCTTCATTGCAATGGGAATGTTATTGTTATATTAGAGTGAGATCCATTAATCATAGAGTTATAAACCTTGTGCATAAGTATTATTAGTGGTTGGTGTTTAACCCTAATAAGTTTCATCAATCGTTGGCACCATTGGATGGGTGGTCTTACCCAAAGAATTGGACATTTGAGAGAGTCCTCAATTCATTACGCAATCCCCTACAATCAAAACTAAATACACACACATAACCATGACAATATATAGGCCTTGATCATATTCATAGATTCAATTCATTTGGATACAAATGTGCAAAGGAGTTCCACCAAAGACATAGTTCTCAATTTCAAAGTATTGTTTTTTATTGTTACATACCTAATCCTTAGGGATTGAGGTATTTTGTAAATATTATTTAGGAGAAATGTGAAGAGTCATAGGTGAATAGGGAGAGTCATTCAGACCTCTTGGAAGATGAAACCAAAGGCCACTTCACATTGTTTTTATGAATGTATCACATTAATTAAAATCAATCATCCATGGAGTTACTTATTCCCTCTATCCATCCCTGGTCTGTCAATGGTATCAAAGCTAGTTTAAACTCCATGATTCTATATGCATGCATAAATGCCTCTCAGATATGTGTATTCCATCAATTCTATCTCTCATGTAGTGAGGAGATCCTTCCATTCACACCCATCCTCTTTATCATGTGCGACCAAATCACTCCTTGCATATGTTTGGAAGTATTCTCTTTGGTTATACCCTTTGTGTTACTATATCATTATCGCCCCTCATATTTTTCCATTGAGACCAACCTACGTAGGTGTTAGGATTTCCTCCATAATAGAATCCTTCACTAAATCATCATTTGAAATTCTCATCACTCAAACAAGTGCAACCTCACTTACGATGATGTTATTCCCTTCAATTGAATGAGTCCAAACTCCATCTCGATCTCATGAACAAATCCACACATTGGACATTACCTAGTCAATTACTGTTTGTTTCCAACTTTCTCAATTATCGTGCTTCACCTCTTACAATTCTTCATTCATTTGTAATAAGGCATATTGGAAAAAACAAAATTTATGGTGGTGTGGGAATAATAAGGGCCAAAAGTGGATCCCCGAGATTATAGATTGAAGAATCTATCTAGACTGAAATCAATGAGAATACCATTATTTTCTACTCCAATACTTGGTTTCTGTTTCAAGCTTCAAGAAGGTGTTTTGAATTACAGGAATGTGTTTTCTTTCATTGAAAGAAGATTGTATGACCTATTAGGCCCATATTCAGTGTTGCTTTGCTAAATAGTGATGGATAATCTCTTTCCTATATTTCCCACCTACAATAATGTGTTATGAGCCTTTGAAGATGATGGGATGAAAAACAATAAGGAAACCTTCTCTTTGCCACTATATAGTCTACATAGCCTCTTGAAGGAATTATGTAGATTCTTGAACCATTTGGAGTCTCAAGTAGTTTTTGAACATTGAGTTTTTATTTTTAATAATCACTGAAGAAGCTACATATTGAGAATATTTTTTGGCTCAATTTTTTTTTAATCTTCACTCTTTGTAAGCTTCTTGGAGTGGCAAGAGTTCTTGTGATTGGGATAAGGGTGTATAACATCAAAGGCGCACATAAAGGGTTGGTTAGGTAAGGAATTAGGAAAAATGCATTCTCTCATATCCATTGTTGGAATGGTGTTGAATGGAAAATAAAATTACCCAGAATGGTCCAGAAAGATCAAACACACTCTGATTTTTAACAATTTGTGGGATGGCATTTGTAAAGGAGAGGATGGTAGTGGACCTACCAAACCAATAGCAAATAAGGAGCTTGTCATATAAAAAAACAAAGATAATAAATCATATGCCTTGATTTTTGCGATGGTAAGTGAAGAGGTGAGCCACCATATTATTTCTATTAAAGACTCTTATGGTGCTTTAAAGGAATTGAAGGATTTGTATGACTCACACTCAGAATTGGAACTCATACAATTGTTGGTGAAGCTCTTAAAATTAGAGTTGAAGGATGATTGTCCCATGGGTTTATCTTTTGAGATCAAATTCATCATGCACGACATTGATTCCACTGGAGTGAAGATAGAAATTCCTCTCACAACCTTCATTAAGGCCCTCTACCCTACATATTCTCGATGTTGTGAATCCATGCAAGCTAGTGGCCAAATGAAGTCCATCACATTTGACTCTTTGGTGGAGAAAGTTGCAGAACATGAGAAAGATTTTGGAAAAAATAAATCTCATCCCATTGGAGATATTGTGTGCCTTGCTCAGAAAGGGAAGAATCAGTCACATGATTCTTCTAGAGGAGAAGGAAGTAAAATAGGATGTGGAAGAAAGAATTTCATAGACAGGAGGGTAGGCACAATCAAGGTGAGAGATATGATCTTCATTATGTACATTGAGGAAATAATGCATTACATGAAGAAAAGACATGTAGAATCACATGGGAGAAGATCAAATACAAGCAAGATCAAAGAGAAGACAAAGGTAAAGCATCAAATCTAGTGAAAGGTAAAGCACCTGAATCTGGTCATTATGTTATTTCCTATTGAGATATTGGATCAACTGAAGATTTATTTAACACTTCATTTTCTTCTTGGAGATATGCATGGATTCTTGAAATAGGTGAAACATGCCACATGACCTTCCAGAGAGACTTATTTCAAAATTTCAATGGCAAGAAGGTATAGTTTATCAAATAAATCAAGTCTCAAACCTTCGAGAATTGGCATTATTAGGCTTGAATGCCTAGATTCCCATATTTTATTTTGCATGATGTTCTCTATCTTCCTGAGTTATGAAGGAAATCATTGTCTCTTGTGCACATTTGACATCAATTCCACTCTATTCATATATTTGGTGGAAAAGTTGAAATAAGAAAGGCTTCCGACAACATGGGAGTTCTGAAAGGAGTGGAGGATGGAAGATTGTTGAAGTTGAAAGGGGCATATGCTCATGCACAAAATTTTGCATACCTCTCTCACCATGATGAAGGTACATCAAAATCTAGTCTCTTATGGCATGCTATATTTAGACACATTAATTATGACAACCTTAGTTTTTTGAAAAAGAATGTTGTTCCTGGTTTGTTTATTATTCCTAGGAAATCGAAGCAATGTGATGCTTATATCCTTGGAAAACAAAGCAAACAACCTTTCCATGATTCCACTTCCATAGAAAAATTGGATTGATACATTTTGATTTGAGTGGCCCCATGTATGTTCCATTTTCTAATGGAAACAAATATATCATGTCTTTTATTGATGATTAGACTAAGATGTGTTGGGTGTACTTGTTGAAAGATAAATCATAGGCTTTTGAAACTTTTAAATTTTTTCTTGTTTTGATCCAAAATGAAGAAAAATCACATATTGGAACTCTTCATATGGATAATGGAGGACAATATACATCTAATGAATTTGAAAACTATCTGCACCAACATGGGATTCAACATCAAACCATAGTTCCATACAATCCTCAACAAAATGGTGTAGCTGAAAGAATGAACGTGACACTCTTGTTGAGTTTTCACTATGGTTTATCTCAAGTATGAGGTTTAATTAATTTTGTCATTAGCATGAACTGAACCATAACTATTGCAGCAACAATTATTAGTTGCATTAAACCAAGATCACAAGAAGAATAACCATGCACAAGAACACAAGAAGTATCATGGGAAACCCTTCTCAACAAGGGAAGAAAACCCAGCCAATCCTTTGTTATATTCTTCAAGAGAAATACCTCCCACACCATCACCAAACCTAGCACACAAGATGGTGTTGTAATTCTCATAATTTCATATTACAAATTCTGAAATCATGAGATGACATAATGATAAGTGTGTTTCCTCAATGGGGATTCACATTTATTTATACAACACTTATCACATCAAATGATGTGTCTATTGGCACAATAGGGACGGCCTCAATAACTCATAATATAATTAATAATTACCATATTAATTATCTTTTACATTAATTATCTTCCACTTTATGGTGGGGCTGACTTGTACCCTTTACATCACAATTAGGGTTGCGGGTATGTCTGACTCTTAGAAAATATAGCAAGGGATCTCACACACCCACTAGTGCTCATCCACTAGGGGCACATCCACCTGTGCTCATCCACAGGGATGTCAAAGTCAACAGATCTCTATCTCACTGCATCTCACAGGAGAATCATCAGGACACGCACTCACTAGTGCTCAGCCACTAGGATCACATCTACTTGTGCCCATCCACAAGAACATCCTACTCAACAAATCTCTATCTCACTGAGTCTCACAGGAAAATCATCTAGAGTATCATATCATCTCATCTCTCTACATAGAGGAGAACAGTAAACCCATCACATGGTATCCTTCACCCCTCATAGGGGTACACATCGTTTCATCTTTGTCTCAGAGAGAACAACACACCCAACTCATGGGCATCTTCCCTCCATAGGGGCACACAGTGTTCCATCTCCATCTCAGAGAGGTACGACACACCCATCTCATGGGCACACCCAACTCATGGGCTTCCTCACCCCATACAGGGGCACACATCTTTCCATCTTCGTTTCATAGAGTAACAACACACCCAACTCACGGGCTCTCTCACAGGCCGACTCACTCAGTCTGTGTCATGGAGGATTCTCATGCAGTTGTAATCATCAACAACTCTTAAATATGGTTTGTTCCATGATGTTTTTCAAAAAAATGAAATTGGTGTTTTGGGTTGATGTAGTTCTATGTGTACTATATGTGAAAAAAATGAGTCCATCTCATGCTCTTGGGAACACGAATTCTTATTAAATGTGGTATGGCCACATTCCTTTAGTGAGGCAACTCAGGGTCTTTGGTTCCACCCACTATGCCTTAATTCTTAAGGAGAAAAGAAACAATATTGATGCAAGAAGTTGTAAGTGCATCTTCTTAGGGTAATAAAATACCACAAAGCCATATCGTATTTATGATGAGGTAAACAAGAAGTTAATTCTTTCCAAATATGTGATTTTTCTTGAATCCACCAAGAATGGCAAAATTGTTGAGAAACAACTTGATCATATGGATAGATTCACCCATGTAAAGACATATCATGAGTTTGAGGGATGATATTCCACATATTGAAGGGGGGATCCCTATCTTGTATCAATATTTGGAATGTTAAGCCCCATACACTGGCACATTACCCCTTAATTGGAGCATATTACATTAGTATTGTTATTTTATGTATGTCGTCTTGGGTCCATTAGTTGTAATTGTACCTCCTAGTCTCCTATATATACCAAGGAGACCTTTTCCTTTGGAATCATTTTGTATTTGTAAATTTATGTGGTGTATAAGAAGGTTTCCCCCTCGAAGAGGCTTATTATCTGAAATTCTCTCTTTTTCAAGGCGTTGAGTACTTATTCTGAGGTTTTTTATGTTATTTTGATATTTGGTTCTTAACATTTGGTATCAGAGCTCAAGGTCTTGGGATTTCGTTGTTGCATATGAGACACCTTGGAATTTTCACTATAACTTTCTTTCTACGATGTTTCATAAGGAACCCCTAAGAGGATATTTAAATACATATCAAGGTACGTGGTGTTCAAATTTCATCTCCTGAGGCCTTATACTTTCGGAGATATAGCTTGTGTAAGATAGGGTTTTGGAATCATCTTGAATTTAGTCATTGTGGAATTTTCGCTATAAAACTTTTTATGTGATGTTTCAGACCCTGAAACTCGGAGTCTATTTAGATAAATTATCAAGGTATCTCTAATAAAAATTTCAGCTTCTGGGTCATCCTACTTTTGTAGATACAACCTATGTAAGATAGGGTAGTTGACTAGTCATATTAACTAGTCTCAAACAAGTGTTTCGGGTAAAACAGTGATGTTTCTTCATTGAGTATCCAAATTAAGTGAGACTATTTGCATTGGATAGTGGACAGTCTGTAGTATTTTTGATGCAATTTTTAGAATCAAATATCATATATTGTTCTCTTGGCACGATTTACAAGTACGCTCTCTTGGAACGGCCAAAAATTAGAAAGGTGTGGGGAAGTTACCATAAATTCCACTTGACACATCCAATTTTGATCAGACCTATATCATTGTAGAGAATAAATATCAGAGAAATACAAAACAAAATTTTCAAACCCATAAGGGCCTAAATTTTGGAGATACAACAGAAGAAAGATCGTCTAGCAGAACCACCTCGAAATCAAGGTTTAAAATTGATGCTTGGACAACATACCACCAAAAAAGGGAACTTCTACACCAAAAAATCCCTCATACAGTCTTACTTGGACTCTTGATGAAGGTGAAGAAATGTGTAGGGACATAAATGATTTACAAAAGAAGACAATAAAAAAATATGAACTACAAGGGATGATGGATTCAACTGAAGCTAAGTTGGAGGCAATAATGGATACTAATATGGATCGTTTAAAAAGGGAGATCATGGAAGGATTGAAAACTTTACTAATAGAGAGGCCACCTAAAAGTGAAAATGTATCCCATGAAATTCATAATGAGGGCACAAGGAATATGAATAAAGACTGGAGAAACTCCAAGTTTGGGTTGAAGACCAACCACTTTCCTAAGACCGATATGAGGAAGTTTGATGGCAAGGATCCAATCCCATGGATACTTCAGATGGAGCATTTATTTGATCTACAGGATGTGCCACACACACAAAAGGTATGATATTCTTCTTTATATTTAGAACCCAATCAATTTGTGTGGTATCGATGGCTTTGTTGTCGCAAATCACTTGTCACTAGGACAATTTTCACAGAATAAATGATAGCACACTATGAGGATACAAGGAGAAATACCTTCTTTAGCCAATTGATAAATCTCAAGCAAAAGGGTTTAGTTGCGTAGCGCATTGAGAACTTCCAAAGATTGAATACAAAGGTAACGGATATTCCATATGAGCACCTGATTGATGTATTCGTAGTAACTTTAAAGGATAACATTCAACATGAGGTTTGCCTTTGGGAACCCAAATCATTAGAGAATGTGTTTAGGGTGGAGAGAAATGTTGAAAGTAAAAATATGGCTATGGCTACTAGAAGAACCACTCCTAACATCTATCGAGAGAATAATGTTCCTTCTTCTAAAACACCTCAACCTACAAGGTTGACACCTCAACAATTGGAGGAAAGAAAAGAAAAAGGTTTATGTTTTAATTGTGACAAAAAGTACAGTAAAGGACATAAGTGTGGTGAGAAGAAATTATTCTAGATAGATTGTGAAGAGGAAGAAGAACAAGAACTATCTCAAGATGAAAACGTAGAAGATATTTCTTCTGAAGAGTTGACTCCCAAGATATCATGTAATGCATTGGCTGGAATTAGCACTCCTCAAATCCTCAATATCAAAGGATATATCAAAAATAAAAAAGTTAAAAGTCCTAATTTATTATGGTAGTACTCATAATTTCATTCACTATAAATTAGCCAAATCTCTCAATTTCCTTATATATCCAGCGCCATAGTTTCAAGTAATTATTGTAAATGAAGGAACTATCAATTGCTCAGGAAAATGCCATAAGATCAATCTTACTATGGCGGAATATGTAATGAATAGTCCAATGATTGCTATACACATGGGTAGTGTTGATGTCATACTAGGAGTCCAATGGTTACAATCATTGGGAACAATGGATTTTAATTTTCAAGAACTTTTCATGAAATTTTCATTGGAAGGAAAGGAAATTGAGTTAAGGGGTATCACAGGGAAACCCAGTAAGGTGATAAGCTCTAATGGCATGACAAAATTATTGAAAAAAGGGCATCAGGGTGTAATTGTACAACTATGCTCACTTGATGTTCAAACATCTAAGCCATCTATTCCCCTAGATCTCCAAGGGATCATTGATAAGCATTCAAAAGTATTTGAAGATATTTCCAGAGGTCTTCCACCCACTCGAAATGATGATCATGTTATTCACCTAAGTCTTGGGAGTGTTCCTCCTAACATCAGGCCTTACAGATACCCTTATGCCCATAAGAGTGAAATTGAGTGTATGGTTGAAGAAATGTTAGAAGCTAACATTATTATACCTAGCCAAAGTTCTTACTTTGCATCGGTGGTAATGGTACTCAAGAAAGAGGGCTCATTGCGTATGTATCCATATTATAGAGATATCAACAAGATCATTATTAAATATAAGTTTCTCATTCCCGTCATTGATTAATTGTTAGATGAACTACATGGAGCAATCTACTTCACAAAGTTGGATCTTTGTTCAGGGTATCATCAGATTAGAATGAAGGAAGCAAATATCCCAAAAAGAGCATTCTGAACTCATGAAGGGAATTATGAATTTTTCGTCATGCTTTTTGGCCTTATGAATGCACCTTCCACATTCTAAGGGTTGATGAATTCCATTTTCAATCCCTTCCTTCGAAAAAATTTGTAAGTATTTTTTGATGATATACTAATGTATAGCAAGTCTTGGGAGGATCATGTTCGACATGCTGACAAGGTGCTACGACTACTAAAGGAGAAACAACTAGATGCCAAACCATCCAAATGTTTCTTTGGAGTGAAGGAGGTATATTATTTGGGTCATATTGTATCTCATGAAGGTGTCAAGGTAGACCCTAACAAGATTAAGGCCATGATGGACTGTCTGATTCCCAAAACATTGAAGAATCTTAAAAGATTTTTGGGTTTGACAGGGTACTACCGCAACTTTATTCGGAACTATGGAAGAATAGCAGCACCTTTAACGACATTAAATAATAAGGATGCATTTTCATGGAATCTAGAGGCAACTCAATATTTTGAACAACTTAAAGAGGCGATGTGAAAAGCTCATGTCTTGACCACACCAAACTTCACAAAAACCTTTATTGTGAAATGTGATGCCTCGGGAAATAGCATTGGTGTTTTTCTAATGCAACAAGGAAGGCCCCTTGCTTTTGAAAGTCAGACACTCAAGGGAAAGGACTTATACAAACCCATTTATGAGAAGGAAATGATGGAAATACTACACGCATTGAAGAAATGGCACTCTTACCTAATATGTAGGCACTTCAAGGTCAAAACAGATCATGATAGTCTTAAATACTTCTTAGAACAAATACTATCTTCAAAAGAACAACAAAAATGGGTGACCAAGATGTTGGGTTATGATTTTGAAATCATCTACAAAAAAGGGAAGAAAAATGTTGTGGCAGATGCACTCTCAAGAAAGGATGAAGATGTTGAGGCCTTTCTCTATGCTATCTCGATCATCCAACCCGGTTGGATAATAGAAGTGAGGGATGAATGGAAGAATGATGAAAATGTGTGGACTCTCATTCAAAGGTTGTAGCAGGATTCCAGTGCATCAGATACATTTACATGGAAAAATGATTCACTATGGTATAAAGATCGCTTATCTTTATGTAAGAATTCCAAACTCAAACAAAAGGTACTCTTGGAATTGCACACCTCTCTAGTAGGAGGGCACTCGGGATTTTTGAAAACCTACCACAGGGTCAAGAAGGAATTTTTTGGGATGGCCTTAAAAATGATGTTCAAAGGTTTGTGGCAGAATTTTTGGTTTGCCAACAAAATAAGGTGGAAACAATTAATACCCCAAGTCTTTTACAACCATTATCCATCCCAAATCAGCGTTGGGAGGAGGTTTCCATGGATTTCATCATAGGGTTACAAAAGTCTAAAGGAAAGAGTGTCATGATGGTGATTGATGATAGACTGGCCAAGTACGCACATTTTTGTGCACTCCCTCATCCTTTCAAAGCCAGTACAGTTTCCACCACATTCATGGAGACAGTTCAAAAGATACATGGAAGCCCAAAGATTAATGTAAGTGACAAAGATCCCATCTTCACTAGACATTTTTTAACAGAATTATTATCTTGTTTGGGTACTCAAATGGCTCATATCTCATATTATCATCCTCAATCTAATGGACAAACTTAGATAGTGAACAAATGTTTGGAAGTCTACCTTCGTTTCTTTGTCTCTGATAAACAAACACAATGGTTCAAGTGGTTACTCTTGGCAGAATGGTTGTATAACACTTCCTTTCATATTGCAACAAAAATGACACCATTTATGGAACACTATGGATATCACCCACCTTCCATCACTTCTTATCTAAAAGAAAAATATGAGGTTCAAGCAGTGGAATATCACATAGAGCATCAACAACAAGTTATCCAACTCTTAAAGAACAACCTGACCATGGCACAAAATCGCATGAAACAACAAGCAAATCAACATCGTAGTGAAAGAAGTTTTGAAGTAGGGGATTAGGTATTTTTAAGGCTAAAACCATACAAACAGATGTCCCTCAAGCAAGCCAATAAGGATAATAAATTAAAACAAAATTACTATGGCCCTTATAAGGTGTTGCAAAATATTGGTAATATGTCATACAAATTGGAGTTGCCTGCATCTTCGTGAGTACACCCAGTTTTCCATGTATCATGATTAAAGAAGGTTATAGGTGACAAGATCTCATTTCAAACTGTATTTCCATAACTTGAGGAGGAAGGAAAAATTGTATTGGAGCCTGAATCTATCACTGACACAAGAATTCACCAATTGAGGAATAAATCCATTTCAGAGTATATCATTAAGTGGAGGAAACTACCTGCTGAAGATTCCACTTGGGAAGATGAGTATTTTATACAAAAGCATCCATAATTACTCAAGCATTGTGGACAACACTTGTATGAAGGGGAGGGGCATGTTAAGCCCTAAATAGTGGCACATTACCCCTTAATTGGAGCATATTACATTAGTATTGTTATTTTATTTATGTTGGTTTGGGTCCATTAGTTGTAATTGTACCTCCTAGTCTCCTATATATACCAAGGAGACCTTTTCATTTGGAATCATCTTATATTTATAAATTTATGTGGTGTATAAGGAGGTTTCCCCCTCGAAGAGGCTTATTATCTAAAATTATCTGATCCAAGTGGATATCGGTGGCCAACCACCTTTTACAACTGGCTCAAAACAGTTTTATGACAATTTTGGTAATTTACTATTTTTAGCAGTTTTTAACTTCTAAGGCCATTTTGAGGGCCTAAATGAAGTTTTTCCGGGATCGAGCTTCTCAATGTTATTCAAAGGATTTTATTGAGCCCCAAAAATGAATCACCTCGACAATACCTTTCCAATGAGCTATCATGCACCCCAAACAGAGATCATATGCCAAAGTTACGCCCCCAGGAAGTTGATACACCAAACTACCCAAAACGGGGTCCACAAAATTGTTGGCTTTTCATATTCCGGGGTTAGAGTTTTGGATTTTATTTATGATAAAAATTCCTTTGGAGCCTCATTGTAAAATCATTTTCTCACATATGCGAGTAGCCGTCGCATCTCTTCTAAGAGATAAGATGCCACCATTCTAGCAAGACTTTCACTCTGTATTTTCAAGTCTTTGTACATTTTCGCTCATTAATAGAAAATTGTGTATTATTGTATTATGTGTTTATGGTTGCATATCTGATAAATTTATGTTATATTATTGGATATATTAGATATCTCTATACATTTCTTTATTATATCTCCGCTCTCATTTCCTGCCGAAAATAATCTGGATCAGTGATATCAGAGTAGGCTGCTCTTGATCGTTTTTCATTGCATGTCCCCAATGAGGTCCGAGTATATCAAGTTGGGCCTTGAGCTTGTCTCTCTTGAATACAATCATTCTCGCACGTCCAAGAAACTCTCCATGGTGGAATAAAATAAAATGAAAGAGAAGACGATTCTATTAATATGTTGCTTGAGCAAGCTCTCACGCAACAGAGGGACGAAATGATGGAGAATTTTTCCCACGTCCTTTAACTCATGTTGATAACAACAGGTGCATATTCATCAAGCGACCACTTTGGAAGTACCTCACCTTTCAAGGTACAAGTTAATTTTGATATTCCCATATTTGAAGGTCAGATAGATGCGGATGCCTTAGAAAAATGGTTAAATCTACTAGAAGGCTATTTCTCTGTTCATAATTTCTTCGACAGGGAAAAGATCACCTTCGCACTCCTTAAGGCTCTCCCCCATGTCAAACATTGGTAGGAAACTTACTGGGAGAAAAGTTCCACAAAGGAGTCTGGAATATATGGGGTTGATCCCACTTGGGATTTTTCTTTTGGATGCAGTAAAGGAACAGTATTACCCTGTTGGCAACTATGAGGACTAGTACATGAGATGGACCACACTGCAGAAAGAAAGGGGCCAAGCAGTTCCAGAGTTCACCAATACCTTCCATACCTTGCACACCAAGATGGGTATCAAAGACCAAACGACATTTGGTTCTGAAATATCGTGGGGCTCTACACAGATACATCCAAACTAAAATGGATTTTCTAGGCATCTCATCACTCGATTATGATTATCGATATGTTGTTAAAATCGAGCAGAAGTTTAAGCATCGGAACAAATATGAGTTTAGGTCTACAAATTCGAAACAACCAAAGTATGATAAATATGGCCCTAACAAACAGCATCTAGAAAACCAGTCCAAGCCACAGGAAAAGAAGGGTCACAGAAATACGAAGAAGGACACTCGAAAATGTTGTGATTTCCACAAAACCCCTTGGCACAACACCAATGAATGTCTCTCAAAACAGTCATTGGTGGTTGAGATAAAATACAAGGAGTCGAACCCTGATTCGGAATTCAATTCTGAAAACATTGATAGAAGACATATCATTGACACAAACCCCGTTATTATTGTCGCGACCGCAACAATTCAACCAAAAGAACCAACATATTCTGAAGAGGAGGAGAGACTTTCTCATTCACGGATGTGGGTGAAGGGGACCTCGCTGCATTTTATTGTTGATAGTGGAATCCAGAAGAACCTCATCTAAGCAGAGGTCGTCAAACAGTTGGTATTGTCGAGAACACCACACCCGCATCCATACAACATTAGGTGGCTTCGCCAGGGACGAGATCTTCGTGTCAGCCAATAGTGTCGATTTTCATACGGCATCCATCCCTGCAAGGATGAGGTATTATGTGATGTTTCTACCCTAGATGTCTGTGATGTTCTCTTGGGCCAGCCATATATGTGGAAGCTCCATGTTATTTATGAGTCTCGACCCCATAGTCTCATTGTTACTCTGGGGGGTCATCTCTACAGGATACCAGGGGTAATTCCAACTATTGTCCCACTTAAACAGTTCCACAAGGTAGTATCTCATACTACAAAATTTAGCTTCTTCACAGTCTGTTCAAAGCGTGAACAGAAGAACACCATTGCAGCCTCAGTCCAAGCACCTTCTATCCAACAGAAGCAAGACGACAAGATTGCAACAAAGTGTAAAGATTCTTTCTGCACATAGGCATCTCATATAGCCATACTGGTTAAAAATGTCCAACCCTTCCAACCACAGGTTTGTGACAACCTTCAACAAGCTAAGCAGTGCAACCTCTCCAACAAGGCAAGCAGCTCATCAAGATACAGATTCAACAAATGTTTTTCCCTCTCCCCCATGCACTCAACGCAATGGAGACTATTTATTCCTAAGGAGGGAGGATTGATCCAGGTGGATATCGGTGGCCATCCACCTTTTCCAACTGGCTCAAAACAGTTTTCTGGCAATTTTGGTAATTTACTACTTTTAGCAGTTTTTAACTTCCGAGGCCATTTTGAGGGCCTAAATGAAGGTTTTTCGGGATCGAGCTTCACAATAATATTTTAAGGCTTTGATTGATCCCCCAAAATGAATCTCCTCGATAATACCGTTCCAACGAGCTATCGTGCACCCCAAATGGAGATCGTATGCCAAATTTATGCCCCCGGGAAGTTGATACACCAAACTACCCAAAACGGAGTCCACAAAATTGTTGGCTTTTCATCTTCCGGGGTTAGGGTTTTGAATTTTATTTATGATAAAAAGGCCTTTGGAGCCTCATTGTAAAATCATGTTCTCACGGATGCGGGTAGTCGTCACATCTCTTCTCAGAGATAAGCTGCCACCATTCTAGCGAGTCTTTCGCTCTGTATTTTACAGTCTTTGTACATTTTTGTTCATTAATAGAAAATTGTGTATTACTATATATTTGTGTTTATGGTTTCATCTATGATACATTTATGTTATAATATTGGATATATGATATATATATGAACATTTCTTTATTATATCTTCCCTCTCATTTCGTGCCGAAAATAATCCGGATCATTATCTCTTTGTCAAGGCATTAAGTACTTATTCTGAGATTTTTTATGCTATTTTGATATTTGTTTATTAACATGGAATATCCTTTTGAAGCACCATCTCCCCCTTATGAATAAGTTCAATCCATTTCACCAAAACATGAATTTTGTTTGGACAATGTGATTGAGAGGATTGAAAGGTTGAACCTTGATGGAAATGCAACACCATCTCAATCGGTGGAGAAACTTGGACCATTTCAGAAAGTTCCACCAAAGTGCCTCATAAAGACACTTGAAATTGTTCATCTTGGTGACATTGGAAAGACATTAACCAGAAGTTCTAGAAGGAAATATGGAGGTGATGTAGATAATTCAGATTTAGGTGATGCAGATGATATGGATGTTTCGTATGATTATGAATTGAATTTATATACTAACTTTAGACCAACTTCCTTTGAAGAAGATACTTCCAATGATGAGTGGAAAGAATCCATGTAGAAGGAGTATGATGCTCTCATCAAGAATGGGACATGGAAGTTGGTGGACCCTCCATTTGGAACCAAACCAATTGACTACAAGTGAGTCTTCAAGAACAAGTACAAATAATATTTCTCCCTTGAAAAGCACAAATCAAGGTTCATGGAAAAAGGATTTGTACAGAAAGAAAGCATTTATTATGAGGAGAATTTTGACACCACAACAAAATGGGATACCATATGTACTCTATTTTCCTTGGCAACACATAATGGATGGAAAGTTCATCAAATGTATGTAAAGACTATTTTGTTGAATGGATATTTGAAAAAGAATATCATCACGTCTCATCCAGAAGGTTTTGTTGTGAAGGGACAAGAATAGAAATTGTGTAAACTCGTCAAATCCTTATATGACCCGAAACAAGCATCGTGGTCCTAGTATAAAAATATAACTGAGCATCTTCTAAAATGGAATTTCAAGCACTTTAATCTTGATGATGCAACTTTATTTGTCAATAAAATTGGAAAAAAAATTGTATATCGTGTAGTGTATGTATACTATTTGTTGATAACATGGATCAAGGAAAGCTATATTGCTTCCATAAATAAATAATTGAAGAAAGGCTTTAAGATGACAGGTTTGGTACATCTTCAATAATACTTGGGTATTGAAGTGACTCAAAATCCAAACTACATATTCATCTCCAAAAATAAGTACATTGAAACCTTCTCTCTAATCAAATGAAATAAAATTTGAAGCTCGCGTCAAAAGAAGGGAATAAATTCAAGGATGAAACAGACAACTTGTGGGAAATCTTATCTACCTTACCACCACCAGACCAAATATTTCATTTTTTGTTGGGATTCTTTCCAGGTTCATGCAAAAACCTTATGAAGGACATTGGTCTATTTCAAAAAGAGTTATAAAATACTTGAAGGGAACTCAAGACATTGGACTCAAGTATTCGATGGTGGACAACTTCAACCTGAATAGGTATTTTGATTCAGACTTTGATGGGGATAAAGAAAATGGAGTGTCGACTTCAAGCTATATCATGAGTCTTGGATCAACATATGTCTCCTAGAGATCACACAAACAGTCGGTTCCAGTATATTCTATAATAGAGTAAGAATATGTGGTAGTTGCAAAAGCAACAAGGATATTGTGTGGCTCAAGAAAATACTTGAATATGTGTAGGAGAAACAGGTGATTCTACTCTTCTTATGGTTGAAAATACTTATACAATAAATTTGGCCAAGAATCCCAGATTCCATGATCTAACCAAGCACAAAAACACAAATTACCATTTGATTTGGTATCATGTAGAGGCCAAGACTATTCACTTGAGACAGTGTTCCACGAATGAGAAAATTGCAGACATATTCACCAAAGAGCTTGGAAGAGAAAATTTTGAAAATTTTAGAATGATGCTTGGACTCACAAACACCCATTTGGATTAAGGGGGTGAATGTAAGATACCTAATCCTTAGGGATAGAGGTACTTTGTAAACATTATTTAGGAAAAATATGAAGATTCATAGGTGAATAGGAAGAGTCATTCGGACCTATTAGAATATGAAACCAAAGGTCACTTAAAATCATGTTTATGAATGTATCACATTAAAGAAAATCAATCATTCATGGATTTAGTTATTCCCTCTTCCCATACATGTCATGTCATTTATTGGCTTGATTACTATTGTATTGTTAGTTGGTTGATCTATGAAGGTTGCACCAGAGAGAAAACCATAAATCTAAAAGAGTAGTTGCACTCAAAATTAAGCTGAGAATAGAAGCCTTATTTCCATTCAAATAATGTTAGGGTCCTACCCTAACCCCCTTACTTAGATACTTTATTAATGTATGAGGTCACCTTCCTTGTAGAAGGCTCATTCAATAGTTAGTTAATATTCACCCATTGCAATAAAGGGTCCCTTTTAGTAATAAGGCCCAAATTAATTGGTCGACCCTCATTATAAGGGGCCCATAGGTAGTTAATATTCTTTATGGATAGATATAAATTGAGTAGAAAGTTGTGTGTTTTTTTGTTAAGAATTATTATTTTATTTGGAGCGTTTCTCTTGGAGGTTTCCCCCTTGATGAGGCAAGTGAACATAGCTCTTTGTTTTTTCTTATCAAAGAGATATTTCTTAGGTTTTATCTCTCTTTTCTCTTGTGTTATTGGGTTTTTCACTATATTTTATGTGAATTCTTTGAATTTTTGGGGTTGAGTACACTACAAGTGGTTTTATATCTCTTTCTTGGGCATGAAGTAAGAGAATTTTTGGGCACAAAGTAGGAATGTTTTTCTTCTCTTTGTTGATTTTTGAAGGAAAAAAGAGGATGGCATCATTTATGACAATTTCTAAAACTTTATGTGCATAATTTAGAAAATCTAGCCTAAGAATTGAATTCCTCTAAAAAAATACCCAATTTCAAAAAACAATCATCCAAAACACAGTCCGGAAAGTGGAGTTATCATTGATTTAAAATCAACATTTTTAGGTTTTTTTGGAAAGGATGTGAATTTTGCAGATTGGATATATTTTGATATAGTGCATAGATTTTAGTCAAACTAATGTTAGTATATCTAGAGAAGGTGTGGCATTTCATAATTAGGGTCATATAATAGAAGTTATGATCATTTTACATTTTGGGCCTCAAACCCTACCTTGCACAAGTTATTTTCTAGTGACCTTTAGATCTTTTTCTTGGGTTAGCAAGATCATAAATTTTTAATTTTTTTTAGAGACATGTTCCTACATATTTAAATAACATGGTGATCTTTTGTTCAGTAGGTAAAACTGTGGTAGGGGAAGAATACATGCAAGAAATACAAGTGGAATCACAATGTTGGAAACCCTTGTAACCCATGTTGGTACCCATTCAAGTAGTACCACGTCAGGTAGTGCTTATATATGGAATCTTACTTCCACATACCCTTGGGTATATACGAAATCCCCTAGGTATACCTGAAAATAGCCTCAGATAAAACAATCAGTAATCGTGTTTCTATAGTACATCGAGAAAAACACTTGAGGAGATCACTCTCTAATACCTAGGTAGTCAAGTAGTATGGCTAAGGGTCGATTATTATTGTTGAACTATGCATGTATACCAGAGAGCTATAGCACTTGACACTCCATTGTCCCCAGGACCCAATAATTTGTGTCAGTGAGCTCACCCATGAAGGGTACGTATAAACCCCCTCATATTTCTCTAGACAACATGGACACCTGCTCTACAAGTAGGTTAGACTGCATGCATTAGAAACTTAAGAAAATTTAGGATGACATAACTAGGTTCAATGAGACGTTGGATAAGAAGTTGGAGGAGAAGTTCAACAACTTCTAAAATATGTTTATTGAGAAGTTGACAGATATGAAAACTTGGTTCATACCATAAGAAAACCACTGGAATCCATAGCACATTGAACCACATCATGAAGAAACTTCCCACTCATAAATATTTAACCACTCACAACCCTAGTCGTCAGGTCTCCGCAACAATATATCAATGGATAATAACATATGGAATCATTCTCCTAAGGTGGACCTGAACAAGTTTGATGGTTCTAACCCATTTGGATTGGTCACCCAGATGGAACGTTACTTCTCCCTCCAGGGCATTACTGATGACATGATGAAACTTAGGGTGGGGGTATTGTATCTAGATCTAAAACGATGAAAATGGTGGGAATGACATGAAAAATAATATGCATGATATACCTCTTGGATTTAGTTTGTTAAATCTATCTATGCACATTTCAAGAAAGATACTCACTATTTGGGGCGGCTTAACAACTTTCTCCAAATAGGCTCAATCACAGACTTTATGGTAGCCTTTGAGAAATTAGTTATCCATACATAGAACTTAACATATTATTTCTATAAAGAATGTTTCATTAGTGGCCTCAAGGAGGAGATTCGGGCACAAGTTAGAATGAAACTCCCCACTACATGGTTGGAAGCGATGCAGATGACCCTAGAAGCAAATATGGTGATCAATGCACAAACAAAAAATCCAACCTTCATTCCTCAGGCTCGTCCTCCCCAGGGTACTTTCCCAAGCACAACTCCTACTCATATATTAAAAGTACAAAGGTTGCCTCCAACAAAAATGAAATATATCCAAAGACGAGGAATTTGTTATAGTTGTGATGAAAAATATGCTCCAAGTCATTGGTGTAAAGAACACAAATTGTTCCAAATTGATATGAAAACTCAAGCCCTGACCAAAGACATAAGTATCAAAGAGACACTAGAGTTACCATTTGAAGACACCAACACTCAAACTCAGATGGATATAGAACCTCCATTCTCACATGAAAAAACACTTATATCCTTGCATGCATTATATGGAATTTCAACTCCACAAACCTTGAAACTCATGGGTTACTTCAAGCACTGAAAAGTCATAGTCCTAGTTGATAGTGACAATACTGAAAATTTCATTCACAAGAGAGTGGTAGAATAAACCTATTGTTTTGTATACCCGGTGCACAAATTTAAAATCATGATCATCAATGGAGGTATGATTAAATGTGTCGGAAGATGTGAAAATATTAGACTCGATTTGGTAGACTATCAACTGAAAACCCATCTATTCGCCATTGATATGGTGGGTGTGATATAGTATTGGGGGATCTACGTACATTGGGACCTTTCACCATGGATTTCAAATAACTCTATATGAGTTTCACTACAAAGGGTCATGTACACACCCTTCGAGGGATTCAGGCAGGCTCTCTTGAAATAGTCATCTCTCATCATATGGATAATTTATTAAAGAAGGACCACTATGGAATTATTTCCCAATTTAATTCCATACAAGTTATGGATAACCCAATACAAGAAATCCACCTAGACTTGCAGCTATTCCTTGACAAACATCATCAGGTCTTTGAGACACCAAAGGGTTTACCCCCTTCTCAAGGAGAGCATGACAATGGAATTCCCCCAATTCCAGGAAGTCAACTACTAAATGTACATCCTTATAACCACCCTTTTGAAAGAAAAAAATGAAATAGAAAAGATCATTCACGAGATGTTGGAGGTGGGAGTCATGGTATTAAATAAGGAAGGCACTTAGCGCATGTGTCATGATTTCTAGGCTCTCAATAAGTTGACAATCAAGGACAAATTCCCCGTCCCTGTTGTTGATGATCTCCTTGATGCACTTCATGGAGCTATTTTTTTCACTAAGCTTGATCTATGTTCAGGATAGCACCAAATCAGGATGAAAGAGACAGACTTCCCAAAGACAACCTTCAAAACACACAAAGGTCATTATGAGTTTCTAGTGATGTATTTTGGCCTTTGTATTGCTCTATCCACTTTCCAAATTCTCATGAACAAGATCTTAAAACCATTCCTACACAATTTTGTGTTAGTATTCTTCGATGATATCTTGATATATGGTAAATCATGGGAATCACACATAAAACATGTTGATAAGTCCTTGCAAATCTTGAGAGAAAACAAATTATTTGTGAAGTGCTCTAAGTGTGTTGTTGAGGCTCATGAGGTTGAATATTTGGGTCACATTATAAGTCAGGAGGATGTATGAGTTGATCCCAAGAAAGTGGTGGTTGTGCAAGATTGATCTTGTCCAAAAACACTGAAGAGATTGAGGGGATTCTTAGGACTTACAAGCTACTACAAGAAATTTGTGAAAAATTATGGAAAAAATGCACCTCCCTTAACTTCACTCAAAAATAATTCATTTTCTTGGAGCGAGGTAGCAGCACAGGCCTTAGCAACTTTAAATGATGGCATGTGCACTACTCCAGTATTAGAAGTACCTAACTTTAATAAGAGTTTTGTCTTGGAATATGATGCTTCAGGGAGAGGTCTCGGAGAAATATTAATGCAAGAAGGATGCCCCTTGGAATTCATGAGTAAACAATTGTGTGACCACAATTTGGGAAAACCCAAATATGAGAAGGAAATGATGGCTATCATTCATGCAGTGGAGAATTGGCACCCGTATCTCATAGGGAGGTGTTTTCAGATCAAGACTAACCATCATAGTCTAAAGTACTTTCTTTAACAATGGTTGTATTCACCAGAGAAATATAAATGGTCACCAAGATGTTGGGGTGAGATTATGAGATCAGATGGTTGATGCTTTATCCAAAAAAATTGAGGAGGATGGGTCACTCATTGCCTTATCATTACCAAGTCCAGGATGGCTCAAGGAGGCCCACGGGGAATGGATAGAAAATGATACTTTAAGGAAACTCATCCAATGACTTCGGTAGATCCAACCCACATAAAAGTTATACATGGAAACAAGATACATTGCGGTATAAAGGGTGCATTGTTCTAGGAAAGTATTTGGCCCTAAAACAACAAGACTTAATGGATTTATATTCATCATTGATAGTCGGTCACTCTAGATTTCATAAAACCTATGAAAGAACTAAGAATTCATTCTTCTGGGACGGAATGAAAACATATATCCAAGACTTCATAGCATCCTATGACACTTTCCAAATAAATAAGGGAGAGATAGTGAATATACCGAGGGAATTGCAACCATTACCAATCCCAACACAAATTTGGATAGACATTTCAATGGATTTTATCATGGGACTCCCAAAAGCAGGAAAAATGAGTCATCATGGTGGTCGTTGACTATCTTTCAAACACTGCTCATTTTTTTATCCTAGCTCATCCTTTCACTCCTTCCTGAGTGGCCTAGGCCTTCATGGATCAGATCTTTAAGCTAGATGGTATGCCCACTTCCATTTTCTTGGATCGGGACCCCACATTCACCAACAAATTTTGGTAGGAATAATTTAAACTTCAAGGTACACAGTTGAATATGATCACTGCATATCATCCTCAAATTGATGGTCAACAAGTGCCTAGAAACCTATTTGACATGTTTTGCTTCCAAAAATTTGCACCAATGGGCACAATGGCTTCTCCTTGTCGAATGGTGGTATAGTGCCACTTATCATGGAGCTACAAAAATGACACCATATGAATTTGTTTATGTCCAAAAACCTATTTCAATGGCATCCTATGTATTAGGAACCTCCAAGGTTCATGTAGTAGATAGAACACTTCACACTAGAGAAGCCCTTATCTGTATTCTCAAGGATGACTTGTTTATGGTGCAAAATCGAATGAAAAAACAAGATGATCAACATATATCTGAACATTCTTTTAATGAAGGGGATCAAATGTTTCTTCTCTTGTAGCCTTATAAACAAACATCACTCAAAGATAAAGTTCCTCTTAAGTTATCTTACAAGTTATATGGTCCTTGTCAGATCATATAATGCATTGGTTAGGTCACCTACAAGTTGGCTCTCCCAACCCACTCAAAGAGTCATTCAATCTTTCATCTGTCATTTTTGAAGAAAGTTGTGGGATCAAATTGCAAAGTGAATACCAACCTACTAGTACTTGATGGAGAAGGTTCCATTTGGCTCCAACCAGAAGTAGTATTGGATACCAAAGAGTGCCATTTGTGCTAGCACATGATCAAGGAAGTATTGATCCAGTGGAAAGATATGCAGCCAAAAGATGCCACATGGGAATTGTCAGTGATTCTACAACAATCTCCTCTCCTTTAACCTTGAGGAAAACGTTGCTATTGAAGGGGGGTGGAATGTTAGTTTCCTACCCTAACCCCCTTAGATACTTAATTAATGTATGAGGCCACCTTCCTTGAATAAGGCCCATTAAATAGTTGGTTAATATTCACTCATTGTAATAAAGGGTCCATTTTAGTAATAAGGCCCAAATTAGTTGGTTGACCCTCATTATAAGGGGCCCATATGTAGTTAAGATTCTCTATGGATAGCTATATATTGAATATAATGTTATGTGTTTTTTGTCAAGAATTGTTATTATATTTTGAGCATTGCTCGTGGAGGTTGCCCACTTGAAGAGGTAACTGAACATAGCTCTCTATTTTTTCTTATCAAATAGATGTTTCTTAGGTTTTATCTCTCTTTTCTCTTGTGTTCTTGGGTTTTGCACTATATTTTATGTGAATTCTTTGAAGTTTTGGGGTTAAGTACACTACATAGAACAAATATATCTACATAGTTTATAGAAATAGAAACCAGAAAGTTAATTCTGCAAAGTATCCATGTTTGTGAAGAAAGCAGGCTATAAATCCCTCATTTACGGATCATACGGTATCAAATTATTTGAATCCTTGACTATGACATGATTTCCAAAAGTTTAAAAAGAAAGAAAACTCAACATGGGTAAAGCAAGTATAAAAAGGTTGGAATAATTTCATGCCATCCATTCATAGCTTCAAGAAGAGAACAGACATTTGAAAGAGAAGGTCTAGATGTATGAAAAGCAGATGGAAAATATGGAGGAGAACCTTGAGACCTCTTCCAAATTGTTTCCATTGCAAAAGAAGTGATTTAATGAATATAATATCCCCTCATGATAGTTATGGTAGATTGGGACAAGCACATATTTTAGTGTGTGTAGTTGGGACAAAATTCCATCCAGATGGGTTAGCTAGTAGGAGGACAAGCACAGATTCCAATGTGTGTAGTTGGGACAAAAGGTCATCCAAATGGGGTAGCTAGTAGGAGGACAATATCACTCATACGATGGCATAGTTGAAACTAGATTTGGAAAATAAGGAAGAAGCATTGGCAAATATACAAACAAATATCCAAGAGAGTAGGCAAGCTCCTTTCATTGCTACTACGGAAGCTAGCTCCATGATCGAGACAACTTTGGTAAGTGCACCTATAGAAATTTCTCAAGAATATTTTAATGAATTTGAAAATCATACCAGGGGGATCGGTTCCAAGATACTATGGAATATGAGATACAATGGAAAAGGGATAGGAAAGATAAGACAAGGCATCCTAAGCCCCATTATGGATTAACTGAGGGCCAAGGATGAAGGCCTAGGTTTCGATGGAGGAAAGGAAAAGGCCATGAGAAAAAAGACCACTTTTTTGAAGGAAAAGGCCATGAGCAAAAAGACCACTTTTTTTAAGGAAAAGGACATGGTGGAATTGGGTTTCTCATCAGAATAAAGAGCACCAACAAATGAAGGTAGAAGCACATTATCGTTCCACCCTTCTTGTGGTTGATTTCAAAAGGGTAGCAATGAATAAAGTGCAAAGACTCAGTCTTTTGTTGATCTAAAAGACTATTTTATGGTCTTAAGGTTAACCTCACGAGGATATGAATCCTCTTGCGTTTTTAGAGAGGTGGTACTCCTCTTGTTCTTATGATTCCAAGAAAACAAAATGAAACAAAATAAAATCTGAAAAGGACCAGACTTTGTATTCACATTCAAGGAAAACAACACCTGAGATTTCGGACCATGTGTTTTAGAAGAAACTCATATGTATAATATTTACAATGTCAATAGATTAATATGCATACAAAATATATAGAACTGATATATCCATCATAGAATTCATCAAAGCATTTAACAATACCACAAATAGAGAGAATAGAAATTGGACCGCAAATAAAAGAGAGCTTTAAATTATCATTCCATAAAGCACCAAAAAATTTATGATAGATAAAGAATTGTCCATAACTCAAGATTTTGATCAAAGTCTTTGAGAATACAATAATGTAATATCTTGAGTATCTCTCTTGGAGTCTCAAATAATAATGAGTCTTTAAATACAAAGGTAAATGTCTTTAAAGAAAATAAAATGCATTCTCCCTTCGAAGAGGACTTGGATTGGGCTCCAATGGACCATATAATGAAAAGACATGGAAGATAAGAGAAGGACAACCAAGAATCATCCTGAATCCCACATAATGCCAAGAATACAAAGGCAAGATGATAAATGATTGTAGCGGAAATGGACAGAAGAAAAATTGAAATGGTAGAGTTAATGTTTGACTCATTGTGACGGAAAAATATTGTAACCTTCACTTGCTTGCAGTTGGCTCCTTTATAGCTACATGTTGTGTTTGAGGTGTCCTAACTTCTCTAACTATTGCTCAATTTTTATGGTTCAGTAATTTTGATTAATGCCTTTTTCAACCATTTCTCAATGTACTCTCTTAAAGGTGCCACGGTAATCTCATGTTTAGTTTTAATCTCAAATAAATTACTTTCAAATTCCCTAGGATATAGCTCTTATTGATGCAATGTTCCATCATTTGTCATGGAACTTGGATTTATTACGACCCTTAATCGATGTATTATGCATTAATAACGCCATTATTCTTTTACTAGTGGATGATGTGGAAGGGGTAATTAATATAACGGGAAATGGTGATGTGATGGTATGATGGACGGAAAGTGTTAAGTATGAAGGTGAAAAATGATGTATGGGAAATGTTAAGTATATAACATGGAAATGCGGAGTTGTGTGGTTGCGAACCTAAATGCTTGTGAACGCATCTTCGGGAAAGGGTGACAATGCACGCATTGAGATTGTGAATATGGTTAAGTGTTGAGAGAGATGAAAACTTGCGGACTTGCAGACTTATGAACAAGGAAAAGTGAGGGGGAGTAAGGAAGTCCGCTCCGAAATGAGAAATATGGATAAGTATGAAAAGAAGTGAAAAGTGGAAAGTGATTGTGGACCTGCGGACTTGTGGAGGTGGAAACTTAGGAAATAATTGAGGGATGGTATGTAGCTTCGCATCTACATTGCTTGAATTTGATTAAGTACCAAAATAAAATGAAAAAGGAAACGAAGTAAAGTGTTATGGTAAGTGCGGGGATTCGGAACTAGGTGATTAAAAAAAATATTTAACAGTTGTTATGCAATTCCGCAACCTCATTTTCAAAAAACGATTAAGTTTAAACGATGGAAGTGAAATAAAAGGTAGTCGAAGGTTAAAGATGAGAAAAATTCAATAACACAAATGCGGACTTACAGTGCTAAGGGATTATAGACATGCAGATTTTATATTCATGTTGGCTCGCTCTGCATTATTCAAAAAAAATGACTAAGTGTTTGGAATTTCGGGCACGAGAAAAGATAAGTAAAGGAAATAAGCAAGAATAAGTGTAAGAAAAATCCTAAGAGTAACTAAAATGAAAAACACTAAACTGAACAAAAATATTGATCAACATCTGGCTCCAAATGTGGGACAGTGACCTCCTGTGGGTTGCTAAGAATCCAGAATCTTGGTTTGGATTCCTTCTCCATTGGGCTATGGAGTCATATTCAAAACAAATTCCTTTAATTCTTCGTCTATTGGTTCATTAATTCATCATCAAACATTGTCTCCATCTAGAAATTGCTTTATTATGCAAAACTTTGATTGAAGAAACAAACTATGTACAAACCAGATCTACCTACCCTTGAAGGAAAGGGACACTTTTAGTTGTAGGTAGATTTCCAATGGAGCCATTCAAGCATCCAACCAATTTGTGGAATAAACTTTGGAATTAGGAAACATATCACGATTGGTACTGAAGAGTCAGGGGCATGTTCAAAGTGTGTTGGAGAAAAACCGAACCAGATGTGTTGAGAATCCAATGGAATTGCTTGGCCAACAATGCTTTGAAACCATGTTTCGATATAATCAATTCTTGGTTGGTCAAGAATGTTATTGTATTGGGTCGAATGAGGAGTTTCCAATTTGGAAACACTTTCATCATTTTCCTTATCATTGACCACATCCAAGATTCTTGATTCATCAACCATGTCTTGAAATAATTCTTCTTGTATGCAATGACAATCCTTCCCATCGTTGTTCTCAAGATTATTTTTTTTCATTAATTGTTCTTGCTACCAATGCTCTTGTGACTTTTCATCATCTATTAAAACATATTTCATATGATTATGTTGGTTGAAATCTTCTTGTGCATTCGGTGGAGGCTCTTTAATTTCATTCTCAAATTTGTTTCTTGAAATATCTTCATATGGAGTATATGAAAGGTTGAATTCTTGTTCTTGTGGATTGAAATTTTCATTTTCGTTTTCAACTATATGACTAGAAGAAAAAATTTCCATTATTTGATTAGATTTTTCTTCTAAATCATTCACTTCATTGTCTTGTGCCCATATGGGAGAGGGTGGGTGGGTATCAACATTGAAAAAATTAGAAAGGGTATATGAGTGCATCCTTGGTATGAACTTTTCTGCAATTGAAGATTCCAACACATCCCAACTGGTAATGGTCCCAGGTAGCAATGAAAAGTACCATTCAAGAGCATCCCCACGCAGAGTTTGTAAAAATAATCGACATGTAACATTGTCTTCAGTGAGATTTAAAACATCACATGTGCTTTTGAATTCAAACAAGTGTTGCTCTTCATCCTCTAAAGTATTCCCAAAGAATGTGGAAAAAATTTCAATAGGAATATCATGCATCTCAAAATTGACTTCTCACAGATTTAAATGGGTTCTATGAAATCATCTCCTTCTTTGGATAATTCTTTGTTTTGTTGAGTCTTGTAAAGCCATTATTGGTCTTCGTAAAGAAGGCAAAGTACCGTCACAACATGAATGAAGTTCTTTGGTGGAGTCACCATGAGTATTTTCTTGAGTTTCTTGAATCTTTCCAATAGAGTTGTCAAGGTGTTTAGGAGTTTTTTCAATGGAATCATCGGGGAATGAATTCTCTAGAATCTTTGATGGTTCTTGGCTCTTTTTGAGGTCATTCCAATATCTTTGGACAATATTTGTATAAATCTAGTGCATCTACGACAAGCAGTAGTCTTCTTGAATCTTATTTTTGAAACTTTGAAACATGGAGATTATGGTTCTTCAATCATATCTGAGAAAAATCATCAAATATCTTGAAAATAAACCATTCCCCAGTATGGTCGCCAAAATGTTGATCTAAAAGGTTGTTCTACGGTCTTAAGGTCAACCTCACGAGGATATGAATCCTTCTACGTTTTTAGAGAGGTGGTACTTCTCTTGTTCTTATGATTCCAAGAAAATAAAATGAAACAAAACAAAATCTAAGAAGGACTAGACTTTGTATTTATATTCGCATTCAAGGAAAACAACACCTAAGATTTGGGACCATGTGTTTTAGAAGAAACTCATATGTATAATATTTACAACGTGAATAGATTAATATGCATACATAATATATAGAACTGATATGTACATCACAGCATTCATCAGAGTATTTAACAATACCACAAATAGAGAGAATAGAAATTGGACCGCAAATAAAAGAGATATTTAAATTATCATTCCATAAAGCACCAAAAAAATTATGATAGATAAAACATTGCCCATAACTCAAACTTCTAATCAAATTATTTGAGAATATAGTAATGTAATATCTTGAGTAGCTTTCTTGGAGTCTCAAAAATAATAATGAGTCTTTAAATACAAAGGTAAATGTCTTTAAAGAAAATAAAATGCATTCGCCCTTCGAAGAGGACTGGGATTGGGCTCCCATAAACCATAAAATGAAAAGACCTAGAAGATAAGAGAAAGACAACCAACAATTATCCTGAATCCCACAAAATACCAAGAAGAAAAAGGCAAGATGATAAATGAGTGTAGCATAAATGGACAGAAGAAAAACTGAAAGGGTAGAGTTAATGTTTGACTCATTGTGATGGAAAAATACCGTAACCTTCACTTGCTTGCAGCTGGTTCCTTTATAGGTACATGTTGCGGTTTAGGTGGCATAATTGCTCTAACTGTTTCTTGATTTTCCAATTCAATAATTTTGATTAATGCCTTCTTCAACCATTTCTCAATGTACTCTCTTAAAGGTACATTGAGTTAATGTTTGACTCATTGTGATGGAAAAATATCGTAACCTTCACTTGCTTGCAGTTGGCTCCTTTATAGGTACATGTTGTGGTTGATGTGGCATAAATGCTCTAACTTTTTCTTGATTTTATGGTTCACTAATTTTTATTGATGCCTTTTTCAACCATTCCTAAATGTACTATCTTAAAGGTGCCATGGTAATTTCATGTTTAGTTTTAATCTCAAATAACTGACTTTCAAATTCCCTCAGATATAGCTCTAGTTGATTAAATGTGTCATCAGTTGTCATGGGACTTGGATTTACTACGACCCTTAATCGATGTATTATTCATTAATAACATCATTATGCTTTTAGTAGTGGTGGATGATGTGGAAGGGGTAATTATTGTGATAGGAAATGGTGATGTGATGGTATGATGGACTGAAAGTGTTAAGTATGAAGGTGTAAAATGATGTATGGGAAATGCTAAGTGTATAACACAGAAATACGAAGTTGTGGGGTTGTGAACCTAAATGCTTATGAACACATCTTTGGGAAAGGGTGACAATGCCCGAATTGAAATTGAAAATATGATTAAGTGTTGAGAGAGATGCGGACTTGTGGATGTGTAGACTTACGAACAAGGAAAAGTGAGGGGGAGTAAGGAAGTCCACTCCGAAATGAGAAATATGGATAAGAATGAAAAGAAGTGAAAAAGTGAATGTGGACCTGTGGACTTGCGGAGGTGGAAACTTAGGAAAGAATTGAAGGGTGGTATGTAGCTTTGCATCCACATTGCTTGAATTTGACTAAGTACCAAAAGAAAATGAAAAAGGAAACAAAGTAAAGTGTTTTGGTAAGTGCGGGAATGTGTACATGGGTGATTAAAAAAAATATTTAACGATTGTTATGCAGATTCACATCTGCATTTTCGAAAAACGACTCAGTATAAGAAATGGAATTGAAACTAAAGGTAGTTGGAGGTTAAAGATGAGAAAAATTCAATAACACAAATGCAGACTTATGGTGCTAAGGGATTACAGACATGTGGATTTTAGATTCATGTTGGCCCGCTCCAAATTATTCAAAAAAAATGAATAAGTGCTTGGAATTTTTAGCATGGGAAAAGATAAGTAAAAGAAGTAAGCAAGAAGAAGTGTAAGAAAAATCATAAGAGTAACTAAAATGAAAAACATTAAACTAACCAGAAATACTAATCAACATCTACACTGACACTTAGAAGAAGTGGCAATCCAATCAACCCAAGGAGAAATAAGGAGAAGAAGACCAATATGCTTTCATCAAATGTGGCATTCCCCATTTTTCATTGTTTCAATAGGAAAGGCCGTGATGATCCCAGTTACTGGTTTTCCAAGGCATGTTCATTTTGTGAGAAGAAGGGTCATCTTGAGGCATCTTGTTGGGAGAATCAAGCCACATGTCACAAGCTAGATTGTTTTCAAAGGAGGAACTACAAGAAGACTTCCCCAAGCCAACAATGAATTCAAAGGCAAGAAGGGAAAAAGAGTATGTCAAGCAGTCCATACAACAACATCAAGAATGTTTTCCAACACTATAAGTTGAGTGGACATTGGGAATAAAAGTGTTGGCAACATCATTTGGATTTTCACCCTAGGACCCACATAGCCAAGAGAAGAGTGTGAAAAGAAAATCTTGAAGGAGATCATAGAGAACTCACTACATCTCCAGCCCAAGGAGCAATAGATACATAGGAGGGTAGCATCACCATTGAAGAGGACAATGTGTTGATCTAAACAACCAAGACAACCCCATTCCAATCGTTACCTACAATATTTCAGAAGAAGTTTCCTTTCTTGGAGATGTATCGGAGATTGGTGCAAGCAAGTCAATGAAAGTCCCTCATCCTTGTATTATTCGAATCTTGAAGCATTCCCTCATCCTAAGGAATGTGACATATTGATGATTTTCACCTACAACCATATAGTTGTAGGATTCACCAAATATTTTGGATGGAAGAAGGTGTTATGATTGCACACAAAGGAGGTCATTCAAGTGGTGTTGTTCAAAGACATAGTGTTGGTAAGCATGTACAAACAACGAAGGGTTGTTTCCATACCGGGAAGCAATTGTTCCTAGCATAAGAAGGAAATCCACACATCCTCTAAAGAAATTTCTATGTGATTGAATATCTTGTTGGGATATAACTGAACAAGAAACTGAAATTCGACATGGCTTCATTGACTACTGAGATAGATTGTCTCCAAATCTAATAATGTAAGAGACTTTCACGCTAAAGATGAGAATAAATTATGATGAAATATTTTGGATCTAAAGATTTATTAGAGATGAGATTCAATGAGAAGACATCTACAATGCGGGAACAACTGAGCTAGGAACCAAAGCTAGAGTCATAGCCAGAACTAGAGTTGTGAGCCTGAGACAGAGCTAAAGCCATAGTTATAGTTGTAGCCATGAACCAAAGTTAGGGCCATGTTCTAGAAAAGCAAGATGAAGGCACATTGATTCAGATTAGTCCTCTAAGCTTTTGGAACCAAAAATCCTCTCACTTGGGAGGTGTGGTTCAAAATGGTTCCAAACAAGAAATGGTTGTAAAAATCAATACTTAAGCATAATTTGGAAATTAATGTTATATAAACCATAAAGTACAATGAAAATTTTAGATATTAAATAAAATGAAAAAATGAAAATAGGAGAAGAAAAAAGAGAGAGAGAAATGGGAACTGAAAGGTTAGTCTCTTGACCTTCCCATTACCCCCTAGCTCTCCTATATCTTATTGTAACTCAACTCTCAAAGGATCTTTTTCAAGCCAATGAGGTGAGGATGCACAAAGAGCCATGAGTTTCATTGTAACCAAATATTGCCAAAATGAAAACTGAGCAACCATTCGACGTTGGTTTTCCCATTTGGGTTTCCAGGGAAAACATTGTGTCTTTGTGTGATGAAATTTTCTCAATGGTTATGTTAATTGATATGCTTGAGTAATTGATTATTTATTCATGTTTAAAACATTGTCGGTAATTTGATTGATGGTTGTGATGAATAAATTCCACTATAATACATTATATATACTAAGAAATTTGTTTTCCATTAATACACTATGAAAGAACACAACTTTCAAATAACCTATGTATGTTCATGTTGCACTCACAGATTAATGGCTATTAGGAACTAGTTGTTGCAATTAATTATCTTAGTTTTTAATTCTACATATGAAGTTTGAGGGAACTTAGTCATGTTGAAGCATTGGCAATGAAACCACATGCATTCTCTTGAACATTGAAATCATATGCCCTCAAGGAAGTGATTCTCACAACCGACAAAATGTTGAAGACCGTGAGGGGACCATGAACATGTCGTATAAGTTGTAAGCTACTCATGGGTGATTGTGCCTTGCATCTTAGAGTCCTACATAAGTCATGTCATTCGTGTGGGGAGTCCATTTCTTGGGAAACAATTTGGTCTCTCTCCCTTAACCATATCTTGATTGGTTGTATAGATATAGCCACAGGATGGCTCAAATGAATTAATAAATGTATTCTTCAATGTTTCCTTTTAACCTCTGGACTTCCATGTTTTTGCAATTACGATAAGTACAATAATTTTTTCCTCATTGGGAGATTTTCTTATTGGTATTTAATCCAATATATTTGGCAATGGTTTTAGTGTTGAATACATAAACATGTGCCCAACTTAATACGTAAATGTGAAAGCCTTGCATCTAGTCTTCCGGTCATGGGGAAAGGCATTATATTTATGAGTATTATTTGTATAAAAAAAAAATCTAAGTTGAATGTTAAGCCTATATATATGAAACTTGGAAGTGAGGGATTGGTTTTTCTTGTTGATTAATAAGCATTTCGATTGAGTGAAGTAGTACTTTCCCATGTATTTTCTAGAGCAATCGATTTCACCAATTGTGTTATTTGTTTTGTTCATAGAGAAGGAAATTAGTTCCACGAGTCCAAGTCTACAATAGAATGTGCCAATTCTAAGCAAAGGCAGAAGTGTTGGGTTACATATTTGAAAATTAGAGCTCAGACTATAGGTTGAATTGCAATGGAAATTTTGTCTATATCATGCAGTGAGTTCCATTGAGCATAGATCTATAAACCTTGTGCATAAGTAGTATTGTTTGTTGGTGTTTAAATCCAATAGGTTTCATCAATAGTTGGCACCACTAGATGGGTGATCTTTCCCAAAGCATTGGATATTTGGGAGAGTCTTCAATTCATTAACAAATCCACTACAATAAAAAATGAATACACACACAAAATCATGACAATATCTCAGCATTGGCCATCTTGATAGATTTAGTTTAGTTGGATACAGAGTTGCATTGAATACAAAGTTCTCAATGATAGAGTATTTGCAAAGTCTTTTTTTTATTGCCTTGATTACTATTTTGTTATTATTTGGTTGATGTTTTTAGGTTACACTAGAGAGGATGCCATACCTTAATCTTGAAGAGTAGTTGCACTCATAACTGATTCGAGAATAGAGACCTTGTATCCATTTAAAGAATATATATCTTTGAATAATATAGAGAAGAGAGATCGAAAAGTTAATTCCTCAAAGTGTCTATGTTGGTGAAGCAAGTGGGCTATGATTCTCTAATTTACGGATTATTTGTTCCAATGCTTATTCTCAACACATGTGTCTATTTCCACAACCAACCTAGTATGCTTGTTAAGGCAAGTATCCTCAATTCAAGTATTCAACCTTCAAGGTGTATGTCACATGGTCATGTGCTTTTAGGTCCAAGTGCCTATAACTCATCCTCCTAGGTAGGTAGAGTCTCTTAATCAAGCAATTGACTCACCCATTATGTGAACCCAATGGGTTAGTCGTTATTCCACATACGATAACAACCTCCTAGGTAAGTATGTTATGTTAGTGCTCAATTCAAGGTCAAGTATCCACTGAAAGTGATCCATCCATATGTCCTTCAAGCATCACAAAGGGATTAAGCGACCCAATGCTCCCCTAGTTAGATGAAAACTCTTTTGGAGTAACCTAAAAATTCAATACTCCCTCTTTACAAGAAAAGTGTTTTTCGTAACACTTATAATCAACCCGCCTTAAATTTACAACTTGTAAGTCCCTTGCCTTCACAAATATGGAAGAATACTCCATCATTACATGGAAATCATATCTACTCTGCAAGCATCCATGAGAGTCACTCCCACAAGTAGAGGTTTACACACCCCATTATCCAAGCAATCACATCTCACAAAGGTGTGTCTCTCTCCAAGGAATCTGCAACTTGGCCTCCAGATGGTGAACATGCGACGAGAGGAAGATTAAAGAAACTTGGTTTATACCATCAAACCAAGCTACTCCCTCTTCATCTCGAACTTCCCCTTAGCAAGGGCTCCCAAATAATAATGAACTTTTGTGAAGTTGAAGGAACATAACATATATCATTGATTTTTGTTGAACTTTGATAACACTTCAACACAAGGAAGACATCAATAGTGATCTATCAAAACTCCAGCATTCCTAAAGTCAACATAATAGGCAAAAAATTTATAGCACCAAATCAAGTGTTATACAGGACAACATACAAAGATAATTACATCTCCAAACAAGTGGATTAGATCTAGAAAAAACACCAGATAAAAATTTGCATACATCTCGACTCATTGATCATGAAATACCAAGCTTGTGGTAAAATTAACAAAAACCTATAAAGGGTCATCATCAAACTGTGAACATGAGAATTCCTCTCATGCACTTCAAAACCTTTGAGAATTGAAGCAACAAACTCAACGAGGTCACCTCCCTCTTTCTGAGAGAATTATGAAGCAAGAGTAACATCAAGGTCAACTCCTTGAGATAATCCAACAACCTTGTCTCTAGTATTCATCACCACTCCCATTAGTTGCAAGCATGGAATCAATTGTTATTCCACCACCATAGGTTTTGAACCTATCTCCAAGTTAGTATTCCACAACCATCTTTAATGACAAAAACTTATTTTCTCTACAAGGGTAAATCTGAACCCTAGTTTTCCTTTGGCTTCCTGGGGTTTTCCCCAAACTCTATCACTTTAAAGAAAGAGTGCAAAGTATAACCACATATGAAGGATACAACATGAAAAGATTAACTCTCCAAGATCAGGTACAAAAAGTACAATCTCTACATAATACAAATGCATAATATGACTGACTAAGATTCATCAATAAATTGGCCTCACATTAGCTAGCACATCTATGATAAATATCTCAATGGGTACAATGTACAGGATGTAAAACCACTTAAATTCAACTAGGTTTCCATCCTTGTAAATACTTGAGTCATAACTCAACTAACACAAATCAATTGATAATTATAAATCTATCATGGAATGAATCAATTCCTCACAAGCTCCAAAAATCAACAAAACAATCAAATGGTTAAGCATGCCTAACACATGAATCAATCCACTCCAAACAATGGCATCCATTGGAGAAAATCAATGACCTGTCATAGGTCCTCCCGGGAATCATATTTTTTTATAACAAATCACATAACAATGACTAATGAAGTAGACAAGTAACCTATTATAGGTAAAAACACCACTCTAGTCCCTAGAGAAACTAGTGCAACATCCCAACAGATCCTTTAGGGTTCAAGTGCTTCTCATAAGCACATTAGGGTTCCACATCCCACAACCAATCATAGGTCAAATAACGTTTATAGGAATGGAACAACTGAAATATCTTACTCCCTCTTCACCAAGAGAGTAATCTCAGTGAAATAAACTTTGATACCATGTTAAAGATCCACTAGATGAGTGCTTCATAAGGGGTTTTCATTGCTTTTTCACAACTCAGATTTCAACCCCTCTTACTTAGGATTTTTGGGATCTACTTCCTAATGAACTTTTGGAGTTGGGGATGAATCTGATTTATCATTTACAATTGAATATAGATCATTTATTCATCGACTAATTAACTATTAGCTCAAGGAAACATACATCATATCATATACAAACTTGTGAGATGATTCCCAACACTTAAGGGAACATTCCCAAGTACAAATCATATTTGAATTTAATATTATTATTACATATTTGTACTAGTGATTAGTTTGCATAATTAAATTTTCTTTACTTGTAAATTCACCTAAGTAAATCTATCTTCTATTAAATCAAATCAATATGATAAACCAACATTACTAACCACTCAAATCATCATGAGAAATACATTGTAAATAAGATCTACAAGTACAAGAATTTAGGAAAATTGTGCACAGTTCATATTAACATAAGAATGAATTATAAATACATATCAATGACTTGTGATAAGTTGGTACATACATTCTATTATATTATCACAATCTAGGGCTACTCCACAATACTATTGAAGCCTTTCTAGGGTAATCACAACAAGCTAGCATCACACAACTATCAATCCCTAACCTCCAATTCCGCCAGACTAGGAATCCCTTCTAAGAAAAGTTGGTCATTCCATCACTTGCATCACATAGGTGTACATCATCACATGCCAACTAGTTTCCCAAGCAAGGCATCTCATCAACCTCCATCAAGAATGACATCACGTTAAGCTACAAGTTCTCCAAACAAATCATTTCACTATGTTCTATGTCTCTACGCTAACACTCTTGTCTTCATGAGGGATTTCAAATCCTAGACAACTTGCGTCACACAAGTTCAAGGCATACTAGATAACTCTAGTGCTAGCATCCAAGTCTTCATGCCCATCAAAGGATTTTAATTCTAAAACCATAGGTCTTCAACTTTTGCATCAACACGAGAACCAAGACGTCCATTGAACATCAACGACACAACACTAAAGTATTCTTCCAATCAAGATATCACACCAAGCTCAAGACTCCTCCATTCATCAAGCAAGGCTGCTCATTAAGCACTCCATGATCTTTCCCTATCCTCCATGCATCTCACAACAACAAGGCTGAAATATCACCCAAAGCACTAGCTCTCTTCATGTATTCTCTATGGTTGGAATCTTAGTTCCACCTCCTATTGTTTCACAACAAGAGGTGACACACTCTACAATACAATACAAAGTGTGAATAACTCAAGCTCATCCCTATTGTTAATGTTCTTCTTTATGTCTCCACTAGGATTGACATCACAAGCTCTAGGCCTTTCTCCCTACAAGACTTCTCCAATACAATTACAAATATATAATAATGAGTACATATATAGTAAGTAATGACAAATGATTTCTTCTCATTTATATATAATAGGTGAGGATATCAACATAACTCATGGGCTAGGTCCACACAAGTAACCTTGGACCTAAGTCAACAAGGCAACCCTGCATGGAGTTTTCTACAATACAAGAATGACAAGTGTCACACTAGGGTTTTACCCAACCCCGAGGTGGTGCACCCTCCAAGCAAGATTCCCTTTGGGCCCAACCCCCTTCCTTCAAGATGGTGTGTTATCCAGCATATTATTATCCCAACACTATCTCTTGCATGGTGGTTCATTTTCCCATTATCCTCATGCAAGGTTCTTCCCCTATAGATATGTGTCATAATTTTTGTTATGCCTAATACTCCTTAATGTGTATGCCAAGGTAGTTAGTATATTAAATGATTATCTTCAACATATGTGTCCAAGTCCACAACCAACCTCCATGTAGTATGCTCCTCAACCCAAGTGTCCTCAAATCAAGTATCCCACCTCAAAGTGTATGTCACATGGTCCCATGCTCTTAGGGATAATTTCCATCTTCCAAGAGCCTAGCACTCATCCTCCTAGGTAGGTACATGACACATAGGCTAACAACCTTGTATGTAAGTGTGCTATGCTAGCACTCTATCCAAGGTCAATCATCACTCAAACTAAGTTATTCATATGTCCATCAAGCATCACTAAGGCACTAAGAGACCTAGCACTCTACTAGATAGGTGAAAACACTTTTGGAGTAACCCAAAAAGCTAACACCCTTTCTATTGAGGGTTGTGAGGCACTGCTAATGGCCTATTGATCCCCACATCCCTATAAAATACATCAAATTATTTGGAGGTTTATTCTCTCTTGTTTTCGAAACTCAACGCTTTAATCTTGTTACTCATATGATTCTCCACAAGAGCCTTAAGCTCTTGGAAATTACCAAAGGCTTCATATTTTGTCTTCATAAAATAAATCCAAGTTTTTCTAGAGGAATCATCAATGAAAGAAACATAATAAATCTTAGATAACAATGACATCAAAATTATTGGTCCACATACCTTTGAATGGATCAAATCAAGAATCCTTTCTTGATCTATGCCCATTGTTATGGAAAGCATTGTTGGTGTGATTGTTGAGTTCACAACCTTTTCACACACATCTTCGTGATCTAAGTCGAATAATTATTGCAACATGTCCTACAAGAGAGGTAGTGCCCATAGGTTAGGGGAGAAAATATATTGTGCCAAAGTTTGCACAATTCATTTTCATGCACTAAAGCTCTAGGTTTGATCGAATCAACAAATAACCCATAAAGTCCATCTTCTCGCTTACCTTTGGTGAAAATTGGACCAAGGTCTTGGGTGTGATCTCTCATATTAACTCGTTGATCATGAAACCCAACCACACACCTAAGATTTGTCATGGTAGAAATGAAAAGAAGATTATTTGTTAAACCTGAAACATACAAAACATCATCTAGCTCAATAACATCACCTAATGATATATGGATAGAGAAAATTCCATTCTCATAAATAGATAAATGGCATAATCACCCAACTCCACCTATATGCTAACCCCTGTTCTTGAAATCTTCTAAAAGCCTTATTATTTAAAGTTGTGTATAGATGCTCCACTATCCACATACCACTTGATGTTAGACAATGTGTTACTAGAAATGCACAAAACCATGAAGAAGGTTGTGTCAGGCTTGGATGCTAACTCATCCACTCCAATGGAAGTCTATGCACTCCTTGTAAGTGTTGTTGGTACGGTAGTTGCGAGAGGTATTAACCACTATGTGTAAATTTTAATAGACTAGAATATTCCGAGAAGCAAGAGAAACCCTAAATACTTGGTTAATAAGCCTAGAAGACAATTCGACTCAAGAGAATAATTCATATTAATTTATTAGTCTCCAAGAGAAGAAGTTGGCCCAGTTAGGTGACTTAGAGCACTATAAATAGAGGGCGTTAGAGCTCAGTTGGACTCACTCACTCTCACGACTTCATAAGGACTAGTGGTGCACATGACTGGAGGAGAGTTGTAGTGGTGACTTGGTCTTTCGTTATGGTTTGGACTTTCTGCTTGGTACGCTAGCTTTGGAGAGAGGTACGCTACCTTGGTTGGCTATTGGTTCTAGTGATTTCTTCTGGAATTATTTTGTCTATCAACGTTAAGGTGCTCAGGGGTGGCCTTTGTGCCTATGGTTGGGTGACAATATAGTGATATTGTCTATGGTGAAATGAGCACACCTATTATTTTAACAGCTTATGGGCCCACACTATCTTCGGACAGTCTAATCACTGGAAGGTAGATTGGGAGGATTTGCTAAGTTGCAATTGCAGTTGCAATCAGAGTTTTGTTGCAGCAATGAAGCCATAACCCTCTTGTTGAGGAACCTTAAGTGAAGTGCTTGACCTAATTCCTTGATAGCCTAGTGTTCCCTAGCCTAGCGCACCCCCTGGTACTCTCAATAAGCCAAGGTGTCAAGTTTGAGTTTCTTGGTCAAAGTCAACGCAACCATGAATTACTCTATGAAGTCAGAAAACAAGTTAGAAGGGGCTTCTAACTTCAGAGCATGGAAGACAAGGATTGACCTCATCCTTGCCAAGAATAAAGTGTTAGATATCGTGAAAGGCAAGATCATGGAACCACAATTTGAAGCAAGAAGAGAGAAGGAACCTCATAATGTTGTAGTTATGGAGAATTTCAATGATAATGACATCAATGTTATGAGTATCATAGTGGGATCTGTAAAGGACCATTTGATACCCTACATTTCTTATCTTGGCTCATCTAAGAAGATGTACGATGCCCTAACAAACCTATTCTTAGTCAAAAATATTGTACAAGTGATGAGTCTGAAGAATTAACTATGTGACACAAAGATGACAAAGGATGACACCATAGCTTCATACTTTGTGAATATTTCTCAGTTCAGTGATCAATTACAAGCTATTGGAGAAGCCATTCCAGAAAAGGAAGGTGTGAACATATCACTCAATGGTCTTTCTAGATCATGGGATGCATTTGCAGCAAGCATGAATACAAGGAAAGAGTTCTTAACGTTAGAAGAACTTTGGACCTCCTATGCACAAGAAGAGACAAGGTTAAACTCCAAGGGAAAACCTCAGAAGTAAGAAGATGCTCAAGCCTTTGCACCAAAGTTCAAAATATGAGGTAAGAAAACATATGATTCAAGAAAGAATTTCAAGAGAGATATGTCAAAGGTACAATGCTTTGAATTCCATGGCTATGGCCACTACAAAAGGAATTGTCCTAAACTAACAAAGAAGACAAAAGAGAGACATCACACATCAGTTGCCAATGATGAAGAACCTTCAAAGAAGACAAAGCATGATGAAACAGATTTCTTCTATTATTCAACTCTTACTGGAACCGTTGAAGATGACATGTGGTTGATCTATAGTGGAGATTCAATGCATATGACAGGTGACCGTAAGAATTTCTCAAGCATGAAGGAAAAGGAGACACCTCATAAAGTGGAGCTTGGAGACAAGAAACCTTATGCAGTCAAGGGAACTAGACAAGCTACTATCAAGATGGAATCAGGTAACTCTATTCGTATTATCAATGTTTTATATGTTCCTGGTTTGAAAAATAATCTAGTATCTATTTCTTGTTTCGAAGAGAGAGGAGATAGAATAGCTTGTGTAGATGGAAAAGTTCTCGTATGGTCTAAAGACTCAAATATAGAAGACACTAGAGTCATTGGAACTCATGTGGGAAGATTGTATAAATTCCTAGGTCAGAATACTCAAGCTTTATTACATGATGAAATCAACTCTAGTGAGTTATGGCATAGAATGTATGCTCACCTTCATTAGCAATCATTTCCATCCCTAAAATAGATGGTTGTAGGCATACCAAAATTACAATCAGTACATGAAGGTGTGTGCAGAGGATGTGCAATTGGGAAGAATATCAAGAAACCATTCCCAAGCAATGAGAATAGATCCAAAGGAATCTTAGACCTAATACATCCATATGTATGTGGTTCTATGCCAGTGAAGTCTCTAGGAGGATCTATTTACTATGTCACGTTTATAGACGACTTCTCGAGAAAAACATGGTTATATCTGTTAAAGACTAAGGATGGAGTATTGGGAAAGTTCTAAGAATTCAAGGCTGAAGTAGAGAACCTAACATATAAGAAGATCAAGATAATAATATCTAATAATGGAGGAGAATACACCTCCAAAGAGCTCGTTTCCTTTTGTAAAGAAGTTGGGATTAGGAGGGAGATCATTGTCCCTCACAATCCTCAACAGAATGGTGTGGCTGAAAGAAAGAACAAAACTATTGAAGAATCATTCAAGGAAATGATCAATGATCAAAATATATCTAGGTTCCTATGGGGAGAAGCAGCCATGACAGTTGTTTATGTTCAGGATAGAAGTCCACATAGAATATTGAAGAACGTGACTCCAGAAAGAAGCCTAGTGTTGAGCACTTGAGAATATTTGGATTTCCTGTATACATTCATGTTCCAAAGGATAAGAGAAAGAAGTTGGAACCCTCGGGAAAGAGAGGAATATTCGTTGGATATAGTGAATCATCAAAAGCATATATAATTTATGTTCCGGGACAACAGAAGATTGAAATCAGTAGAGACGTAAATTTCAATGAAAGGATTGCATTCAATAAGTCTATAGAAGGTTCCATAGACTCCAACGAAGAAGAGGAACATGAAGATACCAAAGAAGAAAGCACATGTTCTCCAGAACACCACAGTGAAAAACCATAACCATCACATGAACATGTGGAATCAGTTATTGAAACTAAGACTAGAAAGAGACCAGCATGGCTTGAATCCACCTTGCAAGAAGAAGAAATACATAAAGCTCCCAGTGGCACCTTCAGACAAAGAAAGAAACCCAAAAGGTTTTCCAGTTATGCAGCGCTCATGACAAATATTGTTAATGCAGAACCTTACACCTTTGAAGAATCAGTCAAGCATAAATAATGGAAGGAGGCCATGATGGAAGAATACCAATCTATTATGAAAAATGATGTATGGGAAGTTATACCTAGACCTAAAGAGAAGTTTGTAGTTAATTATGTTGATGTTTTGGTAGTTGCGGGAGGTATTAACCTCCATGTGTAACCTATGACTTAGAATAGAATATTTCGGAAACAAGTGAACCATTAAACAGATGTGTGGAAACCCTAGAAGGCAAGTCGGCCTAGAAGAATAAATAATATTAGAATATTGTCTTCCAGAAGTACAAGTCAGCTCCATAGGAAAATGATAAACAGAAAATATAATTACCAGAAAGTTAGGTCAACCCAGCCAGAAAAATCATTGGACAGATTAATATAAATAGAGGATGTTTTAGCTCATTTGGATAACTAGTTAGTGTGCAAGTTTTATGGAGAGTTGCAGTTGCAACTGCAACTGCAGCTGCAAGGAGGAATAAGGGCACATGATCATCTCTTGGTCTTTGTATATCTCTTGGTGATTTTCTTGGTGATATTCTTGGTGATTATCTTGGTGATTCTCTTGGTGACATTCTTGGTGATACTCTTGGTGATATTCTTGCTAAGTATGGCGCAAGTTTGAGAGAGTAGTGCAGTTGCAGCTGCTATAGTTGTGTATGGTACTTTTTCTGTGGATATGGAGACTCTCTCTCTTGTGTGCTACCATTGGAGAAGGAGATCTCTACTTTTCTTGAGTTGTTGTTGCAGTTAGCAACTAGGGTTTATGTGTTGGTTCTGAAGTAGGCTTGCCTGAATTATTCTAAGTAAAGGTTAGTGTGCTCGGGGGTGGCATATGTGAATTCCTATGGTTGGGTGACAATGATGTGACATTATCTATGGTTAAACGAGCATACCAAAATTTCAACAACTTCAAAGTGGGTTTACAAGATAAAGCATAGAGGGGCTTTCGCAGTGCAACATATTAGATATCATTTTTGGGATTAACTGTGTAGAGTAAGTCATTAATCTATGACCTATATCCATGATTATTTGTCACAACTAACCAATAATTCTCCTTATTTGAATAGTCCACTTAGCACTCATTTCATTGGGTGATGCTCACAGGGGTGAAGAAGTGGGATTGAAACCAACGAAATGGATCACATAGCATCAATCATCACTCCTGGGGCTTGCACCCGGTAACCAGGACTTCCGAGGTGGTCACCCATACCAAGACGCCTCTGGATCAATCGTGCTTAACTGTGGAGTTTTCCCCACAATCAAGCCCACTTAGCTTGCTACCCCATTTGCAAAACCTTAGCAAGTATTGTGCCTTATGAATTATCCATTGGAGTTCCCTTCACTCTTATTATTTAAGCATAGAGGGGCTTTCGCAGTGCAACATATTAGATATTATTTTGGGGATTAACTGCATAGAGTAAGTCATTAATCTCTGAGAATTATCCCTTTATGCAGTTAATCCCAAAAATTATATCTAATATGTTGCACTATGAAATCCCCTCTATGCTTAAGTAATAAGAGTGAATGGAGCTCCAATGGATATTTCATAAGGCACAATACTTGCTAAGGTTTTGCAAATGGGGTAGCAAGTTAAGTGGGCTTGATTGTGGTGAAAACTCCACAGTTAAGAGCGCTTGAACTAGAGGCGTCTTGGGATGGGTGACCACCTGGGAAGTCCTGGTAACCAGGTGCAAGCCCCGGAAGTGATGATTGATGCTATGTGATCCATTTCGTTGGTTTCAATCCCACTTCTTCACCCCTGTGAGCATCACCCGATGGAATGAGTGATAAGTGGACTATTCAAATCATGAGAATTATTGGTCAGTTGCGACTAATACTCATGGACATGGGTCATAGATTAATGAATTACTCTACGCAGTTAATCCCAAAAATGATATCTAAGATCAAGCATGTTGTAGATGGAAGTGTTGATAAATACAAGGCGATATTTGTGGCTAGAGGATTCTCTCAACAGGAGGGAGAATATTATGATGAGATGTTTGCTCTGATTGTCAGATATACATCTATTAGAGCCATCATATCTCTAGCAGCTTCCATGGGTTGGAGTTTACATCATATGGATGTAAAGACCACATTTATCAATGGAGTGATTGAGGAAGAAGTATACATAGGGCAACCTCAAGGTTTTGAGGTACACCCAAAAGAAACCCATGTATGCAGATTGAACAAGGCCTTGTATGGACTCAAGAAATCTCCAAGAGTTTGGCATGCACATATTGATAGGTACTTGATGAGACTTGGATTTTCCAAGAGTCACACTGATCCAAATCTCTACTACAAAGTTGTAAATAAGGCACCTCTGATTGTTGTTATATGTTGATGATTTGTTCCTAACATGTGCAAAGCCTCTCATTATTCAATGTAAGAAAGAGCTAGCCTCTAAGTTTTATATGAAGTATCTTGGTCTCATGCACTACTACTTGGGATTAGAAGTATGGCAGAAGCATGGTGAAGTTTTCCTAGTTTCAGGGAAGTATGTTGTAAAGATCCGCCAGAATTTTGGGATGATGGATTGTAAATCCATGGAAACTCCCATGGTGACAGATTTGAGGAAGTTGAGAGACTCTGATTGTGATCTAGTAGACTCCTCCCTGTATCGGCAGTTGATTAGCTCATTGATGTATTTGGTGAATACTAGGTCGGACATTTGCTTTGTTGTGAACATGTTGAGTCAGTTCTAGGTGCAACCTAGAAAAGAGCATTGGATATCTGCAAAGTATATCTTGGGATATCTTCATGGGATGATTACTTATGGGTTGAGATATGCCTCAAATAATGATGTACAAATGCATGGATTTATTGATTCAGTTTGGGCAGGGAGTGCATATGATAGGAAGAGTACTTATGGATTGTGTTTCAGTTTGGGATCTACTATGATATCATGGGCTAGCAGAAAATAGAAGTTTGTCGCACTCAGCACTGCATAAGCAAAGTATATTGCAGCTTGTGTTGCTTGTACGGAAGCAGTGTGGCTCCATGAGCTAGTTTCTGGACTATTTGATCAGGTGCCAGATTCGACCGTGATATATTGTGATAATCATAGATGTGTGAAGCTTTCAGAGAACCCGGTGTTCCATGACAGGTTGAAGCACATTTAGATCAAGTATTATTTTCTACGTGATAAATTCCAGAAGGCAGAAGTGAGTCTCCAGTATATCTCCAGTGATGAGCAGACTGCAGATATTTTGACGAAGCCTTTGTCCAAGATATATTTTTCGTACTTGAGGGACAAGTTAGGGCCCGTGGAGATTGCTCCCTTGGTTGAAATGGAGGAGATGACTTCCTCGGTTGGGAGGGAGCTTTGATATGGGGCATGATGGATTGTCAGTGAGCTACGGATTTGTATCATGCTAGTACATATTAGAGGTGGTCATACATCTTAGAGATGATGCTTGCATCATTCTAGTTATGATCATGCTAGTACAGCTCAGATATGATACATATGGTTGGAGTTGTTGATACAGTGGTCTAAGGAGCATCGTGCGAGTACATCTTAGAGATGACATACAACGTAGATATGATGTATTGACAGCATGCTAGTTATGTCATGCTAGTACGGCTTAGAGACGGTGTTGGTGAGCCACACCATGCTAGATATGGCCATGCGAGTACAACTTAGAGGTGGCATACAACTTAGATATGATGCATTGGCATCATGCTAGATATGTCATGCTAGTATGACTTAGAGATGATGCAGGGGGATCGTGTCATGCTAGATATGATCATGTGAGTACAACTTAGATGTGGCATACAACTTAGATATGATGCATTGGCATCATGTTAGATATGGCATGCTAGTACGGCTTAGAGATGATCATACATATTAGAGGTGACACAGTGAGGCACTGATCTACATCATGTGAGTACAGCTTCGACGTGGCATACAACTTAGATATGATGCATTGGCATCATGTTAGTCATGTCTCTTGAAATATTATCACCGCAAAGAGTATTCTATTTATTATTGAGTTATTATTAATTAGATCAATCCCCTTTTGTGGATTGATCATGTTGGGATTTGTAAATGACCAAATCCCCTTTTGTGGATTGGCCAAACCCTAATTATATCATGCTAATTAAGAAGTCACCCCATGCCTAATTAAAGTGGTTTTAGCCAATAAGTGAATAGGTCGGTCCTGCCCAGTGAAGAGACACCTCCCTAGCACCTGCAAGACAGTATAAATAAGAGATTCTAGTGCCTCATTATCTCACTCATACAATGCGCAAGTTTGAAGGAAGTTGCAGTTCCCAGTTGTTGGAAGAAGGAAGAGAGAGGCGCATTGTTCAGTGTTGGATATTCTCTAGTGTTTTGTTTTATTGTCTTGGCATTGTATGGGATATCTATATTAAGGAAGTTTTTGTTGGGTTTTCTCCCTCATGAGGGTTTCCCAAGATAAATATTGTGTATCATGTGATTGTGTCTCTCTCAGTGATCTTGCATATGTTATTATTGTCTAGTAAATTGAAAAGAAACTTAATAGTTGCTCTAAAATTAACATGGAATCAGAGCTAAGATGAAGAGAGCATCTTTCACTAGATAAACAAAAATGTCATTATTGTCATACAAGAAAATTAGGACTTTTTTGTTGAAGAGGAATTTCAACCTAAAAAACTTCTAGGGAAGTGTGCCCTAGCCCAGCGAACTCATTGGCAGCTTGAGCGCACTTTTTTAGTGGACAGAACACCCAGAAAGTGAAACCCTAGTTTTCACTGGAACCAAAAAACCAAAAAACTAGAAAACCAGGAAACCAGAACTAGTACCAAAAGTATCAGTCCAAATTTGTGCAAGCTCAATTTCAAGGGGTAAAAGTTGGATTTTCAAAAAACTAACTACACAAGGCTACTCACCTCAACCAAGCGCACCTCCTGGTAAGTTCAGATCTAAATTCTTAGAACTTTCATTTTGTGGTCATTTTCCCAGCTCCAGGTCAAGATGTTTGCAAGCACCAAGCTTGTGGACAAGTTAGAAGGTGTGGATAACTTCAATTCCTAGAAGTATGGGATTTCACTCATTCTTAAAGAGAATGACCTAGCAAGATTCATCAAAGAAAATGTACCGGAACCCATAGATGCTACAGCTAAAGCAAAGTACCAGAAGGACATGGTTAGGGCCAAAAGAATCATTGCAGACTCTATCAAAGATCACTTGATTCCTCAACTGGAATCTAAGAATACCCCAAAATAAATGTTTGATGCCCTAACCAGATTGTATGAAGGAAGAAACGTTAACCAGAAGATGAACTTGAGAACTCAACTCAAGAATACAAAGATGAGGAAAGGAGAAACAGTTCATGAATATTTCTCTAGAATCTATTAATTCAAGGAACAACTAGAAAAAATTGGAGATACCCTAGATGAAGATGAACTCATAATGACATCTCTTAATGGTCTCACAAGACCTTGGGATGCATTAATCCAAACCATTTGTGCCAAAAAGGAGAAACTACAATTTGACAGTCTTTGGGAAGAATGTGTTCAAGAAGAAGCAAGATTAGCTAACTGAGAAGCAGTACTATTAAGGGATGAAGATGAAGCTCTAGTTGTTCATTCTAAAGGAGGAAAGAGAAGGTCTCACTTCAAGAAGGAGACCCACCCACATAATGAGTCTCACTCCCCAAATAAATTCATCCATAAAGAATCTCACCCTCCAAGGAGATTCCAGAAGTTTCAGAAAGGTCAAAGAAGAGAAAAGGATTTCTCATCCTATCAATGTTACCATTGTGAAAAGATGGAACATATTTCTAAGAATTTTCCAGCTAGAAGAAAAGAATACAAGAAGAGAAACAAAAGGCACCATGCCCACACAATTGAAGATGAAGAGCCACCCACAAAGATGATTAAATAAAATATTGAAGACTATGTCTTAATCTATGCCCTCTCAGGATCAATGTCACATGGTGAGGATACTTGGCTCATAGATAGTGGTGCTTCCAAGCACATGACAGGTCGGAAATACATTCTCTCCAGCCTTACAGAAAAGAACTTTCCCCGGAAAGTTACACTTGGAGATGATTATCAGTACCCTATCAAAGGAGTGGGAGAGTCCAATTACAAACTTGATTCAGGGACCCTAATGAAGATGAAGGATGTACTATATGTATCAGGTTTGACAAAGAACTTACTTTATATCTCAACATTAGATAAGAAAGGTTTCGGGGTTGCATTCATAGATGGAGAAGTCCTTATGTGGCCTAAAGGAAAAAACATAGAAGATGCAATTGTTATTGGAACAGAAGCAGGTGGCTTGTACAAATTAAAAGGTCACTCAGATGCAACCTTGATTCACTCCATTGAGAGTCCTTGTGAAATTTGGCATAGAAGACTAGCTCACATCAACTACACGGCCTTACCATATGTAAGCAAGGCAATTATAGGTCTACCATATTTCAAGGTTGACCATGAAGGTGTGTGCAAGGGATGTGCACAAGCAAAGAACATAAAGAATCCTTTCCCTAAGAGAGACAGTAAAGTAGAAGGATTCTTGGAGCTCATCCACTCAGATGTATGTGGCCCAATGTCATCCACCTCTCTTAATGGGTATGTATACTATATATCATTTATTGATGACTATTCTCGCAAGACTTGGGTTTACTTCTTGAAATCAAAAGATGAAGTGTTTGGAAAATTCAAGGAATTCAAATCCTTGACAAAGAATCTCTCAGAAAGAAAAATCAAGATTCTCGGGTCAGATAATGGAGGAGAATACACCTCAAAAGAGTTTGTAATATTTTGCAGATATGTCAGGATTAAGAGGGAGCTCACCACTCCCTACAATCCTCAACAAAATGGTGTAGCAGAAAGAAAGAAAAGAACTATAATGGAAGCAGTGAACACCATGATCCATGATCAAGATCTTCTAATGCACTTATGGGAAGAAGCAGCAAGAACAACAGTGTATGTACAAAACATATTATCCCATAGTGCACTTGGGTTCAAAACCCTCAAAGAAATGTTCTCCGGAAAGAAGCCAGAAGTAATCCATCTCAAAATATTTAGTTGTCCAATGTTTGTGCACATTATGAAAGAGAAGAGAACCAATTTGGACCCTTCAAGAAAGAAGGGCATATTTGTTGGATACTGTGAGGTATACAAGGCCTTGATAATTTACATACCAGGTTACCATCATATTGAGATCTGTAGAGATGTAACCTTTGATGAATATGTAGCACTCAAGAAATCAAGGAGATGTCAACTTGAAGAAGTATATGAAGAAGAACTTGTAGCTCCCATAGTTGCAGAACTAGTGAGGGAAGTCACAGTTTCCCCCGATGATGAGATTCATGAAGATCGTGATATGATAGAATCTCAAGAACCTCCCCAGATGACAATCTCTCACAAGAGAAAGCCAGCTTGGGCAAGGGAACTTATTCAATATGGAGAGAAGTATGGTGCCCCCGAAGGAACCATGAGACAAGTTAAGAAACCTAAGCCATTCTCCAGTTATATGGCTTTGATGTGTGATCTCATAAAGAAGGAGCCTACTTGCTTTGAAGAATCCATTCAGAAGAAAGAATGGGCAGATGCCATGACAGAAGAATACCAATCCATTATAAATAATGATGTATGGTAAATAGTTCATAGACTAAAGAGAAAATATGTGGTATCTTCCAAATGKCTATACAAGATAAAACATTTTGTTGATGGAAGTATTGAGAAATATAAAGCAAGGTTTGTAGCTCRTGGTTTTTCTCAAAAGGAAGGCATTGACTATGAAGAGACGTTTTCTCCTGTAGCCATATACACTTCTATCAGAACCATCATAGCCCTTGTAGCTAAGATAAAGTGGAAGTTACACCATGATGTGGATGACTTATTCTTAACTGGAGAAGACAATCTCATCACTGATTGTAAGAAGAAGATCGCTACAGAATTTGAGATGAAAGACCTTGGCCTAATGCACTATTTCTTAGGTCTTGAGGTTTGGCAGAGCCTAGACAAGACCTTCCTTAACCAAGAGAAGTATGGAGTTGAAGTACTGAAGAGGTTTGATATGTTGGAGTGTAAATCCATAAATACACCCATGGAAAAAAATTTAAAGCTCCTAGTTGATACTTCATCAGAATTGATTGATGCTACATTGTACAGACAAATCATTGGATTGTTGATGTATCTAACAAACACCAGGCCAAATATATGTTTTGCTGTGAACACCTTCAGCCAGTCTCTGGTAGATCCCAGACGTGTTCACCTTGTTGCTGCAAAACAAGTGATGAGATACCTTAAGGGTACGTTGGACTTTGGTCTCTGCTATAATGGAGATCAAGACTTCAGACTGATTGGTTATACCAATTCAGATTGGGCTAGAATTGTTTCTGACAGAAAGAGCACTTCAGGGTGTTGTTTCAGTCTGGGGTCAGCCATGACTTCATGGTAGAGTAGGAAGAAATCTAGTATTGCTCTTAGCACAGCAGAAGCAGAATACATTGTTGCATGTTCCGCCAGTTGTGAAGCCATATGGCTACGAAATTTGTTGGCATGTCTATTTGATCTGGATATGGAAGAAACCGTGATTCTACGTGATAACCAGAGCTGCATAAAGATGACAGAGAACCTCGTGTTCCATGACAAGTCGAAGCACATAGAAATCCAGTATCACTACATTCGTGATATGGTGCATAGGGGAGCCATAAAGCTCCAATATGTTGGCACAGATGAGCAGGTTGCAGATGTGTTGACCAAGCCCCTGTCGCATGTAAGGTTTGAGCACTTTCGAGACAAGCTTGGTATAGTCTGAAAGGACCTCCATCGAAATGGGGAGTGATGTTGATGATACTATGGTATCTTGACCAATAGTAGGTAGCTCAGTTAGGATTTAATATCCTAGGGGACTGATCATCCCTAGACAAATCTCGAAGGTCCAGTAAGGACGGTATGTCAGAGTACATGTGCATGTATATGCTAGTTATGGTCAGTAGTGGTAGCTATGTTAGGATTTTTATAATCCTATGGAATATTATGATTCCTAGGCAGATCCCGAAGGTCCAGTAAGGACAGGCTGTCAGAGTACCACGTGGTAGATCTGTTAGGATTTTACATCCTAGGGAATCTTATGATTCCTGGGTAGCTATTGAGGGACTGTCGGAGTACCAAAAAATGTTGTTGATACACCTGCCTCATTTTGTTTCCCCATGATGATGATTATGATGATCTTGCTCCAGCCTTCGTGTTGTGATGATGTTGTTACTCCAGCCTTCATGCTATGATGATGTTGTTTGCTCCAGCCTTTGTGTTGTGATGATGATGTTGTTGTTGTTGATGTTAGTTATGATGATGATGTATTAGTGTTATAATAATCAATGTTGATGTAGATGATGATGATGCTACTCCATCTCCATGATGTGAATGATGATGAGAAAAAATTCTGATGATTTATAGATATGTCAGTCAGTGTTTCAGATGATGTTGATGCTGTTGCCCTCTCTCTCTCCTGATGATGTTGTAGAATACCCTTCTTATTAAGGGGGAGTGTTGAAATATTGTAACTGCAAAGAGTATTCTATTTATTATTGAGTTATTATTAATTAGATCAATCCCTTTTTGTAGATTGATCATGTCGGGATTTGTAAATGACCAAATCCCCTTTTGTGGATTGGTCAAACCCTAATTATAGCATGTTAATTAAGAAGTCAGACCCTAGGCCTAATTAAAGTGGTTTTAGCCACTAAGGGAAGAGGTTGGCCCTACCCAATGAAGAGACACCTCCCTAGTGCCTGCCAGCCAATATAAATAAGAGAGGCTAGCGCCTCATTAGCTCACTCACTCAGTTCATTCATCCAATGCACAAGTTTGAAGGAAGATGCAGTTGTCAATTGCCGAAAGAAGGAATAGAGAGGTGCATTGCTCAATGTTGGATATTCTCTAGTGTTTTGGTTTATTGTTTTGCCATTGTATTGGTTATCTATATTAAGGAATATTTTGTTGGGTTTTCTCCCCTATGAGGGTTTCCCAAGATAAATGTTGTGTATCTTGGGATTGTGTTTCTCTTAGTGATCCTGCATATGCTATTATTGTCTAGTAAATTGAAAAGAAACTTAATAGTTGCTCTAAAATTAACAATGTCATGTTAGTACAACTTAGAGATGATGTAGATGATACTCTGGATCCACCAGTATAGATTAGATATGATGCATTCGCATCATGTTAGTATGGACTAGAGATGATACAATTGATGACATTGTTGATGCAGGATGATATCAGATGGTATTATTTGATTGATGTGGAGACTATATGTCTCTAGATAGTAGCAGTATTATACTATGGTGGATGTGCTCCACTGGTAATGATTGTGTGTCACTGGTTAGTAGTTGTGTACTACTATGAATAGACACAGTTTTGTTTAATTGGATGGCATTGTTCTTATTGCCATGGAGACTATCTAGATGGATAGTGATGATGATGCTACCAATTGAATGGTTTGTTTGTGCTCAATACCATTGCCTTTAATACCTCCCTAGCTAGGAGGGAGTGTTGATGTTACGATAGCGGCGGGAGGTATTAACCTCTACGTGTAACCTTTGACAAGACTAGAATATTTTGGGAAGCAAGAGAAACCCTAAATAGTTGGTTAATAACCCTAGAAGACAATTCGGCTCAAGAGAATAATTTATATTAAGTTATTAGCCTCCAAGAGAAGAATTTGGCCCAGTTAGGTGACTTAGAACACTATAAATAGAGGGCGCTAGAGCTCATTTGGACTCACTCACTCTCACAACTTCATAAGGACTAGTGGCGTGCATGACTGGAAGAGAGTTGCAGTTGTTGCAGTGGCGACTTGGTCTTTGGTTATGGTTTGGACTTTTTGCTTGGTACGCTAGCTTTGGAGAGAGGTACTCTACCTTGGTTGACTATTGGTTCTAGTGATTGCTTCTGGAATTATTTTGTCTATCAAGGTTAAGGTGCTCGGGGGTGGCCTTTGTGCCTATGGTTGGGTAACAATATAGTGATATTTTCTATGGTGAAACGAGCACACCTATTATTTTAACAGCAAGTTGCTTTGGTTTTGATAATTGTTTATTTCTCTTCCCTTTCTTCTTCTTATGACATTGATATGCATAGTGGCCCATCTTGTGGCACTTGAAATACTTCGCCTAACTCAATCCTTTTCTTCCTTTGGTTCGAAGAACCCAATTTTTCCTTATTTCCCTTTTGACTCCTCATGAATCCTCCTTTTTTACCTTATTTCCTCACCTTCATGATGAGGGCTAGGATCTTAGTCTCCTCGACTATGTCTGACATTGTATCTAGCCTTGTCTCCTCTTGCAATAAATCATCTCAAAGATTTTCATGAGCATGGGTACCCTACACAAAGTGCCCCTAAGATGAAGATAACCCATGCAATGTTATGGGCATTAACTACTCATTTGTGACCTTCAACCTTATAACAGTGAGACAATCTCTCAAGTCTGTGATCTTCATCAAGTAGTGAGCCATTGTGTCTTTATTGCTCATGTGCATGCTTGTGATCTTATTCTTCAAAATCACTTTGCAAGAACTATTGACACTATGATATAGAGTTATCAAGGCATCATACATATCATAATTTCTAGTGGATCCGTGGCCTTGACCTTCTCTTAAGAGCTTAACAACTTGCACAATATGTACAAAATACACATCCTGAGGTGTGTTTTCACTAAATACATGACTTAGTGTACAGTATAAAATTATCTATTTACATAATTCTCTATTTACATGTTATTTATAGCTCAATGTATGTACAACTTGTAACTTCTATAATGATTGGCTTATTATAAAAAGTGTTGTCTCAATGTTCTCATGTCTTGAAAATGATCTTAGCATACATCATTCCATTTTCTTATTCTTGTTAGTATAAGGCCTTAAATGGTAGTTGACGTCTTTCATATCATGATAGATATTTAGTTAAGAAAGTGGAATCGTGACTAAGAGCTTGTAATACATTGCATGGATAGCTACCACAAATTGGAGAAGCCTTTGCAAGTCATGACACCAAAATTGTTAATGATGTTAGGAAACAATTACATTGGCATCAAAGAGAGGGAGGATTCTATCGCATCAACCTAGGGGCAACCACCTTAAAGTCAATATCTAGATTGACAAAGCGGTTGGTGTAGGTAATGCCCCCAAAAATATCTTTGTCTCACAAGACAAACATAGCATGATTGTTTATTGTTAGCCATATTTAAGTGTATTGTTATAAGTTTTATTTCCTTAGTCCATTAGATCATGATTTTTGCACGCTATTGGAGATCACCAACTTAATCTTACTTAATGTACATTGTTAAGCTACCTTGAGATTCAATTTTTTGTTTTATAGAATTATTCACCTTAATCTGTGTTTATATTATTTTAGTTTACATTAAATTGTATTGTGAAATTATCTTTTATATATTTAATTTATTAGCTTACTTTAATTAATTGCTAACCTTTGAATTCATTTAATGTCTCATATTTAGTTAATCTCATTATTATACTTTCTTTGATTAAGAAAAATATTAACCACTTAGTTAATAGCTAGTTGGAAACAAGATCCTTGAGCATAGAAAGTAAAATTTTACTACCATTGGTTATATTAGTAATATATAATTTTAATGAGGGGTTGCCCGTAGTGTACCCAAGGATATCAAGGAAAATTACGAGACAATGAGCCATTCCAGTTTTGTAAAATGTTCAAGGGTATTACACCCCAGGGCCCACTCAAAGATAACTTGAATGCAAACCAATACTATATGCAATCCATTTTGATATTTTATTAAAAACTTATTCATGTAAGCACATCATATAACAAGAATATTTATTTTTGCAAACATTTGTAAATGTGTCACCCTTTTAATGTATGCAAGTTACAAAAAATAAATATTTTTCCCAAGCATTGATCATGTTGAATGGCTTTTGTCAACGTGGCACCTTTTTCATGCATCGCTGAGTTGGAAAGGTGATACGTATATTTTGTGAACATGTCACCTTTTCCATGTAAACAGGAGGAGTTAACAAAGTGACACATGGCTTGGTTGATTCTTTCACCTTCTTCCTTCACTCCATATCATATCATCAACCCCCTTTTTCTCATAGAGAAGGCATTGACATGTTCTTTTATATCAACTTAGTTGTCAACATTAGATCACTCACATTGATGTGGATGCTTATATGCAACTTTAGGAAAAACAACATACCTTAGGTAGCTAATCATAGTTTCTAGTGGGTTTTGGCTTTGCACTCTTCACTACACTAGGAACTTAACTTGCACAACATTTACAAAATGTAAATCATGGCTTTTGTGAATGTGTCAATTTTCTATGTATTGAATAGTTAAGAAAGTGATACATGGCTTTTGTGATTATGTCATTTTTTCTATGTATGGTGAAGTTAAGAAAGTGACACGTGGTTTGTTTGAGTTTTCCTTTCACTTCTTGTCATATAATAAAACCTTTTTTTTTTATCATTCATGTTGACCACTTAATATTTATATCCAATTTCATGAAAAATTGCATGCCCTAAGTAGATAATAAAAATATAAATATCTAGTGGGGCCTTGGCCTTCTCTTCGAAGTTTAACAATAAAGCATGTATAAAATATACATTATGAGGTGTTTTTTCACTAAATACATGACTTAGTATCCACTTTAAAATTCTCTATTTACATATTATTTATACCTAAGAGTGTGTACAACTTCTATAGCAGTAGGTTTATGTTTAAAAATGTTCTCATGTCTTGAAATTGATCTTATTGCGTGTGAGTTCATTTTATTATTCGTGAATAAAAATATTTAGTGGGGCCTTGGCCTTGGCCTCCTCTTCGAAGTTTAACAACAAGCATGTATAAAATATACATTATGAGGTGTTTTTTCACTAAATACATGACTTAGTGTCCATTTTAAAATTCTCTATTTACATATTATTTATAGCTAAGAGTCTGTACAACTTCTATAGCTACGCTTACTGAAAAGTTGCATGTTAAGTCATGAACAGCCACCGAACTCGTTTGAGCGCCATGGCAGGCTGCAGGAAACTGAAACTGGGATTCCTGATTCCACTAGATGTACCAGGGAGTCCCAGTGCCTTTTGACTCTCACTCAACAGTCTCCTCCTGCCTCCTGGGCTTAGTCAGCCGATCGTCTAGTTTTTTACTTCCCCTGTTCAGCTGTTTTGCCTGGTTCTGTCTCCTTCTATACTTGTCGCTATCCACTACGCATTTGTTCTAGTGCCCAGTTCTATAGATACTGTTTTGCTCAGACACACGGACCCTGCTGTTCCCCTGTCGTTTTCCTTCCACTGACCTGCCTCGTTTCCCGCCTCGCATCCACTTGGGGGACGTCTATTTGACTGCACAACCCTCACAAATGGATTCTCTTACTTCCAACCTTATGCTTCCCTCCGACGAAATCCTATGGGAACAAGCTGGTTTATTCGAAAAGGTGGACTCCCTCACCAATGCGAAAAACCATTTTCCCTCCAAGCCATCCAGTTCGAATTTCTCCACTGACCCCGTCAAGACCTACTTGGAAACGACTCACCCTTCACGGTCTGACCTCACTGAACCGATTTTCACTACAGCAGAGCTCAACATACCTCAACCTGGCCACTCTCTCTCCCCTCCTCCTCCTCATTTTGGTTCCCTCCCCACCCAGGGTGTTCATATCGCATCTGTTTCCCCCAGACGTGCCACTTCAGGACGAAAGGCGTGGAAATCTTTCAGAAGAACCCAGAGACTGGTTCTTGGAGACGGTGTGGGGTTTGAAGACCTCTGCAAGATGTCTACTTGTACTTTGGTTGGCCGATTTTCTTACAAGCGACACAGCCATCTTTCACTAGAGGACTGGACTAAACAGCAGTGGATGCCTCTCCTGGGCTATTCGCCAGAGATCCTCTACCTAAAGAAAGGGTGGTTGAGCTTTCACTGTAAATCCCCGCAGGATGCCTCATGCTCAAGCGTTGGAGGCTTGCTTTCAACCCGGAAACTGAGTTTTTCCAACTCAGACACCTCTGGGTGCTTCTCCCGGGGCTCCCTCTTTACCTCTGGAACGATGGTGCTTTCACTGCTATAGCTAACTCACTGGGCAAGTTTATTGCTCTTGATTCACCTACGTCCACAGGTCAATCGAGGAAACTGGGAAGAGTCCTGGTGGAAATGGATATCACATCTGGACTGTCGGCTTCCCTGGAGATCGAGTGGAGAGGCCGTGTTCATTCACAGAAGCTGGACTATCTTGGAGTCCCCTTTCGCTGCAATCATTGTCGGGAAACCGGACATCTCAGACGCTCTTGTCCTGGTAAGCTTCCTTTTGACCCTTCTTGCACAGAGGAGATGGAACTGCACCTGAATCCTCCGGATTACACGGAGGCTGACCCTTCTCTAGCTTACCTTGATCCGCCCCCACAACAGTGTGCCTCCTTCCCGCCAGGACAGGCTGATTCTCCGAGGTCTAAGCTTCGTTCCATTTGTCCCTCATTGTATAGGACTCTATCTACTGCTGAATTGGAGTTTACTGGTAGTTTTCACTGGCTCTCTTCTAGCCACTGTGAGAGCCCCCCGCCCACTGTCACTGATAGGCTTTCTAATCTTATCACCTCTGACCGGACTCCTACTCCTCCAGTTAGACCAGACCTTGTAATCCCCACTCCCTCCCACCTCTCCTCTTCCCTGGACACCCATAACCCTCCTCTCTCCCCCCTTGCTCAGGACGCTAGCTTCTCGTTACCCCCCGACTCTAGTCAGCCTGATACAGTCGACACTACTCTACTGGCATCACTCAACTCCTCTTTTACTTCAGACAAACTGCCTGGCAACCTCACACAATTGCATATCTATAGGGGTAAAGAACTCATCTCCCCTGCTGCTGGAGCGAGTTCTTCCACTTCTCGACCTACAGAGCCGGGGGTACAGACCATGTCGTGGTCGAGAGGAATAGCCACGGAGCTCTCCCCTCTGCAGACGAGAAGCACCAGGAAAAAAAAGGAGGAACAAAGATCACAGCTTGTTTCATCTACAGTCCCCACTCTGTCCGGAAAGGCACTTAGAGCAGCGAAAGCCTTGGCTCGCTCCAAGTAATGATTGTGCTCTCACTTAATATACGGGGGATCGGAGGCCCCATCAAAACTGCTTCCTTCCGAAGACTACTGGAGACATCGATGCCTGACCTCATCCTCCTTCAAGAGACCCTTACGACTGATCACTCTGCCAGAGATTTTATTTACAAATTTCGTCCATCTTGGACTTCTGCGGCTGTTAGTTCTATTGGACACTCAGGGGGACTGCTCGTGGCGTGGGACCCTGACCTGCTCGAGTTGTGTCCATACATGTCGAGGGGTGGCATTCTGCTCTTAGGCCGCTCGCTGGCCACAAACCAGGAGTTGTCCTTTCTTAATGTTTATGGTCCTTGTTCGGACAAACTGACTTTCTGGACACAACTTGCTTCAAGTGGACTTCTCTCTGTTCCCAATCTTATAATTGGGGGTGATCTCAACCTTATCTTCTCGGCAGAAGAACACTGGGGAGGTCATTTTTTGCCAGGGCCAGCAGAAGCTACCTTCAAAGAGATTTTTGCCTCCAACAATCTTATTGATGTCAAGCCGATCAGAATGGTCCCTACTTGGCGAAATGGGAGAGCTGGCACTGATGCTATTGCCAGACGCCTGGACCGCTTTTTAGTGACTGGAACTCTTCTTTCCTCCTCCTTTGCGCCGTCTTCCTGGGTGGAATACCCTTATTTTTCGGACCACGCTCCCATCCTGCTCCAGCTGCTGCCATCTGCTTACAGACCGACTCCTTATAAATTCAATCATCTTTGGCTTTCCGTTGACTCCTATTCAGCCATTGTCCACTCTTCCTGGACTGATAGTTGCTTCCTCACTGAAAACAATCCTCAATTACGCCTAGTTTGGAAGCTCAAGGTCCTAAAATCTAACACGATCCAGTGGCACAAAGCTTATAAACAAACGGAAGGTGCCCGTCTACAGTCGCTGGAGGCGCACATTTCCGCCCTCACCATCAAATCTTCTATTACGGTCTTGACTGTGGAGGAGACGGACTGTCTTCGTGGGCTCGAAGCTAATAGGGCGTCTATCCTTCGTGATACAGAATTCTGCTGGAGGTTGCGTAGCCGCGCCACCTGGCTTAAGTGTGGCGATTCGAACACCAGCTATTTTCACGAAGTGGCGAGCTCTAACAGAACCAAAAAGACCATCAGGTCTATTTCTAGTGCAGATGATGGTATCATTCGTGGTCAAAAGGATCTATTGGTGGAGGCGGCATCACACTTTTCTGGACTATTCAAGGCTGCACACATACAGAATTTACCTGAACAAGCCTCTACAGCAAGCCTGTTCCCGCGCATGGTCACGGTTGAGGAGGCAGCGGAACTTTTTAATCCTGTCTCACTGGCCGAACTTTATGATATTCTGCTACATTTTAAAAAAGAGTGTAGCCCTGGTCCGGACGGATGGACCACCGAATTCCTCATCCATTACTTTGATCTCGTTGGTATCGACCTTCTCCAAATGGTTGAGGACTCTCGACTTAAGGGACTGATTGCCGGTGGTATAAATGCCACTTTTTTAGTCTTGATTCCGAAAGAGAATAATCCACACTCCTTTAATGATTTCAGACCGATTGCCCTGTGTAACCTTATCTACAAGGTCATCGCCAAGGTTATATCTAATCGGATCAAGCCTTACTTAGGGAAGTGTCTTTCGGAGCGCCAATTGGGATTTTTGAAGGGAAGAAGGATACAGGACGCCATTGGAGCTGCCCACGAGTGCTTGCATAGCATTAAACAAAAGAAACAACAAGCACTGGTCCTGAAGCTTGATCTCAAGAAAGCTTTTGACTGTATCGATTGTGGGTTCTTGAGGCTCATTCTACATGCAGCAGGCTTCGGGAACAAGCTCACTAATTGGATTATGGCGTGTGTCACCAGCGCCAATTTTGTTGTCTTAGTCAATGGTGAGGCTTCTAGTTTTTTCAAAAGTGAGAGGGGGCTCCGTCAGGGGTGCCCTCTCTCTCCTTATCTTTTTATCTTGATTATGGAAGGCCTTAGCCTTCTCCTCTCCAGGAGTTTTACTGCTCATCATTTCTCCGGCATAAAGGTTGCTACGTTTATCAAGATCTTCCTCCTCATGTTTGTTGATGATGTCCTCATCATGAACAAAGCAGATATTGAGGAATGGACGGTGATCCTGGATATCCTTCGTCAGTTCTGCTCCATCTCCGGATTGTCCATTAACTTTGCAAAGTCCTCAGCTCATTACTGGGGACTTTCGGCTCCCGATCTCATACTCTTCAAGAACCTTTTGCCCCTAAATTTTATCGACTTGAAGGAGGGATTTAGCTATCTTGGGTTCCAGATGCAGCTTGGTGCTTCCCTCCCCGGTGATTGGCGCTGGCTTGTTGCTTCTTTTGAGCAGAAAATTGATTTCTGGTGTAATAAATGGCTGTCACTGGGTGGCAGATTCATTTTGATCAAAGCGGTGCTTGAGAGTCTTGTTGTGTACTGGATGACCCTGGAGCGGATCCCAAGCAATATTACCTCCATTCTTCGAAGACTCACTACAAATTTCTTGTGGAATAGTCAGGCTTGTAATCGCCGTTTTCACCTTTGTAGTTGGGAAACTCTCTGCAAGCCACGAAGTAGTGGGGGTTGGGGCTTAAAAAATCTCCCAATTTTTAACACTGCTCTATTGGCCAGCTCATTCTGGAGAGAGGTCACACAAGAGAGTATCTGGCATAGTATCATAGCTGACAAATATCTGGGATATCAGTCTTTCTGCATCTGGATCAGAAATCCTTCCTTTCAGCTCAAGCGTGCATCTCCCATCTGGAGAGGCCTGGTCACCTCCTCCCCTGTCATTCTTCACTGGCTTAGATGGAAGCCTGGTTCGGGAGAGCAGATCCATATCGGAAAGGATAAGATCCTCGGGCTGGACGAGAGCTCACTCCTCTCTCCTTCACTGTGCTCACATCTCCGTTCCCTAAACATTTTGACACTAGCACAGGCCAGATTGTCTGGGGCCTACGGCTTGCCTGATCACTGGATAGATAGTCATGACCTGGCCCTTTGTGGACTGTGGGAGGCAGAGTGGATTAGATTTACAACGTCTGTCAAAAGCGCTGGCATCTCCCTCACGGACAATCCAGATTTACTGCTGTGGGCTGGTGGGGATGCCACGGGCACCCTCACGGTAAAGAATTTATATGTGGCTTTACTTACACAGAGTTTACAGGCCTGCGCGGATTCCTCATGGTTCTTCCAGCTTTGGCATTGGACCATACCGCTCAAACTCAAGCTATTTCTCTGGCTCGCGGGAAAAGGTAAGATCCTCACTTGGGAAATGCTCCGCCGGCGTGGATGGGAGGGCCCGGGGATCTGTCATCTCTGCCGCAGTTCAACCGAAGATGTCCAGCACCTATTGATTCACTGCAACTTTGCAAAGGAGGTCTGGTCTCGCCTCCTCCTTCATTATTCTCTCCCCTACACCTGGAACAGGGATACCTTTTCTGATTGTATACAATTTTGGAACACCCAAAAATCGCATCCTGTTTGCTTGGCTGCACACATCTCCTGGCAGTTATGGCTTGAGCGAAACAGAGTGACTTTTGATGATCACCCTCCAAACTTGCTGAAAGTCGTTCACAGAGTTATATCTTCGTTTCACTGGAAACAAGTTGCGCCTATCACCCACATCCACAAAGCTGTCGACCTTGATCTACCAGCGGGATATACTCTTGCCTGCTTTGATGGCGCAGCACAGTCTGGCCGCTGTGGTGCAGGTGGTATTTTTAAATCGCATCAATCAAAGGTTACCAAGTGGTATTTTAGTGGTGGATTGGGCACGAACACGAAGGCCGAGCTCTTGGGGCTCTGGACTACCCTTTACCTGGCATCTTCGTGGTCCATTACAAAACTACTTGTCCTGGGAGATTCTCGAGTAGTCATCGATTGGATCAACAAAAAATCCAATCTCTGCTCTGCACACATAGAAAACTGGAAACACATTACGCTGGAATTGACCAAGTCTTTTGCAGACGCCCAGTTTCTACATTTTCCCAGAGCACAAAATGGTGAAGCTGATGCTCTTTCTAAAAGAGCATTGTTGGAGGAAGCTGGGCGTCTCGCCATTTACCACTGTGAAAATGGAATTGACAGCCCATCGACTCTTCTCAGTATTTTTTGATTGCGGCCTTCTATCCATTTTGCAGGGTCTGTTTCACTGTTTTTTGGATGCTTCAGCGCAAATTGACCAGGGCTTCAGACGACTTACAGGCGACTACATGGACTGATTTCTTTGTCTTGTAGCCTTCCGATTGTTACTGTTGTATAATCCTCCCATCGTGTGACTGAGATTGCTATCTGCTGTGTTTTCTCTTACTTTGTTGTTAGCTGGGTTTCTGGTTCTGTTTTGACCGGTTTCCTTTTGCTCACTGTCTGTTGAACTACACAATGTAAATGAATTTATACGCAATATAAATTCGAGATCATTTTTTCCTGGAAAAAAAAAACTTCTATAGCAATAGGTTTATGCTTAAAAATGTTCTCATGTCTTGAAATTGATCTTATCGCGTGTGAGTTCATTTTATTATTCGTGTTAGCAAAAGCCCTTAAATGGTAGTCAGATTTTTTAGTATTAAGATAGATATTATGCTCATCTAGTTTTCCCAATGTTTGCAAGATGGAGAACCTAGCTAATCTAATTAATTTTACTTTTATTCTTTTATATCTATACTATATTTTATTATACCCCCTTTATTTAGGATAGTAGGTTAATATGGTTGCCTTGATATTCACCTTCTATATTAGCAACTACTTCATCAATGCAATGTTCTTTTTGTTGTGGGTTTTGTAAATAGACATCTAAGTAGCGGCTTACATCTTGCAAATGTTGTATCACATTGTAAATTTGAGGGATTTTGAATGTCAACATCAATGTAGTGTTCCATCGCTCAAAATGGAACTATCATGCTAACAATGGAAATAACAAATACAAAAAACATAAATTAAGAGCCCAAATCAAGGGAAAAGAGCCTAGAGGTACTTACCCTTTCCCTTGCAATATGAGCAATGGAAGAAGAAGTCTCCAATAAATATTAGTTTGTATTGAGAAAATTATAAAGATATGTATGAGACCCTTATTTATAACAATTGAAAGACGTAGACCCTAACAAGACGTACATAATGTTGGGATCCTAATAAATATGATTAGGCCCTTATTATATAAAAACGATCTTTCTATTATATTGAAATATGAAACAATAGTGCTTAGTCTTAGAACATTATTACAAAATTATGAGCCCACACATAAACTAGGTTGTGTACATAGAGTCTAATACGCTATAAGCATGTGGTTAAATACACAACATGTACTACCCTTGATAAGTTGTCTCAAATCTTTCTTTAATCCTACTACTAATCATTAACATAAGTGAATCTGACTACACAAATTGGCCTTTATTAACTAGTTGACCATGAATAACCTATGTGACACAATCTGCCCCTTTTTCCTAAAGTGTTTTGATTGAAACATGGAGAGTTGAATGGAATGGCTCCTACTTTTCAAAGTCCTTGTTTTTTACTACACACCATCAAATTGCTATTGCTACATTACCCTCCTTCTTTGGGTTCATTACTTCAAGGTCATAGGGATCAGTGATAATTGTACAATAGGATGCTTGGACATGTTTATTCCATTAGCAATGTGTTGATCTTCATGGATCTATTTTACTAAAGGGGAAGGAGCAATAGTGATTATGGCCCTGAGAGGTTCTGAGCGAAGGTTCCTCTTGGACGATGTTGTATGTGATATTGATTTCTACTTCATTGGTTTCAATGATTATATCCTCTTATTAATTCCCTTCATAAGGAGATTCACCATTATGCATGATAGGATTTATGATTCAAAGAAGAAAAGATTCAAGAAAAAGAAGACAAATGATATTTGTAACCTCTTATAGACCTTCTTCAAAAGGATATTGATTATAGAGGTGGAGATTTTGTTTCTACCATTGTATCTTCTACTCCTCTCTCCCATCATATCCCTTGCCCATGTAGGACCAATCACAGTAGGAAGCATTAATGCAATAATTCACTAGCAACGTGGGAAGTCACATTCTACATCTCTTGGAGAAGACAAATCTCCTTATGATATGTGTATTAAGAAATTCCTTTATTTGATAATCCACATTAACTGGGCTTTGAGATTCCTCTCTTTCTATAATGAATTTTGCTACAATAGTTTTAACTCTTTGGCCATCTTTTTTTCAAAAATAACTTGTTTAGTATTTCTTAAAAGAATATCGAGTAATATATTAGATTGGTATCCATGTGTTTTTTTATCACATTGGTTTGCATTCAATTTAAGTAGACTATCAAATTTTATGAGATCTAAAGTGCAAAAGCTTTATTGGCCCTGAAAATTAAAAACATATTTTGACACAATTGGAAATTCTCGCTAGTGTTCCATTACAAACCCTAATAAATCATATAATATATCAATACAAACCTAAGAATATGAATTTATCAATGGGTAATCCAATCATGATACATTCTTATAGTAAATGATAGAGAAACCAAAATGTGTAGGTACAGTTGTAGTAGAAACACACCCATAACAATAATTTTGCAAACGTTCATATCCCTGTTATTTGACCTCCAACTTGGATTAATTTGTTTTGAAACAATGTCATCTTTTGAGTACTTTTTAGATCTCAAGTTACACTTTAAAAAAAATTCTCAAAAACGTTTAGAAACCATTATAAATAGTATATCCCTACTAGGGCCTTTTTTGGTGAAAATATTCAATGTAAAACCAACTTGAAGGATTTACGGGACCTTTGGGACCACTTGATCACTCCTTCATTTATGGTTAACCACTTTAGTGGTTCTTTTGGTCCTACCCTTTGGGATCTCATGGGTAGACTATAAAGCTATTTATTGGTGAGGCTCTAGCTGCATTCAATACACATACAATGCATATAGTATATTGTGCTCTTTAGGCTCTTCTAATGAAGATTACATTGGAGAGCCAAAGACTTGCAAAAGTGAATATTTATGAATTCTAAGAAGAGGCGGTGTTTAAAGACATTGTTACAACATTCAATCACAAGTGAGCATACCTCAACAAACTTCCATATGATATGCCCATACGGACCATCTATATATAATTGAAAATATAACTAACTTCCTTAGAATGAGGAAGACGCAATCAACTTTGATTGTCGAGGATGCACCTAAATATTCTGCTTTTATGCCTCAGCTTGCAAACTGGTTCACTTCATTGGTTAACCTGACCGACCAATTGACCTCTCAATTAACTCTCCTAATCAGCCTTTCGACATCCAATATATGTCTCCAGAAGATATAAAGGTGTGATGAACATGTTGTTATAAAACCCCCCATCATGACAACTCTCTAGAGATTGAAGGTGTGAAATTATCTCTATACGCCCCCCAATAATTGCAACATCTTGAAGCCCAAGCATAGTTAAAAGTTTCACAAACTTAGGTTTTGGTCAAGCTTTCATAAAGACATATGTTGGACAATTGGTTGTCATTGATGTCAACCCTTGGAGAGGTCAAGATATGTTGGACAGTTGATTGACATTTGTATGATCGATATTGATGGTGAGTTAGTTGGGTACATTTGATGTAGTTTACATGTAGCCCCAGAGGTATGGTTATGGGACCTGAAGTTGATTAAGGAATAACAACATGAAGGCCATTGTAATTGTAGGTAATACTATCATATATGGATATTCCTCATCATGTCGTTTCCAATGGTAGGTGGTATGCCATGTGGTTCCTTACGGTTGAGGAGATGTGCCCTCATGAAGTTGGAAGCCCCGAAGAATGGTTAAGAAGCCCCTAAGAAATTACAAGTCATTAATTAAATGGTAAAGTTGTTGCAAACAAGAAGTTACAAGTTGCACTCATTGCAATAAATATTAAAATAAATATTAAGGATGTTGTTGGTAAATTCGGCCCCAATGAAATAATCATTAAAAAATAAATTGAATTTTATTTGGGTCAAGTAGACCCTAAAAAGAGGGTGCCAAATCTAGTATAAATAAGGCACCTAGGAATTAATTTGTAACATCAACTTAAGTGATTCTTATCTGAATTAACCAAGGATATCTAAAGCATTTTTCAGAGGGAAGATGAAGTAAACAAGGTAGAAATTGAAAGGAAGGATGAAGTCTTGTGAGGATGTGTTCTAAGGTATGTTATTTACAGGTCATCTTACCATTTTCACTATAAATTTATTTACAGAATGATTTATATAGTGAAACCTATAGGATATTGATACAACATATCAAGGTACCTTTGGTAGAAATTTCATCTACTGAGTCGTTTTATATTGGAAGATAGGGTTTTTGGCTAGTCCTGGAACTAGTCTCAAACATGTGTTCCAGGTAAAAAGGTCATAACTTCTTCAGAGAAGATCCAAATTCAGTGAGACTAAATTAATTGGATATAGTACAGTCCTTAGTATGTTTTGTGCTATTTTCATATCCATATATCAAATATTTTGCGCGTGGCATGCTCTACAAGTTCACTCTCTAGAATAAGCTAGAATTGACCAAGGTTTGCAATTTTTGCTATAACTCCTTTTTTGGGAGGTTCCAAGAAGTGAAACCTGGAGGAATTGTAGAGAATATATTAAATAATACTTTGTACAATTTTTAGACCTTTATTTATTACAAGTACGGAGTTATGCTTGTTGAAAGTTAGGGTTTGCGACTAATCCAAAAACTAGTCCTGTGAGACTAAGGTAAAGTTTGATTAATATGTTATTCTCCTATTGTTGAAGTTGAGGAAGGTTTGCAGGTCTATGATCACATACACTAGGTCTATTACAGAGTTGCATGTATGTTTATATGAGTGTTTTTAGCGTTACATATTGATGATGTTATGGTGTATGGCATCATTGAGACATACCATGAGTGATATGGTATATGGTTGAGGCACATGGTTTGAGGTACATGATTGGATGCATGTATTGTTGATGTTGGTATAATAATTGTTGAGGCATAGCTTGATTTTTTCTTTGGTACATGATTGAGGTGCATTTTGGACACTTGATGTTGGCATAGTGCTTGAGGCACATCTTGGTGATATTGGCATATTGGTGGAGGTTTTGTGCATGGTTGGAACATGGTATGGTACATGTGTTGATGATTGATGTGCATGGTTGACACATGCTATGGTATAGGTGTTGATGATGCACTTGTTATGGTACATGGTTGATGCACTTGTTATGGTACATGGTTGATGGTACAGGTTGTGGCACAGGTTGATGCATGGTATAGGTCGGTACTTGATGGTATGTTGGTGATATTGGTACATGCATGGTAGAGGCATGTGTTGGTGATGTTGGACATCTAGTTGAGACGTGTCCTTGGTGTATGATCCATGTGAGAGGATCTGGTTGAGTATCGATGATAGTGACAGGTTGGATACAGTGACATATTGATGTGACAAGTTGGATACAGTGACAGGTTACATGTTGATGTGACAAAGGCAGTGATAGTGACAGTGACAGTGGAAATGACAATGGCAATGATTGTGATAGTGGAAGTTGGTCTACATTTCTATTTCATGGCGGCAAGATGGGGAAAGGAAAGGGGGTTGTATCCTCCTTTCGGTTAGAGCCGGAGAATCAGGGAGTTGGAGCTTCCTTCAGGTTGGAGACTGAGAACTAGGTGGTTGTATCCACCTTCCCGTTGGAGCCAGAGAAGCGAGGGGTTGTAGCCTCCTTCTGGTTGGAGCCAGAGAATTCATGGAATTGTATCTTCCTTCAGGTTGGACCCTATAAATAGGGGGTTGTAGACTCCTTCCAGTTGCAGTTGGAGAATTGGGAAGTTGGTGCTTCCTATGAATGAATTATATATATATATATATATATAAGAAAGCATTATGTGGTTTTCTCCCATTTGGGTTTCCACGTAAATACTGGTGTATTATGTTCTTGGTGTGATGTTGATGTGATGTTGCTTATGTTTAAATGCTTATGATATATATATTGGATGAATTCATAGATGATACATTGATGATATATTGTCGAACATTGTTGTTAAAGTGAAAGAATATATATTGTAGTTAAAAGTGGTATAAAGTGTTCATACTGATTCACGCCCTCTCCCCCCTCTTAGTATTCCAACAACACTAATGATTTGATCATCCATTCTGCAATAAACAAGAGACAGAATAGTGTATTGTACCCACTACCTCAAATAATGAGAGTGAAGCTCCACATGCTTCATCTTATTCTAAGCAACAAGGTTCTTAGCTAGTTGGATTGCACTTTGATTCTCCCAATACAATATAATGGAATTCACAAAGGGAAATTCAAACTCACCCATTATGTTTCAAATAAATATTGCCTATGTGTCTACATTAAATACACCTTTATATTCAACTTATGTGATCAAAATAGAGACCACCACCTTCTATTTGTAAGACCATAATATGGGTCCAGATCCAAGGTGAAACACAAAGCTAGAATTTGACTTCTTGTCATCTCTATCTGCATGCTAATTTGAATATGTATAACCAACTAACTAGTTTATAGTTTCACTATAATACTTTGTACAAGTATGATAAGTACCCTTGATATAGTGAAAACTCCTATGTGTGGATGAAGGTGGCTCTCCTTTGGATCTATAATGAACCTAGAGATCACAATAAGAGTAAAGGAAATAACATGCACACTGTGAGTTACGTAACTAAGGCTACACCAAGTTTCTTATAGAGAGTAGCATTGATTTTTAGAGAATCACACTCTTTGGTCATCTTTACTCTAGACCAGTAAGGTGTAGCACGTAGTTTATTGAAATGAACAATGTTCATTTACTAAAGAAAAATCCAACATAAGACAGATAGGCAACTAAAATCTATAAAGGACAAATAACAATTGAATAAATATAATGAATGATATATTTATAATGACCTCCATGATGATGATATATATATATAGAGAGAGAGAGAGAGAGACACACACACACACATTGACCAATCACGAGGTTTATGGGACATGTCCTTTTGTTAGGTCATGTATTTTAGATAGGATGTGTACTTTCATATACTATTAATGATTATAGTAAATGTATTATGTACATTACATTTTCTTCCCCGATATAAATTCTTCGTCCTAAAAGCATATTTATGGAAAGACTTATCTCTTGTTTTTGTTTGTAATGTGGTCTTGCGGTTCTTTGTTCTTGTAGTTGTAGTGGTTGATAATATGTTGAGAAGAATTGTCAAATTGTAAGAGGGTTTGACCACCCTCATTCGATTTTTTGAGTGATTGTGTGTTTATAGGGTTCTTGGAAGGAACTTCTCGTGTTGTGATTCCCAATATGACTTTTACTATGACACCCAACTATACTAGTATTAATATTTTTCGGAATATATGTCAATGGTTTTTGTTCAGAAAGGAATCAATCTACAGATTGATTAAAGTATCAATTTTTTTGATTAGGATGTCGATAAGGCATCCTTGTCACATCAGCTATACTTTCCATATTTGTAGTGCTTTCTTGTTTCACTTTTGGTATTATGTCTTCCTTGCATACTTGTGTCACTTTGTCGATCCTTAACATCGTATTGGTAGAGATACTTGGAATTTCTATTATGTGTACTTCAATGTCTGAAGATACCCCTACATCAAATGGATTCTCTTCATTGAGAATTGTGATTTTGATTGGATCTATATTGGCTCCTTTCTCCATTGTTTGGATTTTTACATCCAACAACTTCTCTATTTCAATGGGATCAATGATTGTTTCTTTATCAATAAATGATTCCTTGCTAGTAAGTTGCTTTAGCATTTTTGTTGTGGCTTTTTTTCATTTTTTAACTTTTGAATTTGCGTGATCAAGCTTTGACTATGATTCTTAAGACAATAAATCTCTTCATCTTTATTAGTGACAATGTTGTCAAAAAAAAATTGCATCTTTTGTATTGACTATTGATTTTCCTGAAGGATCGCCTTTGAGATATCTTAGGTCTTTTGATGAGGGTGCTACTAAATCTGACTTCATTGTAACATTCTACAATGTTATATTCTTCTTATTCTTCTTATAGGAGAATGTCAAAAACGTATTTTTTGTGTTTAATATGAATGTCCCTGATGTTTTAATCCAATGCGAACCAAAAATTGTGCCACCCTCATCATTCCACAAAGATCTTGTTAGAAAAGCAGGATCGTAGAGCAATAAAATAAAACAAATGTGGAAATAAAACATAGAATATACACAATACAATAAAGACACAGATATACGTGGTTCACCCAATGTGGGTTATTTCCACCAGAGAAATTTCTAGGTCCTTCCTTTATTATTATCCAGCAAATGAAGGGATACAACCTACAACACATCCATTGTAACTTCCTCTTCTTTCTCTCACTGTCTCCTCTCTCAAAACACAATATTCACTCTCGTGCATAGCCAAAATAAAAATTCCCACATACAAAACGGGTTGCCTCTTTGGGCGAAAACCCTACCATAAATTCTACCGTCATATATGTTATCTCTTTATAATTTCCTTGGCTCATGAAGAAATAGTTATATAAGTAACCTCAAAACCAACTTGGGGCTAGAAGTTAGCCCTTCCAACTAGAGAGGGCTCTCTCTCTTCAAATCAATCACTGAAAGGATTGATTTGGTTTAACTCAAAGGCTATATCTCTAAGATAAATTAATTTATAGGCTTGGTGGCAATATGAACAGAAAGTACATTGGTCTATGGAGTCACTAAAGTCGAAAGTCAATAAAATCTTGTTGGATACCTGGTAGATTTAAGAAAGGACTGAACAGACGAAACATAGAAAGTAATATTCTAAGCCAAATAGATATGTTATATACATCACGTTATAGAGAAAACAATAAACCTTCAAGGCATCTAACAAGGATGAATCTCAAAGAAATTATAGTAGAAGTACAACTTGAACTACATGCAACAAAGCATCTGATAAAGATGAGCTCTGATACATATATTTCACATCAACGTAGAGAAGAAACCATACAATATCAAGTATAAAACATGAAATCAAAGACTGAGGAAACACATGTATAAAATATCACAGTCATGTGTATCTCTGTGGTCAAAACTCAAGGACTTCTGATCCAGCAATTTTTCATTAACAACAGGGAAAGATTATAATATGTTCAATAATATTCCCATACACAGTTGCCAACCCCTTAGTTCTCATAACTACCTGAATATATAAAAAAACATATGTCTATAGTATCATATTTGGATCCAACTATGATCCTACAACAGTGCTAACAGTTGCACATAATCAGCATGAGATCTTTAACGAAATGCTAAAAAGAAGGAGTCAACTTGGAGTCATTTAATTAAACTACAACGACTTTGATATGACAATAAATGAAACCCAAAATCATGATTTTCACTACTAATGTCCTTTGGAGATGAAGCACACTTGTTGAACCATTCAAGCTGATTTGGAGGTGTTCTGGTCATTCTATCACTATTGCACAGCAAGTCCGTTGCGCAATCACCACCTACAGGAAAAATACAACAGAGTTTGCGCAGTAACAAGTGGTGTGCCATCTTGTGTTTACTTTTGATCTTGACTGATAGTTGACGTTGTCTGAGGGTGATGTCAATCATATGATCATGATGTGGTTCCTTATAGCTCTTTAGTACTTCTTTAAATCTCCCTTTGTTTCCCAAATCATCAAACCCATATATCAAACTGTAAATATGAGCCTAGAATTTCCTCAGACTGATGAAACCTTTCATGGTTGCCGCATCTTCAATTTTCTCTAGCTTACCATCCTTGTGATAACATTTGATTAAGAACTAGCAGTCAAACCTCTTCTTGTTTGTTTGAAAATATGACTATCATAGTTGCGCAACAATGTCATTGTGCAACTATAATTCTGTGCTTTTAAGACAAAAATAAAATAGCTAGAAAAAGATCTCACCACCAGTAATAATGCCTCCTTGATAGAATATTGTGCTTATATATACGAGCCTTTCCAAAAATATGTCAAAATGGAAAAATGACAAAAATGTGTGAACTAAGTTTAAGTGGTTCAGTTCTATGTTGCTTCAGCTAGCAAATCAAGATTTCCTTTCTTTCCAATCTCCACCTGCTGGAAGCTTTGCTTGAGGGTCTTGTTCTCCTTCCTCAAAATGAGGTTATGTTGATAAAAAATCTTCAATTGTCTGTGTAATGGTAGGGTTATTCTCACCATTGATCTAGCATTGTCTATCACAGATCCACGGTCTCTTAGGTGTTTTGCGAACTTTATCTTGAATTTCCTATCTCTCTCTGAGTTGAACTATCACATCTTGTGCTTCTCTAAGCTGTTTGTTTAGCCTCTTGAAAGTGAGATTTCCTCCATCATCTTCCTTTTCTGCTGGTTGATTATGTGTTGGGATTTCCTCTCGATGTTGCAACTTCCTAGTTGAGGACCTTGTTAAAGGTACACTAGTCTTAGGAACCTTCTTTACCTTTGGAGTCTGTTCTATTGTTTTCCCTTTATTCCTTGTTTTGGAACTATTTGGAGTTGATAGTGCTGACCTTTCTCCTATCACAGAGGTATCTTTCCTGAAAGCCTCTTCTAGTGAATTCTTCTTCAGTTCTTTATTTTCATGTTGCAATTGTGCTATGACAGAGTGAGCCTTCTTCAATTGTTATTGCAACTTAATAATTGAAGTGTTTATGTCATCTGAGAAGGCTAATTGTATGAAGGTTTCTGGAGTCTCACTAGTTTCTTGTGATGTATGTATAACATGCATTATCTTTGTTGCAGACCTAGTGAGTGGTTTTCTAGGAGCTTCGGTCACTTCTGGAGAAAATAGGAGTTTCTTCCCTTTCTTTTTAGTCTGTTGACTTGCTACGGGATCTTCAGTCTCTTTTTCCTTTTCTTAACAGAAATCTCAGGGATTGATATTGCAGTTTTTTCTACTGATGAGGGTGTATTTCTCAAGCTTTGTGGGTTTCCTAGGGAATCTACTACTATTCTTGATGAATTTAGAAAACACTCCTAGTCTTGATTTCTCTTTCTTGGTTCTTCTAATACTAATAGTTTGATCAAAGAAAAATGGAAGAGGCTAGAATCTCCTTGCTCTTTCCTTAGTTGTACTATGTCAGCCATCTTTCCTAAAATTCTGAAAAGGTAATATGGTATATTCAAAGGCTTCTTTCCATTGAAGTGCATTAAGAGCCTGATATGGTATTGGTAAAACCTATTAAATCTCTCGTCACATGTAAAAAACCTATGGATAACCCTCAGCAAATCACTATGACTTTCCAATAAAATCTCTCTGGGTATGGTAGCTCCAAATTTAGTATTTCTAAATTCAGGCTTCAGAAAATCATGATAGTAAGACAGATCTAATTGCATACCTTTGAACCATTGTTCTCCATGAGTAGGGATTTATGTTGCAGTAGCAATGCTATCTTTAGAAACCTGCAACTAGAGGTTGCCCACCTTAGCCTTAGCGCCATCGAAATTCTCTACAAACTCCCTCGCCACTTGTCTGGTGTACCCCTGAAGTTTTTCACAGAACCTGATGCAACCCACTTATTCAAAGGATGCTCTTATTGTTGGTTATGTGTTTACCAAATTTAAACCTTCTGGCTCAAACCTCACGATATCACCACATTTTACATTATTTCTTCTACGTTCTGGAGTTTTCATGATGCTAGTATATATCAACCATGTCAACTATAATCGTGTGCAGTGATGATTAGAACATGTGCGCAGAAATAGATTGCAATTTTCAACTTGTTGTATCAAGTTAACACTTTAAATTTTGATACTTTGCATCATGTGCGCAATAAACAAGAGCATCAACCTCTGCGCAACAAATGAAAACAGTAACCTCTGCGCAGCAACGAACAACAATGACCTTTGCGCAACAACGAATAGCAGCATCCTCTGTCCAACAAGCTTGGCCATGAGGTTTTGAAATTTTGGATGAAGAGAAATGATTTCTTGATGCTTTCTTTACCTAGAGGGAGGATAAATTTGAAAGACAACTTTAATTAAATCATGAATCATTTACATCATACCTCGTCGTACCTCCATACGCATCATTAGGACGTTGTGCATCAACTTGCAATGTTCAATGGTGTTCTTGATGATGCCACATGTCCTTGATCGATTTGATTTCATGAAATCGTTAGAACTTTGAAAAGACCAACTCCGACTGTCTTGAATTAACATCATGATCCTTCATAATGACCCTTTACCGACATGACATCCCACATCTCGGCACAAAACACCATAAGTTACATGGTTAAGAAAAGAAAACCCTTCCCATGACAAACAAACCTATGACTCATGATTTAAGAAAAAATCATACGATGTTCTTATTTAACCCATGACATGACTTTATCCTATAAACTTATTCAAAACATAACAACCTATTTATAGGACACTAACATAGGATCCAATGGGGATGGCATCCTTCATGTGAGGTGCCAAAGAATAGATAGACTAGTAGCCTTATCCATTGGGCTCTTTATTTTCTACTAAAATGACTCAAACTGACTTGATATTTTATGTACAAACACACTTGGCATTACTCATCAGACCTTAGGGCCTTCTCTTCGGGCGTCAAATTTGTGGAGTAGTACCTAAAACAAAAAAATACTAAAAAAAATAGATATTTACAATGAAGTGAAAAAATGAAATGCTTTAAGCAAAATAGTGCTTGAGAAACCTTCCATTAACAGGTCCTCCACTGATGTATTCTCCATTGAGCTCTTGTAATATGAATGCATTATTCCCATGATGTGTTGCAACTTTGTATGGCCCCTTCCAAAGATTTTCAAATTTAGAATGTTTACCCTTGTCTTCAATTCTTGCATCCCATTTTAAAACCAAATCATTGATATGAAAGTCATCAGCCTTAGTTCTCCTGTCAAAAAATTTCTTCATTTTGTCTTGATATAGTTGAACATTCTTAAAAACATCTTCTCTCATTTGATGAACATGAACTAATTGACTTATTCTTCTCTGAACATGGTTTGGTTCATAATATACTTCTTGCAATAGCTTCATGACTAGCAGTCCAATAGAAGTAGGAAAAACTACTTTTGTACCATAAACAAGCTTAAATGGAGATGTGACAATGGACTTATTTGTACTCACTATGTTTGTCCAGAGTGCAAAAATCATCTTCTTGTGCCAAGATTTCTTGTTCTCCTATAGTAACTTGTTGATGATCCTAATCAAACTCCTATTAGATGATTCGTCCAAACCATTACCTTGTGGGTAATAGGTTGTTGAGTGACTAAGTGTGATACCATAATTAGTGTAGAATTCAACTAGTTTCTTAGACTTAAAAGCAACAGTGTTATCTTTAATAATCCTTCTTGGACAACCAAACCTTGAGAGTATATTGCTTTCCATAAATTGTATGATGACTGAATCAGTGGCTTGACGGGTAGGTACAAATTATATCCATTTTGTGAAATAATTTGTGGTTGTTAAAATCCATCTGTGTTGAGTTGAAGATGAAGGATGTACTTCCCCTATGAAATCCAAACCCCATTGTTGGAAAGGGGATTCTACAGAAACAAGTTTTAGTGGCAAAGGCAACAGTTTTCTTTTTCCTTCAAAAATATGACATTCATGACAAGTAGAAACTTTCTTATATACAACAACAAATATGGTAGGCCAATAGAAATCTGATCTCAAAATTTTATTAATTGTTGTCTTCCAGTAATGATGACCTCCATAATCACCTTCATGGAACTCCTTCATAGTTTTCTGAGTTTCAACTTTTGTAAGACATTTCAATATGTTAAGAACTTGAATAGATCTACAAAGACTAAATACAAAAGAACCATAATAGATATATAAGAACAATATGCAAAATCTCTTCTATTACCATCAAACCCTTGAGGTAGGGAAACACCATACAATGGATCCTATTATGGAAGAGATCCTCTCCTGTTCACTTGCCTCTTCAAGGGGGCATCCTCCTAATGAGATTCAGCTCCAAATACAATACTTCTTTTCATATCCCATTACATTGCTTGAACCCCTTTATATAGTGCTACCATCACCTAAGAACATTCTAAAGGAGGAATCTTCTAGAAGTAGAACCTTCTAAGAAGTTCTCTTACATTTATTATATCTAAATACCCATTTATTATGTCTAACTACCATAATGAGTTTTATCTAATAATATAGTGGACCTAGTCCACCTTACATTGAATGGCCTCCACTATTATAACTATGGGCCCTCCAGGCCCCCCCACTACCTCTCTAGATACCTAACATTCCATCCCCCTTATGAAAGCGTTGTCCTCAACGCTTGATGTACAACCATATACCAGGGTCCCATGGATAAGTGTGGACCATAGTGCTAAAGTAGACTAGAGAACCAGGGTCCCATGGAGAAATGAAAACCATCATGCTGAAGTAGTCCGACATCAATTGTGAATTGGGGTCCCATGCCCAAGTGTTCATGTGAACTCCACACGAAATATATCTAAACTCAAGAACCAACTGAAAATGATACTCCAAAGATCTACATTGATCATGGGGATCCAAATATGTATATCCCTCCATATCTCCAAAATCATTTGAATAACATACTAGTACTGAAGAATACTGAAAAATAGTGTGCATAGAAGACGATGAACTTCTCTCCATAATGTGCTCTATATGAGGTGAAGGAGAGTCATCAAATAGAAGATGGAAGTGGTTGTCATCCTAGAAATGACAACTATCCATATACCAATCATCACAATTGTCCTCCAAAGCATACCAAGAATACACTTCTTTATGATATTCATTCATGATGTCTACCATAAGAAATCTCTCTTGCATGTTATCCAATGAATCTTGAATACTACGAAAATTGTCATTGAGGCCATCTGCAAGGTCATGGAATCTGTCATGCAATGTGCCACACCATTGGGCTTTGAATGCTTCAGTAATATATAGAATTTATTTGAGGGTTTGAGAAGAAATAGCCATCTGAGCACCCTATGAAATCTGTAGTCCCGCTGCCGTCACAAAAAAATCCAAAAAATAGAACAATAAATTACTGCATAAAATCGTGACGTTTTCTGGAAAAACCCTGAAAAACTGTTGAATTTAAAATGTTCATAACTTCACTTCCCAAACTCCGTTTTGGCTGATTTTTTTTTTGAAATTGGGTGAAATTGTGAGAGTAACTCATATCTATAATTTTTTTGGGCAAATTTGGCCTCTAACTGCTACAGAAATAATAAATAAAAAATCGTGCCGTCGTCCGCGAAAAAAACCCTAAAAAATTGCAGATTTTAAAACTTCAATATCTTGACTTCCCAGACTTCGTTTAGGACAAAAAAAAAAATTCAACTTGGGTGTTTTTCTGAAAGTAACTCAGATACACAACCTGCTTCTGCAAAATTTGCACAGAAATATACCGAAAATTTTTGGAATGTCGCGGCCCTCTTTTTTCTTCTCCGAAAAAAAAAATCTGCAAAAATAAAAAATATTTGCCCACAATGCTTGCCAAGGAAAGTGCTCGGATACCACTTGTTAAGAACCTGAATAGATCTACAAAGACTGAATACAAAAGAACCACAATAGATATACAAGAACAATATGCAAAATCTCCTCTATTACCATCAAACCCTTGAGGTAGGGAAACACCATACAATGGATCCTATTATGGAAGAGATCCTCTCTTGTTCACTTGCATCTTCAAGGGGGCATCCTCCTAATGAGATTCAGCTCCAAATACAATACTTCTTTTCATATCCCATTACATTGTTTGAACCCCTTTATATAGTGCTACCATCACATAGGAACATTCTAAAGGATGAATCTTCTAGAAGTAGAACCTTCTAAGAAGTCCTCTTACATTTATTATATCTAACTACCCATTTATTATGTCTAACTACCATAGTGAGATTTATCTAATAATATAGTGGACATAGTCCACCTTACATTGAATGGCCTCCACTATTATAACTATGGGCCCTCCGGGCCTCCCCACTACCTCTCTAGCTACCTAACACAATAGTACTCCACCTGGGTCTTTCCAATAGAGATAATCATTCATCATGCAAAACTTTATTTCCTTTTGCTTCAAAAATCTAGCTTTAGTTTTTGACAATTCAAGAGGGGCCTGCAGATTTTGTAAAACAAAGATGATGCCACTGTACCAAGATGAATCCAAAAATTTATGGCTTACCTGAGGAGAGGTTTCTTCTTCTATATCTTGCGAGAGATCAGCAATAAAATTTACTCCCGATAACTCAAAATTAGATTGAGTCATCATTTGAGCAAGATCTTGTCCTTTGATTAATTTTGTAGGCTTAATTTCCACATCATATTCCAACAAGGTTGCAATACACTTACCTCTTTTTTCCCTTGGGATCAGCTTGAGTCAAGATATCCTTTACAACACTATTGGGAACATATGCAAGGACATGAGAGTGTAAACCATACATCATGAATTCTTTCAAAGCCTTAACTAAGGCATAGGCATGTTTCTCCATAATATTGTACTTAAGAGTTGAATCTCTTAAAGACCTACTGAAAAAGGCAATAGGTTGCTTCTGGTTCTAATCATTTTTCTGCATTAATACTCCTGCTATAGTGTGCTCTGAGGCAAAGGAAAAAATAATAAAATCCTTTGCAAAATCTGGGTTGATCAACACAGGAGCTTTGATTAGAGCTTCCTTCACCTCTTCAAAAGAATATTTTGCATTTGTTGTCCAATTTATTTCATTTCCTTTCCCCAACATGTTTGTGATATGTTTTATTATTTCAGTAAGGTTAGGGATAAACCTTCTTAAAAAATTTACCCTACCTAAAAAGGTGTACCTCTTGTTTGCTCCTTGGAATGTTGATTTTTTGTATTCCAACCACTCTATTAGGGTCAATATTAATCCCATCTCTTGAAATTATGTGTCCCAAGAGTTTACCTTCTTGCACAACAAAATTTGACTTTTTTGGGTTGAGACAGATCCCAAATTTCTGCATTTCTCAAACACATGTTTCAAATCCTTCAAATGTTCATTGTCAGAATATGAATACACAGTTATATCATCCAAGTAAATCACAATGAATTTATCTTTCTCCTCAGCAAATGTTATGTCCATAGCCCTCTAGAAAGTTTCCCTTGCATTCATGAGTCCTAAAGGCATCTTAGCATACATGAAAGTGTCCCATGGGGTTGTAAATGTTTTCTTCTCTTGGTCATTCGGGTGCACCATGATCTGGTTGTATCCAGAAAACCCATCCAACATTGACATTCTTTGGGATCCCACAATATTTTGTAGGATGTGATCCACTTTTGGCAAAGGATAATTGTCTTTAAGAGAAACTCTATTCAAATTTCTAAAATCTATACAAAGCCTTATTTCTCCATTTTTATTTCTGATAGGTGCAAGCTTAGCTAGAAATTTGGAGAATCTCAAAGAAACAATTATCTTGGCATCAAATAACTTCATTATTTCTTTCTTAATGAGTGGCAACAAGAGTAGATTTATTCTTCTCAATTTTTGTTTGAAAGGTTTATGATCTTATTTAATTGGTATTGTATGCTAAATGATGCCTTTATCATAAACCTTTAGGTCTTCATAACTCCAGGAAAACAAATGAGAAATCTATCTCATTAATTCGAGATATTTCTTTATGTTTTCAGAGGACAGGGACTTAGACAACTTGACAATTTTGGGTGCTTTATCAATCCCTATATTAAAATCATCAACCTCACTTTCATTTGTACTTGCCATGGGATTTTTAGCCACATCATTTTCATCAAACAATTTTTCAAGAGGCACAAGACCCTTTGGAATTGTATTGTTCTTTAGTTGAATAATCTCTCTTCCTGCTATTTGATTTACATACCCATCTGAGACTGATACAAGATTTTCATTTTCATCTTCATCATAAAAAAATTCTTCATCAATTTGCACATTTTCATACTCTTCTTTCAACTGTAGAAATCTAAAAATCTATCTGTCATCTTCAAATACTTGTCAGTGTTTAACATTATCTGGAATAGATGTCCTATCTTTTACTTCAATTTCATATTTCTTGTTGGGATAAATTGGAATTTTAAAAATGCGTGTTGATGTGGCAAGAGCATATGCAATCCGATTGTGTTCTCGTGGTACCACTGAAATGTTATATTCAGAGAATTTTTCAAGTAAATCCAAGACTAAATTCCTATAGGTTCTCATTCTAGGATGCTTTGTTTGATAGGTACCTTTAATTTGGTTGATTATAAGCTCGGAATCTCCATGCACAGATATCTTCTTAGCTTTTAAATCTTTTAAAACCCCCAATCCTAAAATAAGAGCTTCATATTTAGCCATATTATTTGTGCAATCAAAAGCCAATTTATAAGAACACAGTTTTGAAGTAGTATCAGGAGAAATGATCCAAACCCCAGCTCTTGCTCCCTCTTTGTTGACTGCTCCATCAAAATCCATATTCCACACACCTTCATCCTCTTTATTGTTTTGTTCTGAAACTGATTCTATTTGTTGATCCTTTGAAACAATATGATCATCTTCTTCAAAACACAAATCATTATAGAAAATAGAAGATCCAATGTCAGTTTCAATTGAATAAATAGGGTGATTGTTGTGTTTATCTTTGCTACTCACCATGTATTTCAAATGAACCTCTCTGTATAACCTTCTGTCCTAACCGAAGACTGGCACTGTGGCATGGGACATGTCCATTTGAAAGGTACCCTTGAGTTTAGCATCCCATGATCTTGATAGTAACATTCCAAATTTAGGAGGAATGTTTGCAACAACTACATCCATTGTCATAGTTTTTTTATGGGATCTGAGCTAAAGTAACAACAAAATCTTTGACTAAACCCTCACATTTCACCTTTCTTGAATCAAAAGAAAACAGATCCTTGTATGGTGTAGTGATATCCAAACCCAACTCTTCCATGATCACCTTTGGCATTAGGTTGTGAGATGCTCCCTAATATAACATTACATTATGAAGAGTTACATTATGGATATTTAGACTGACATAAAAATGAGGGACATCGTCATCATTTCATCATTTCCAATTTCCTCAACCTGGGGACCAAATAAAATAGCAGGATGGTCATCTTGTACATTAAGGGTGTCTGAGGTCTGTTCCATTTTAAGCATCTTTACAATCTGACTTTTGTATTCCATATTTTGATCAGCTCATTAAAAGGTACAGAAATATTAATCTTTGCCATTTCATTTTCAAAATTAAAGGAGGGTTGAGCTTTTTCTACTTCGTTTAGAATTGCTTCTCTTCTTACCTTTGGAACATCTCTAGGAGGATCTCCTTTCTGTTTTGGAGGACATTCTTTCTGTTTTGGAGGATCTTCTTTCTGTTTTCCTTTATTTGATGTATCCTTCTTTGGAAAAACCCTTTCTTGATGACTGGAAGAGGGCATGTCAGCTCTAGGATCCTTTGGAGTACTTGCTGCAATTTTCTTATTCCTGAGGTTATATTGTTTTTGGAATTCCATGATGGCATTCTAATATCATTTCCTGTAATCCTCTTTCTCCTTTAATTCCTCATCTTTCATAAACATATTGTGTTCTTATTTAGTTAAATAAACTTGTGACCCTTCTAGACCAAAACAATGAATATCTCCAGGAGGTTCCTCAAACAATTCTGCAGCATAATTATTTTGGAAAGGAGGTCTAACTGGATGATCAGTTGGAATCCTTTGTTCTCTATGTCTTATCTGAGGAACTGGAGGTCTCCTAAGATTTTGATTTTTGGCTTGAAGGTCATGGGGTTTATCATGCAATGACAATTTTTCCACCAATTTGTCCATAGTTTTTACCATTAAGTCAAATTTTTCATCTGAACCTTGAGAAGTAGAGGGCAGTGTTTCTTCTTTAGATTTCTTTCTATCAACTTCTATTTGGAGCTTGATCTTACCTAATGCAGATAAATTCACTTCCACTTCAATTGCATCATTAATCATCTCAGCCAGAGAAGTGAACATTATTTCTCCTAGTAACAAGGAAAATTCACTCTCAAATGCATCAGCGTAATTGAGTTGAGAAGCTCCTGGGGGAGGCTTTACTTGATCAGGAATGGAGTTATAGACCTTCATAAATCTGTTGAAAAACTCGTGTACTGTCTCAACGGGGAGTCTCTTTAAATGGTTGTATTGTGTCAATAACTGCAAAGGGTTTTTCTTACTCCCCCATCTCCCAAGAAAAAGAGTTTCGAAATTTTCAAAGTTAGGAATGTTATTCGCTGGGAGAGCTTTAAACCATTTTCTAACTGCTCCTGGAAAAAATTGTGCAAACAACCTCATCTTAACATCTTCATCACCTACTTCTTCAAGATCTATGAAATCAATGAACCTATCGAAATGTTGTTGGGTTGTTACATCCCCTTCATCATCAAACTGTTTAATTCTTTGTGCAAGTTATGTGGTAGATCATGAAGTGCAGCAAGGAGAACTAATGGGGCAAATCTTGCTGCCATAACTCTAGGAGAAGTTTGACTTGACTGTATGATCTGACTGGGAATTACTACAGCTTGGATAGGAACAAAAAGAATAAAGGTTTGAAATTTCTCTTCATCAAATAGAATTTCAGTAAAATCAGATTACGACTTGGATCTAAACAAGGACTGCTCAAATTTAATATCAAATTCAAGGTCATCAATGCTTTCTAATCCACTTTTAGGCAATGACAAAACTCTGTCCAGAAAAGTACCTGATTGAGTTGCTTTTTTGTTAATTTTGCGCAAAATTCCTTCTGGGTTGTCAATGGCTTGTGGAAGATCTAGATATGGATGATGCCTTGTTTATTTTCTTTGGGTAGCCACGATTTTGTAACAAACTTTATCTTCAAATTTGGAGTCGCCGGAGTGAAAATTCAGCCAGAGTTGTATCCAGTTCATTGTCACTCTTAGGAAACAGTTTTAGAATTTTTTATCATTTTCCCAGGGAAAATTTCAGCTTCGAGTCCCCAGCAACGGTGCCAAAATGTTATCTCTCTATAATTTCCTTGGTTGAGGAGGAAATATCTACAAGAGTAACCTCAAAACCAACTTGAGGCCAGAAGCTAGCCCTTCCAACCAAAGACGACTCTCTCTCTTCAAATCAATCACTGAAAGGATTGGTTTGGTTTAACTCAAAGGCTAGATCTCTAAGATAAATGAATTTATAGGGTTGGTGGCAATATGAATAGAAAGTGCATTGGGATATGGAGTCAATAAAGTCAAAAGTCAATAAAATCTTGTTGGATACCTGGTAGATTTAAGAAAGGACTGAACAAAGGCAAGATAGAAAGTAATATTCTAATCCAAATAGATATGTTGTAGACAACATGTTATAGAGAAAACAATAATGCTTCAAGGCATCTAACAATGATGAATCTCAAAGAAATTATAGCAGAAGTACAACTTGAACTACATGCAAATGAGCATCTGATAAAGATGAATTTTGATACATATATTTCACATCAACATAGAGAAGAAACCATAAAATATCAAGTATAAAACATGAAAGCAATGACTAAGGAAACACATGCATAAAATATCACAATCACATGTATCTATGTGGTCAAAACTCAAGGACTTCTTATCCAGCAATTTTTCATTAACAACGGGGAAAGATTACAATATGTTCAATAGTATTCCCATACACAGTTGCCAACCCCTTAGTTCTCATAGTTGCATGAATATATACAAAAACATTTTTCTATAGTATCAAATTCGGATCCAACTATGATCCTACAACAGTGCTAACAGTTGCACATAATCAGAATGAGATCTTTAACGAACTGCTAAAAAGAAGGAGTCGATTTGGACTCATTTAATCGAACTACAACGAATTTGATATGACAATAAATGAAACCCAAAATCGTGATTTCCACTACTGATGTCCTTTGGAGATGAGTTGGCACACTTTTTGAACTATTCAAAGCTGAGTTGGAGGTGGTCTAGTCATTTTGTCACTCTTACGCATCAAGTCCATTGTGCAATCACTACCTACAGGAAAAATGCAGCAGAGTTTGCGCAACAACAAGTGGTCTATCATATTGTGTTTACTTTTGATCTATTACTGATATTTGACGTTGTCTAAGGGTGATTTTAATCATATGAAGATGATGTGGTTCCTTATAGATCTTTAGTACTTCTTTAAATCTCCCTTTGTTTCCCAAATAATCAAACCCTATCATATCTCAAATTGTAAATATGAGCCCAAAATTTCCTCTAACTGATGAAACCTTTCATGGTTGTTGCATCTTCATTTTTCTCTAGCTACCATCCTTATGATAACATTTGAGTAAGAACTGACAGTCAAACCTCTTCTTGCTTATTTGAAAATCAGACTGTCATAGTTGCGCAGCAAAGTCGTTGCGCAACTGTAGAAAAATAGCATAGGTAGAAAAAGATCTCACCACTAGTAATAATTCCTCCTTAATAGAATAATGTGCTTATATATGCGAGCCTTTTCCAAAAAGACGTCAAAATGGAAAAATTACAAAAACGTGTCAAGTAAGTTTCACTCATTCAGTTCTTTGTTGCTTCAGCTAGCAAATCAAGTTTGGCTTTCTTTCCAATCTCCACCTACTGCAGGATTTGCTTGAGGGTCTTGTTCTCCTTCCTCAAAATGAGGTTTTGTTGATAAAAACTCTTCAATTGTCTAGTAATTGTAGGGTTCTTCTCACCATTGATGTAGCATTGTCTGTTTCATATCCACAGTCTCTTAGGTGTTCTACGAACTTTATCTTGAATTTCCTATCTCTCTCTATGAGTTGAAAATCAGTCTGTCATAGTTGCGCAACTGTAATTCTGTGTTTTTAAGACAAAAATAACACAGGTAGAAAAATATCTCACCACCAGTAATAATGCTTCATTGATAGAATAATGTGATTATATATGTGAGCCTTTCCAAAAAGACGTCAAAATGGAAAAATGATAAAAATGTGTCAACTAAGTTTCAGTGGTTTAGTTTTATGTTGCTTCAACTAGCAAATCAAGTTTGCCTTTCTTTCCAATCTCCACCTGCTACGGGATTTGCTTGAGGGTCTTTTTCTCCTTCCTCAAAATGAGGTTTTGTTGATAAAAACTCTTCAATTGTTTGTGTAATGGTAGGGTTCTTCTCACCATCGATGTAGCATTGTCTATTGCAAATCCACAGTCTCTTAGGTGTTTTGTGAACTTTATCTTGAATTTCCTATCTCTCTCTTTGAGTTGAACTATCACATCTTGTGCTTCTCTAAGATGTATGTTTAGCCTCTTAAAAGTGAGCTTTCCTTCATCATATTTATTTTCTACTAGTTGATTTTGTGTTGGGATTTCCTCTTGATGTTGCAACTTCCTAGTTGAGGACCTTGTTAAAGGCACACTAGGCTTAGGAATCGCCTTTACCTCTGGATTCTGTTCTATTGCTTTCCCTTTACTCCTTATTTTGGAACCAGGTTGAGTTGATAGTGCTGACCTTTCTCCTATCACATAGGTATCTTTCTTGAAAGTCTCTTCTAGAGACTTCTTCTTCAGTTCTCTATTTTCATGTTGCAACTATGCTATGACAGATTCATCCTTCTTCAACTATTTTTGCAACTCAATAATTGGTGTGTTTTTGTCATCTGAGGAGGTTGATTGTATGAAGGTTTCTAGAGTCTCATTAGTTTCTTATGATGTATGTATAACATGCATTCTCTTTGCTACAGACCTGGTGAGCCCATCCCAAGTCCCCCTTTAGGCTATAATGAATTCTCCCTAGGAGAAAAATGAACTGTAAAGGTTCCATCAAGCCCCTTCAAGAACCCATCCACCATCTAGCCATCCATCTATCCTGCCATCCAGCCACCATCCATACCCCCTCCCATTAATCTTCCATTAAGACCACGAACAATGACCTTTCTTACAAGGCACCCTCAAGTTTCTTCCATCCTTGGGAACCCATCCCCTGCAAAGCAATCACCTTTTTCCCTTTCCCCATACAATCCTCATTCGGACCTGCATCTTTCCCCATGCCCTCAACACTCGTCATGAAGTCAGGAACCTCATATTTCCCAAAGGCTCTAGTAAGCCCTCATTCTAGGATCTTCGGTCACTTCTGGAGAGAATAGGAGTTTCTTCCCTTTCTTTTTAGCATGTTGACTTGCTACGGGCTCTTCAGTCTCTTTTTCCCTTTTCTTAACAGAACTCTTAGGGATTGATATTGCATATTTTTCTACTGATGAGAGTGTATTTCTCAAGATTTCTGGGCTACCTAGGGAATCTATTGCTATGCTTGATGAATTTAGAAAATACTCCCAGTCTTGATTTCTCTTTCTCAGTTCTTCTAATACTAATAGTTTCATCAAAGAAAAATGGAAGAGGCTAGCATCTCCTTGCTCTTTCCTTAATTGTACTCTGACATCCATATTTCCTAAACTTATGAAAAGGTAATATGGTAGATTCAAAGGCTTATTTCTAGTGAAGTCCATTAAGAGCATGATATGGTATTTGTAAAACATGTTAAATCTCCCTTCACATGTAAAAAACCTTTGGATAACCCTCAGCAAATCATTATGACTTTCCAATAAAATCTCTCTGGCTATGGTAGCTCCAAATTTAGTATTTCTAAATTCAAGTTTCAGAAAATCATGATAGTAAGACAAATCTAACTGCATACATTTGAACCATTGTTCTCCATGAGTAGGGATTTATGTTGCAACATCAATGCTATCTTCTGAAACCTGCAACTGGAGGTTGCCCACCTTAGCCTTAGCACCATCAAAATTCTCTTCAAACTCCCTCGCCACATGTTTGTTGTACCCCTAAAGTTTTTCACAGAACCTTATGCAACCCACTTGTTCAAAGTATGCTCTGATTGTTGGGTCTACGTTTACTAAATTTAGACCATGTGGCTCAAACCTCACGATATCACCACCTTTTACATTATTTCTTATACGTTATGGAGTTGTCATGATGCTAGTATACATCAACCTTGTGTGAACTGTAACCCTGTGCAGCGATGATTAAAATAGGCACGCAACAATAGATTGCAATTTTCAATTTGTTGTATCAAGTTAACACTTCAAATTATGATACTTTGGATCTTGTGCGCAACAAATGAGAGCAACAACCTCTGGGCAGCAAATGAAAACAGTAACCTCTGCGCAGCAACGAACAACAACGACCTCTATGACCTTTGTGCAACAATGAATAGTAGTGTCCTCTGCGACCTTTTCATAGCAACGAACAACAACGACCTTTGCACAACAACGAATAGCAGTGTCATATGCGCAACAAGCTTGGCCAGGAGGTTTTGAAATTGTGGATGAAGAGAAAAAAATTCTTGATTCTTTCTTTACCTAGAGGGGGGGTAAATTTGAAAGATAACTTCAATTAAATCATGAATCATTTCCATCATACCTCGTCATACCACCATACACAACATTAGGACGTTTTCGAAAAACTTGCACTGTGCAATGGTGTTCTTGATGATGTCACATGTCCTTGATAGATTTGATTTCATGAAATCGTTAGAACTTTGACAAGATTGACTCCAATTGTCTTGAAACAACATCATGATCATTCATAATGACCCTTTAGTGACATTACAACCCACATCTTGGCACAAAATACCATAAGTTACATGGTTAAGAAAAGAAAACCCTTCCCATGACAAACAAACCTATGACTCATGATCTAAGAAAAACTCATACAATGTTCTTATTTAACCCATGACATGACTTTATCCTATAAACTTATTTAAAACCTAACAACCTATTTATAGGACACTAACAATATTTGTAACCTTATAATGAACGGTCCATATTGACTACGAAATTACAATATTTTACAAGGAAAATTTCCCAAAAACATTTCCACGGGGGGTCGTTGGCCCCCATGCCCCCTAGCCGAGGGGTTCAAGGGAATCTGCTTCATTCGGGGGCCATCCCCCGAACCCCCGACAGAAGGGGGCTAGGAATACTTGCATATAAATCATGAACCACTGACAGAAGGGGGCTAGGAATACTTGCATATAAATCATGAATATAATCAGAGCTCCACAACCAACAATCTCCCACTTGGAGACTGATCACAACAACTCCACTGTTGTTGTACCTGTTGGACTATGATCCACCTTGGACCTGGCAAATTTCTCATCTTCACCTTCATGCTTAAAGACCAACTGAAACTGAGCAGGAACTCAATTTCTCCCTAGTTACTACCTTTGCTAACATGTATGTGGGATTTCGGCTAGTATGTATCTTCTCCAACTTCAATTGTCCATCTTCCAGAATGAACCGTATGAAATGGTACCTAAGTTATATATGATTAGTCTTAGAATAGAAGGTTGAGTTCTTTGAAATATGAATGGAACTCTAGTTGTCACAGTACAACCTGCTATTCTCTTGCTTCTTTCCCAATTCCTCCATAAACCTTTGTAACCAAATCATCTCTTTACTAGCCTCTGTAGCAGCAACATACTCTACTTTCGTTGTTGAAAATGCAACAACCTTTTGAAATTTAGAAATCCAAATTATTGTTGTTCCACCTACAGTAAAAACATACCCTATCATGCTCCTCCTTCTATATTTATCACCTTCCATATCTGAATCAACGTATCCATGTAGAACAATGTTTGAACCTCCAAAATATAACACATGAGTAGTAGTACCTCTCAAATACCTGAGAATCCACTTTACTTCCTCCCAATGTTCTTTACCTGGATTGTTCATATACCTGCTCACAAATCCCACTACATGTGAAATATATGATCTTGTGCACACCATAGCATACATCAAGCTGCCAATTGTTGATGAATAAAGGACCCTGGACATGTATTATATATGCTCTTGTGTCTTCAGACACATTTCCTTGGTTAATTTCAAATGGTTGGCCAAAGGTGTACAAATTGGTTTTGAATTATGCATTCTAAACCTCTCTAACACCTTCTCTATGTACTTACCTTGAGACAATGTCAATTTGTGGTTTTTCCTGTATCTTATTATTCTCATACCAAGGATTTTCTTTGCAGCACCCAAATCCTTCATCGCAAATGAATTGGCAAATTTCTTATTGATCACATTTATATCATGGATGTCAGACCCTACAACAAGCATGTCATCTACATACAATAGCAAGATAATATAGCTTCCATTTTCTAGCCTCTTAAAATAAACACAATGATCAAAATGACATCTACTATAACCTTGTTCTGTCATAAACCTGTCAAACTTCAAATACCACTACCTTAGAGATTGTTTTAGGCCATACAAGCTCTTCTTCAACCTCCATACCAAAATCTCCTTTCCTTCCACCTCATACCCCTGTGGCTGCTACATATAAATCTCTTCCTCTAAATCCCCATGGAGAAAAGTTGGTTTTACAATTAACTGTTCAAGATGCAAATCTTCTACTGCCACAAGACTTAAAATAGTTCTAATTGATGTCATTTTAACAACAGGAGAAAATATTTCATCCAAATATATACCTTTCTTCTGTGCAAACCCCTTTACAACAAGTCCGACCTTATATCACTTTTTGCCTCCATCTTCTTCCTCCAAGTTGTAAACACATTTATTCTGCAATGCTCTTTTTCCTACAGACAATTGAACCAAGTCCCAAGTTTGGTTATTTACCAAGGAGTCCATTTCCTCTTTCATGCCATTCTCCCACTTCTTTTTAGTGTCTACCTTCATTGCATGTTCATGACTTTCTGGGTCACCAGAGTCAGTAAACAATAAATAATACAATGAAGGAGAGTGTTGTTTAAGGGGTCTACTTAACCTGGTAGATCTTCTAACAACACTTGCAAAAGTTTTAGGTGCATGTTGCTCCTGTTGTTGTACATTTTGATTTTCTGGTACCTTCAAAATTTCATTTTCTTTGATTTCATCAATCACTGTGTATTCTTTGTTTTCCTTTTCCTGTTTCTTTCCCTGCAATTGATCCTTATACATGACCTTCTCATTGAATATGACATCTCTACTCCTAATGATTTTGTGATTTTCATAATCCCATAAGCGATAACCAAAATCATTAACATGGTATCCAATAAAGGTACACTTCTTGGATGTTGCCTCAAGCTTTGTTTTATTTTCTTTATCAATATGGACAAATGCTTTACAACCGAAAGTCTTCATCAATGAGTAGTTTACCTTTTTACATGTCTGTACTTTTTCTAGAATTCCACCATCCAAGAGCTTGAAGGCCCTCTGTTTATTAAATAAACAACATTATCTACAACATCTTCCCAAAACTATAAGGGCAACCCTGCATGCAATCCCATACTCCTTGCACGCTCCATGATTGTCTTGTTCGTCCTTTTTGACCCACCATTTTCTTGTGGTGTTCCTGGAACTGACTTCTCTCTACAAATCCCATGGCATGAATAATAATCATCAAACTCCTTGTTGCATTATTCACCTCCATTGTCTGATCTAAGACATTTCAACCTCTTTCATGTCTCATTCTCAACCAAAGATTTCCATTTCTTAAAAGTGTCAAAAACATCATATTTTTGTAAAATGCAATAAACCCAAGTTTTTCTAGTTGCATCATCAATAAAAGTAACATAATGACGAGAGCCACCAAGAGACGATACTTGAGCTAGTCCCCATACATCTGTATGCACAAGCTCTAACTTTTCACTCTTCTTTTCCTTTCCAGCTCTGAAAAATATGACCCTCTTATGTTTTCCATAAACACAGTGCTCACATAAATCCAAATCAGTTTGTTTAATATATGGCAACAAATTCCTTTTGTGAAGTATTTGAATCCCCTTCTCACTCATGTGTCCAAGCCTGTGATGCCACGATGTTGTATCCACTCATGTAGAAGCTAAAGAGATATAAGAGTCAACATTACCAGTACACAAATACAATGTACCTACCTTCTCTCCTTTTGCTATCACCAATGATCCTTTAGTGACCTTCCATGTATTATCTGTAAATGTAGATATACAACCTTCACTTGTCAACTTCCCTATTGAAATTAGATTTTTTCTCAAATATGGAACATGTCTTGCCTCTTTCAACAACCAATGATTTCCAATCTTTTACCTTACCCATTCCAACAATTTTACATGGTTGTTATAACCCTAAATTACACCACACATGCTTACCTGGCATCAGGCCAATTCATATTCCTTCTTTGCCAAATACTTTGTTGAACAACTCTTTGAAAATCCTTTTGTGTCAAAGCCCACGCGCCCTAACCCATTACTGCACGAGTGTGCATGCTAGCTGACTCACAATAGCCCGCGTGTACCTAACAAAGCAAGAAAAAAGGAAAGTTGCCGACAGAACAAAAAGATATGGGTCAGTTAACTGAAACTCCCAGCCATGCATGGTTGAGGGTTCGTCCAAAACCCTAGCTCCTTCTAACCTATAAAAGAAGGGGTAGGGGTACCATTTGGAGGAGGAAAAAATATAGCGAAGAAACTCTGCCCATTTACGTAATCCATTGTCCCAACCCTTTAGCCTTTCCTCATGCCAAAGGAGATTTAACGCAAAGCAGTTGAAGGACA
>SNQJ01S0000647.1:232421-256623 GCA_010110895.2 Picea sitchensis
ATCCGAAGGATGAGCTTATATCAACAAGCATATGTGATCCTCTTCAAGCCTGCGTAAAAATAAAGAGGTACTTACTAGAAATGGTGGGGGGGAATTTGGGAAAGGGATATGTTTCATCTTCGTATTAATTGGCAGTAAGAGTCGCTCTTGAACATGACACCCCCTATTCATCATTTGAAGTTGGTTTGGAAAATCCATTTGTCTCTCTTTCGATTGGTTACAAGGTCATTCCATGTGTCATCTTTGAGTCAATGCTTCCAAATCATTGGTCGTGTCATTCATATGTTCAACAGAAGTCTATCTGAAACCTATATTGAGTCGGCCATCTGCAGTTGTCCATTCTCTTTGGTGTCGGCCTTCCCTGTGTCCAGTTCAATTGCTACATGCTCTGTTTCATTTTCAAACTCAGTTACTTATTTCGTGTCATTGATGGGGGCTACATCAAGGCCCTCCTGTGACGAGTCTTGTTCCGTCGACTTCAGCTCATTATCCGGGATCAAGACTTAGAAATTATTTGGTACATTGGAGCTTGCATGCCTCAATGGCAAGTTTCCTCGCTTTCGACAATGGGTTTACATCATTGACCCCTGATCGAAATATTACATCGGATGTTCGACATCAACTCACTTATTCACACTCGATGGATTGTACTATGGTACCTTGGGAGTCATTGACATCAATGGTGATTTCCCTCGCACTTGTTAACGGTTACATCAATGACCGGTAATCAAGTGGTTTCTACCATGTTCGACTTCAGCACATGTAATCACATGGTTAGATTCGTACTTTGGGGCGACGAGATTGAAGACCCTGGATATCATCTTTGTAATCCAGGTTGTGATGGAGTATATATGATTTGTGACACATAGATCCACTGTGTATGTTTCGTGGCTATGTCGTCTTGATTTGAAAATTTATCGCATAGATCCACAGTGTATCCAGGTGGCTATGCTATATTGTGATGACATGGATCCACAGTGTATGATTGGTGGCCATGACCTTTGTTTATGATGTCATCAGTCTATGATCTGAGTATGGAATGCCTACCTCATAAATTGGTATATGTGATATTTTGTTGATGCTTGGATGTTTGCAGGTTTCCGATTAGATGTGCTCTTGGTTCTTGACACACACATGCAGCTTACAAAGTATATCGACTATCACTGGTTCCAATCTCAGACTTTGGGGGGCATTCTATTATCCACAATTTTGGTTATCACGATGATATAATGATGATGGAAAATCAAGCTCTTCATTAAGAACACTTTCCTGAGAAAAGTTACATTTGTCTGCTTCCATAAATCATACTTTTAAGGGATGTTCGCAGGCTACCTATATATTTGCCTGCGAGAATGCCTGATTCTCGCAGGCTGCATTAAGCTTGGGTGCGAGGGGTTCGCACTGTACCTAACTATCAAGGTGTGAACATCTTCTAAAGGAAAGAAAAAGATAAATTCTCGAACCTTCTATAAGGGAATCTTCTAGAAGCATGAGTTGGCATTCGAATGGTTATTCAGGTGCTGGCATTCTAGATATCTTGGGATCATTCCTATCCAAGTAACTAATCTATTTTCTCCTATATATTGAGGGGAATGCTTATGAAAAAGGTGGGAGGCAAACTAGCAAGAGATTGATTGGAGAATTATTGAAAGCTTGTATGAAGGATTGATGCTACAGCAGCTAGAAACACCAGCAAGGTCATCAAAAGTGGTTGATTTTATTCATGCATGAGCAAGTGTGTGTGTCAGAGCTAGGAGCCATCGAAAGGAGATCTACAACATCAAGGCTCAGGTTGTAAGTTTCACTTTCAATTAATTCAATACAGTAATATGTCCCTTTCCCATAAAGATGATGTCACTTTATTACATAACTCCTTGATCATATGTATGGATTAGCTATTGAATATATTGATTTGTCTTCACTTCGGATGGTTTCTACTGTTTGATCTGAACAACACAAGAGAATTGGAGTGAATCTTGGAACAACAGAGACATAAGGAAAGCGTTCATAAGGTATGTTCATGATCCTAGCCTCTTATTTCATTTGATAGTCTAGATCTAGGGAAAGTGTATTATTCTGTCTTGTTTTGTTCTAGATCCAGGTGGATCTAGGGAGATCAGTTTGTGTCCGCACTTACGGATTTATCCTGAAACACTCCTGGAATACACTGAACTATCTCTCTTGAGATGCGCCTCTTCTCCTCAATGAAAAGTCATAATCTGCATGATGATGAATTAGGTCACTGACCCTTCCTTTATAGCTTTCCAAAACCCTAAATCATGTTGAAACCCTAATTCACTGTTGATTTCTATTTTTAGCTCATAATGAATTAAAAGCGTTGTTAACCCTTGTTAGCTCAATGTCACTTTCTGAATATAACACCTATGACTAGAGTGACCTCTAGTAACCCTATTTACCGCTCTTTGGCCCTGGCTATAGTCTAACGGAGTGGTTTAGACCACTAAGCCTCCTTTTATGGAGCTCTTTGGCCCTGGCTATAGTCTAACGAAGTGGTTTAGACCACTAAGCCTCCCTTCCCGAAATTGCTTGTCCTCAAGCAATACCAGTCCAGGGTGGTGCAACACCTGCTCGCTCTCCCAAGTAGCGTCCTCTACGGGAAGCCATCGCCATCTGATCAAACACTCTTTGATGACCCTGCTACTTAGTTTCAGCTCTCAGAACTCCAAAACCTCCTCCGGAACTAACTCTAACTGTCCCTCCTCATCCAACGGGGGAAGCTCCTCTGATGTGTTAATAAATTGTCCAACAGCCTTTTTCAGGAAACACACATGGAACACGTGATGAATCTTGTTCCCCTCTGGAAGCTCTAGCTCGTAAGCAACCTCGCCTACTTGGCGCATGATCCTGTAAGTACCATAAAATCTAGGCTTGAGCTTCTCGACTCCACTCTTCTTCAGAGATGATTGTCGTAGGGTTGGAGTCTCAAGAAAACCAAATCTCCAACCTCAAAGCTGCGCTCTATCCCGTGCATGTTAGCGCTTATCTTCTGTCGGTTTTGCGTCGTCTGCATGTTCTCTTTCAACAATTTGAGAATCTCCTGACTCTCTATGATCCAATCCTTGGCCTTGGGAGCTTTCAACAATTTGAGAATCTCCCGACTCTATATGATCATAACTTGGCCTTGGGAGCTCTAATCTCCTCAAGACCAAGTCTACCAAAGTGGGAGATCAATACTGCATAATGCTTGAAGTTTCACCAATGGACATGTGGAAGGTGGTGTTGTATAATGTTCCACTAAATGTAACCACTTTACCCACGCTCTCTGTCCTCCTACATATTCTCAACACTTCTTCAACCCTACTGTTGACAATTCCAACAGTTTCCATCTGTTCTAGGGTGATGTTGGTGCTAGGTGCCAACTCTCGTTCTACCAACCAAAACAACTTTTGCCAAAATGCACTAAGGAACCGACTGTCTCTATCATTGACGATGTTCTTCGCAACCCATGAAGTCTGAAGACTCCTGAAGAAAATCTCGGCTACCCAATCAAGGATGTACTCAGTTTGTGATGGTTTAGAAGTGCAACATAATAATCAAATGGTGCACTACATAGATACAGCCCTACCTCGACCTTTGCAGACGGGTGATGAAGTCCATAGATATACTTCCCCACTTACGCTCTAGAATGGGGTGGGTTGAAGTAGCCCTGTTGGAAGAGCATGCTCGACTTGTTCTGCTAGCAAGTCACACACTCATAACGTCTTGTTTGAGGCCTTCCATGAGAACCTCTCCGATTCTCCAGAGGTTTAAAACTTTGATGCCCGTGAGGAGGTGAATCATGAATCATGGGTGAGATTTCTTCTTAAGCCCGGGACCGCACCAAGTAAACTATATCCTTAAGACATCGCTAATGACCTTTGTAACTGGCCATCTCAGACTTCATCCATTACCTCACAAGTGAACTTGTTCTGGAATATTCCACTAACAAGTGGGGATTTCCAATCTATTGAAATTTCCATCAAAGAACATGTCGTAGGTCTCCTCGATAGTGCATCGCCATACCGTTTTCTTGCCCTGGACATACTCTATGTCAAATTCGAATTCATGTACCTTCATCACCCATTTATGTTGGCACTCACCGAGGTCCTTCTACTCAAGAAAACACTTCAACCATTGTGACTACTGAATACTTAATTTTACACCACTCAAATATTGTCCGAATCTCATCATGATTGCCAACATTTCCTTATAATAAATGGAGTAAAACCCTCTCTAGTTGGATGTTTCCCACCCTCTATACAATGTCCTCCCCGACTGTTCAATCGACCCTTCATTGGATGCATCACACTCTAATAAAAATGGCGTGAGTCTGGTAGTGCCAACATCGGACAAGTGCCCATGACTTCCTTCATGTGATCAAAGGCTTCCTCGTGATTTCTCGGTCCATATGAACTCTGTATGCTCTAATATCTCATACGGCGCTCCAAGCTAAGAAAACTTACAACTACCAGACATTACCGGTGACACTCAAGAAGCTCCTTCAATTCTCGGCTTCACGTTTGGCCAATAATCCGCACGGTCTCCGGGATCTTATCTTTGCACTCCAGACTTCCGCAGTAATCGACAGATGGTCTAAGCAGCTTTGTTGTTCTAACTCAAGACTTGGACTCTTTGGCATATAATGACTGTGTCTCCATGATGCTCAATAATTTCATCCAGTGCTCATATGCTCTTGCCATGACTGGATATAAATCAAGATGTCGCCGGCTAGTCCACACCGATTTCCTTAACTCGATCCCCGAATATAGCGGTTCATGCAAGACTGAAATTTAGCTGGTGCGTTGGTTAGCCAAAATGGCATAACGAGGAACTCGGTGTCCAAAATGACATCAAATGTCATCTTCTCTATGTCATTCTCTCGGAAGGTTATCCGGGTGATATCCATAGCATAGATCAATTTTCGAGAAGAAAATTGCCCCATACAACTCATCCATCAACTCATCAATGCGGATAGGGTACCGCATTTTGATGGTTTTCTTGTTCAAGACTCCGTAATCAACACATCCTCATGGTGCCATCCTTCTTCGAACTAAGACAACCGAAGAAGCAAATGGGTTGTTGCTCTGGCCTATGTGTCCCCATCGCCAACAATTGCTTGATTACCTTCTCTATCTCACCCTCGGGAACTCTCCTAGATTGACGTATAGTGATCGGTAGATCATTCCCCCTCTAACTCAATGGTGTACCAGTCCCCCGCCGTGGTCTCCCCTCGGGTGGGATTGCCCCAAAGACCGTTGATGTCAGTCCAATAGCCTTGGTCTCGTATATTGTTGTCGCATCTTTGAACTCTTCCTGAAAAGTGATCAAGCATTATGTGGAATATGCTACCTTCCCATGTCTCAATATCCTCTCCATCCTCTCTGATGAAACTCACCGCCCTAGGTGCCTCAGCCGACATAACTCTCAGAACAACCTTCTTCCTGTCTTGATCAATCCCATTTCTGGTTTTGTAGTTGGTAGTGATTTTCCCAAGGTAATCATCATCCACCTAACTCCTGGTCAATTACATCAGAACCGATGTCAACAGCATAAAATGTGTCTCTCACTTTGTAGTTTTTTAACTTCATCTCTAAGTTTGGAATTTTGTCTAGACACTCCACTGTGTGGCAATTTGCTACCGCAACATCAAACCCTCAAAATCCTCAATCAAGTGCCCGCTCTCGGCTACTAATGAAGCATCGAAGGCTGTAGGTGGCCCCACCATCTGCCTGCAGATTTCGCCCATTGCCCCCAATAATCCCTTTGATAATGGAGGGTAAATACCGAGAACACGGAAAGGGTCGCTATCACTTCCCTTTGCCGGTTTCTCCCTGCTAGCTCCGCCGCTTCTAGCTGTGGGACTACTGAGGATGGCTCTCGGTGTAGGTGTCACGGGAAAGATGCTCCTCTCGGCTGGTAAGCACCTCTTCAACTAGTGGGATCCACCGGCCCGCTCCTCCTCCTCTCACCGGCCCATGTTGTCTACTACTACCTCAATATAATAAATCTCTCCCTTACCCATGCACTTATGGCCTGGGACCCAAGGATCTTTGCGTACCAAGCAAAGCTTCTTCCTCATAAGCAAGTCTCACTCTAGTCTCATCATCCAACTTCTCCTTGCCCCTTCCACTCTCTCTAGAATGGCTTCAGTTTCTATCCCTCCTCGGGGCACAAATGGTTTGGAGAAAGTTTTAGTCTTTGGCACCGAAGCCTCGCCAGACTTCGAAAAGGGCGGATGGCATCCTCGGCAGCGGGGAGGCATGTATGCTCACCCATCCTCTCAAAGGCTCGTGAGTCCTTTTGTGAATACAGCGCATGATCACTGGTTCTTGGAGACATTCACACGCCACGGCTACCCACTCGAACTCGCGGATGAACGCCTGCCTGTAAGGCCATCAATTGGGATAATTCCATGAAGTGTATCCGTGATCCTTCCCCGCCAAACCTATCCACGAGCTTCATTCAGAACTCCCATAGGAGGCATGCCACCGACCTAATGTCACCGGGCCCATGATACCACCACTCGTGTGCCTCACCCTCCAAGTGTAAGGTCGCGAAACTGATGGCCTCTATCTCGGTCATCTGGTTGAGCTTGTAATATGTGTCTAGATTATGTACCCAAGCTTTGGCGGTGTATTTGGACGATCCGTCGAAACAATGGATGGTGAGTTTCCCAACTTTTTGGATGAAATCGAGGTTATGCCCCTACTGCTGTTGTGGTCCTCCCCTTTGCGGCTCTCTGGGGCGGTTCCTGAGTCTGAGTCCACAGTACTCGACTAAGGTCATGTCCTGATGGAAGTCATGACCCAATGCTGCATACTCCCTCCTATACTCTGCAATGTCGTCGGCATGAGTGGGTAGCCTCTGTGTTATTGGTGGCGGTGTTGCTACCAGGGGTGCCCTCTGGAAACTGGGAAGCAAGGGTTTGGGAATCCTACTCGTAGAGGTGTTTCTGCGAGAGGGTGACTGGGGTCTACTGCCTGCTCCCGAGCTTGCCTATGTTGTATGCGAGACTTGTGTATCTGGGGTGCCCACTCTAGCCAATCTATCAACCACCTGTGCCAAGGACTGAGACATGGTCCGTTGACTAGCTAACATACTGTTGATAACCTGCATGAAAGCTGCCTCTGGATTTCCAGGGGCCTTGCCACTGCCCTCTGGTCGCTCATATCTATCTCCTAGCATCCTCTCTGCCTCGCGCTCAGCCTCTTGCTCTTCCCTTCTCTCTGCTTCTCTGTGTGCCTCTTCCTCTTCCTCTGAGATAGGAGGAAAAGGGGGAAAATCAGGCCTATGCCTTCTTTCCTGATGCCTGTTGTAAGTGACATATTTTTCACCTACGTGTTCACAACCCTGTAGGTCTTCTGCTGCACTCATTGTCTTTATTCACAGGCTGGCAGGGCTAAAGCTCTGATACCACTATAATGTTCCTGACTTGGCTAGTCTAGGAAACGTTGCTAATGTGTGTGTAGGATCAAAGGTTTACAGCATATAAATGATCATACAAATAATAAATGAGACAAAGGACTGCAAAGTTTGTATTATGATATCTCTGTGGATTACAAAATGGTCGAATGCGGCTGAATAACTGACAATACTCAACTAGATCAACATACAAAGGATCTTAGCCGGAATATAAATAAGCAACTGCGGCTTAGTAAAATAACAACACTCGGCTAGATCAAAGACAAAAAGATCTTAGCCGTAATACAAATAAGCAACTAAAAGATAATACCCAGAATATGGGAGCACTGCGGAATCAATGAAGAATGATGGAAGACTTGGATGATCTTCCCAATGACTAGGGTGTGTCTTTCAACACCGAAATCAACCAACTGGTGTCTTCCTCCTGGAATACACTGAACTATCTCTCCTAAGATGCACCTCTTCTCCTCAATGACAAGTCATAATCTGCATGATGATGAATTAGGTCGCTGACCCTTCCTTTATAGCTTTCCAAAACCCTAAATCATGTTGAAACCCTAAATCACTACTGAAACCGTAATTCATTGTTGACTTCTATTTTTAGCTCATAATGACTTAAAAGCATTGTTAACCCTTGTTAGCTCAATGTCACTTTTCGAATATAACACCTGTGACTAGAGTGACCTCTAGTAACCCTATTTACCCCTCTTTGGCCCTAGCTATAGTCTAACGAGGTGGTTTAGACCATTAAGCCTCCTTTTCTGGAGCTCCTATTTGGCAAGGGACATTACACATTCCCAGAATGAAGTTAACGACACCGAGATTCTTCATGTTGAACTTGGAGGATAGTTGCATATTCACCTCCTTTATTGTATCCATGTCATTTCCGACCAGCGACATGTCTTCGACATACAAAGCTACATATATGAAACGACCACCTTATTTCTTGGAATACACATAGTGATCAACTTTACTTCTCACAAATCCCAAACTGAGGATGTATGTGTCGAACTTTTGGTACCACATCCTTAGTGATTGCTTTAGACCATAAAGGGATCTCTTCAACTTGCACACTAGCTCTTTCTTACCCTTTACTGCAAATCCTTCAGGTTTTTTCATGTAGATTTCTTCTTCCAGGTCCCCATCTAGGAATGTTGTCTTCACATCCATTTGCTCTATATTAAGGTCAAATGTTGCAACCAAAGACATCAGTACTCTAATGGAAATTAATTTTGTGACAGGAGAGAAAATCTCACCGAATTTGACTCCCTCAAATTGGGAATACCCTTTCGCTATCAATCAAGCTTTGAATTTCTTGACTTGAGCGGTTGCGTTCAATTTCCTCTTGAACACCCACTTTCAATGATGAGTTTCCTTCCATTAGGTAGCTGGACAAAATCCCATTTCTCATTCTTGTGTAAGGATTCCATTTCTTCAATCATGGCCTCCTTCTATAGTTTACCCTATGTAGAGTCAGTTGCCTCTCTGATCGACCTGGGATCATAATCAATGGAAAATAATACAAATGCAAAATGGAAATAAGGTGGACTATGCCTTTCAACTAGTTTCCTTACTTGTTTCGACCTCCTTACAAACGGAGTTAGTAGTTCCACCTCTTCATCCGATTTATTCGACTTGTTTGAATCATGTTCTTTATTTTTCAACTCAAACACCATTTTCTCTAGTTCTTTCTTCACTTGAGCCCCTTCACTCCTAGAAGTTCCTTTGACTTACCTGAAGATCACATCTCAACTATAGATTGTTTTCTTCAATACTAGATCCCACAACTTATATACTTTCATTCCATCCTTGTAATCAATGAAAATACACTTGACTGCCTTATTGTCCACTTTGTTCCTCCTTTCCTTGGGAACATGCACAAATGCATTATAGCCAAAGAATTTGAGATGTGTGAGTGAAGGATTCTTACAAAACATACCTCACATGAATTTGAGTCAACTAGCATTAATGAAGGATACCTATTTACCAAATATCATGCAGTGTCGACTGCCTCTACCTAGAATTCTTGTGCTATCCCTGCATGAATGAGCATGCTCCCTGCCTTTTCCATCAACATCTTGTTCATTCTTTTAGTAACTCCATTCTATTGAGGGTTGTATGGAGTAGTATTTTGGCGTGCTATACCACATTGCTTGCATAACTGCTTAAACTCCTTACCATAGAACTCACCTCCGTTGTCAATTCTCAGCACCTTGATCTTCTTATCTTTCTAGTTTTCCATAAGAGATTTAAACTCTTTGAACTTATCGAAAACCTCATATTTCTTCATTAGGAAATACAACCATGTCTTCTTGGAGAAATCATCAATGAAGGAGACATAAGACAAAGATCCTCCTAGTGATGGGATTTTACAATCCCAAAAACATCGCTATGTATCAATTCCATAATCCCTTTTTCCCTTGTAGCACCATATTTCACATGATTTTGTTATCCATAGATGTAATGTCCATAGAAATTGACTTCTAAAGTACAGTCAGGGAAAGCTTCGACTATACCTTTTTTGTGCATAGCTCGAAGTCCTTTTTCTCCAATATGTCCCATCCTTTGGTGCCATAAGATGGTCGGGTCGACTAGATGAGGAAGAATAGTGTCAGTTGTAGTCAAGTCAACCTTAGTCAAGTCAACTACAAGATTGTACTATTGAATCCAGTCGAGTCGACACTCCCCAACAACTTGTATAGGGTTCCAATCTGAACTCCTCTCATCAAGACCATTTCTCCTTTGAATCCTTCTCAAATATAGTGTGCACACCTACATTACTCATTTTACTGATAGATATTACATTTATTACCAAAACTGGAATATGTAGCACACCTGGAAGGGTTCAATTCCTCCCATCCTTTAACATCAGTCGGACTCTACCTCATCCAACAATCCTACTTGTTGAGTTATCTCGTAAGAATACATCTCCTCCTTCATACTTTTCATCTTCATAGAACCATTCTCTATGAGGTGTCATATGGAAATATGCACCTGATTCAATCAACCAAACAAGAATTGGTTGATGCCAAATAAATGTCCCCTCCTTTGTCTGAAGAAGTCTTTCCTTCGGTGGACTAATTCTCATCAAATACCTGACTTTTCTCAGCAACCTTCAACTTCTATTCCCTTTTGTAATTCCCAGCTTTACCACACTTCTAGCATATTCTCATTGACTGAACCATGGATTTAGATATACCCCTCAACTTAGAATTTATACCAGAGAATTTACCTTTTCCTCTATTGACCAATTGAACTCTCATCACCAAGGAATCCTTGGTCGATCCTTCCATGTCCATTTGTATCATTTCCTTTGACAAAAGTATAAAAACACATATTCAAGTGTTATTGTGGTTTAATACTCCCAATAGACACGACTAAACTATTCCATGAATCTGGAAAAGAACACAACAGACTGATACATTTCTCCTTGCTAGTCATTTTAATCTCCACAGATAATATCTAACTTAGCATAGTATTGAATAAATTTAGATTCTTTTTTACCAAGCTACCATCACTCATCCTCGAAAGGTACAATTTCTTCCAAAGAAACAACTTGTTTACCAGGGATTTCGACTGGTACAAGTTCCCCAACTTACCCCATAGTTCCTTTGTAGTGTCTTCACATGATACATTCAACAATACCAAATATGTGAGACAAAGTTGAATCATACTCCTCGCTTTCTTGTCAAGTTTATCCCAATATTCCTTTGACATGCCCGTCGAAATTTTTCAAGGATCCACAACGAACCATTGCTCTCGATCTACAAGGAGATCCTCTATTTTAAGCTTCCACGACTCAAAAATTTTGGCGATTAAAATTTTCAATCTCAAACCTAGAACTACCTGCTATTCTTTCAAGAACAAATCGCTACCTTATAGCTCCCACTGGACCTAGGTTTAGCTCAGATCCAATATCTACTTAACCCTATTATGATACCACTTGTAGCATAGAAACAAAAGGATCTATGATACCACTTGTAGTAGAGCAACAAAACGAGATTTGATACAACTCGTAAGAGAGCAACAAAACGAGCTTTGATACAACTTGTAGGAAAAAACTTAACCAAACAAGAGAGAGAGAAGACATATTTGAACTAGGAAGTAAACAATGGCAATCACACAGAGATTTACCCTGGAAACTATTAACTGGGAAAACCAACATTCCTTGAGTGACTCCCGCTCCTTATTGTCTTATTCATTCACTAAATAAAGAGTTACATGACTAACATTTGTCCACACCCAAGACACAATTCATCATCCTACTCTCTTGCTTTACCACAAGTACAACCCTACAAACATTTGGCTTACATGTTCATGACCATTACAGACTCACGACTCTCTCTACCAAGGCACATGCTTATCAAGATCATTATTTTCAGTATTACATAATGCACTATTTATAGGCATCTACGACATGTAAAACCCTAATTTGTAGCACCCAAAACGGTTACAGATCCATGAAGATGATTGATTTTGATCCAGCGAATCTCAGGATTTTGTTACAGGTTTCGACCATTACTCAAATACCAATTGGATACCAATCGACCATCTGATCGATCTCTAGTCAGATACTAGTCAACATCCATTCGAGTTGTCATTTCGACCACCTCTCGACCATCGACTTGACTTAACTGTCAATTTGATCCATCCCCTAGTCGATCATCCTTGACTAGTCAATGGGTTGATTGAATTCACATTACAAAGAATATAACATTCCCAATTGTTTCCACAACTTCCACAAACAATTCTTACAAGGTGATTGGCATTGAATGGTCAATGGATATATTGGCATGTCTTGCAATGATTTCTACACACAAATTTGGTTGGTAAATTAAAATTATTTCTGTTAAATTTTAATTTTTATGAACCAACAAATAAATAAATTCAATTTTTAGAGATGAGATTTATGTTGAGCCTCTCTTCTTATCCAATAGAGTTGTACGTTTTAGGTAATGTTCTATTCTTATCCTCTATTTTCTCAAAGTGTAATTTGTATTAAATGGTAGCGAAATGTCTCAAGAATATGCTATGAATCTTTGTGAATCTTCATTATCTTTTGCAAAAAAAATTGGATATCTGATTTTTTCTTTTTCAATTTTGGAGTAGACTAATCTTTTAAAATATTTATTTTTTCTCTCTATGTGATTGTGCTATTTGACAACTAACGGAATTGACTCTACCTTATCTTCACACATCAATGATTTATTCCTTTATAATTCTCTTAATATTTTAATCTTCTTGATTTCTGGTTTCTTTGAATTTGCAGCAGAATGATTTTTCATCAAGCGAATGTCTAAACTTAGAATGCACAAAAGTCGGTTCTGGTCAAGGACCAAGGCTAGAGAAAGAATGTCCAAAAGATGGTGGTGATCAAGAGCAAATACTAGAGAAAATCTAAGAGATTATGTGTGGAAAAATGTCAAATCAAACAAGGCTTGATGAAATTTTGTGGCCAAAGGCCGAGATCAGAAAACGAAGCTATGATATTGAATAATGTTTATTTATTAAAGAAAAATCCAACATAAGAAGGACAAACAACTGAAATCCATAAAGGAAAAATAATAATTGAATAAATAGAATGAATGATACAATTACAATGAACTCGGTGATGATATATATACACATTTGCTAGTCACGAGGTTGATGGGACATGTCATTTCACCAGGTCACATCTTTTAGGTAGGTCGTGTCCTTTCATTTACTATTAATAACGTATTATGTACGTTACATTTATAGTCTTCCATTTTGAATATTTGCAATAGATTTAGTACATAATTAGGTTGAGAAAGGAGAATACATGTTACCCCCTAAAAATTCAAGTCTTATTGGGCATTTTCATAGGCTTTCTTTTCTCACTAGAATAGCATAAGATCTTTGGAGTTTTGTAGCAATTATAGGTTAGGGGGAGAAACTTGGAGGTCATGCACATTAGAAAAATTTTGAGGTAAAAAATGAGCCTCAAAACAAAAAATGTGTTATCAACTTTAAGATTAAAAGAACGAGGGGAGTTCAATATGGTAAATAGTTTTGGAGTGAAACAAAGAAAATTGTTTTTTTTTTTTTTTAAATCATATTTTTTACTTAAATCCTTATGGGTTTGCTCAAATGTCGAGCGTAGGCACTCATTAGATCCGGAATTAAATTATCCATCCAACGAGTAACCACTCTCCATACTTTTGATAGACCCACGGTGAGATAAATTTGAAATACATGAAAAATGTGGTTTTCATGTATTTCCAATTTATCTCATTGTGCATCTATCAAAAGTATGCATAGTTGGTACTCGTTGGGTGCAAAATTTAATTATGGATACAACGAGTGCCTACACTTCAAATTTGAGTAAAACCATAAGAAGTTAAGTCAAAAATACGATTAAAAAAATAGTTTTTTTTCTTTCCCTTCTAAAATTCATAACTCTTATTTAATTATTTTATTAATTTCCTTAGGAGGCCCATTTTAGACCTAAAAATTTCTCTAATGTTTTGTTTCATCTTTGTCTGGACTCCATTCATCATTCGAAGGCAATATCAAAGGTGTGAAGGACTATGGTTGGCTTGATGGAGGCTTTCTCAAACACTTAACACACATTTGGAGGTGTGGTTACATGGCCCACCTTATTTTTGTTGCATCATTGATGAAAATCCTTGCTCCTAGGTTGAATTTAGTGCCCTAGACCACATGGATGGAAGATGTGAGCAAGAAGAAAACCCTAGAATATGAACACCCTCCCTAGAGAGGTGTTCAAGGCATGATTGATGGTGACATAAGGGTCAAGCATAGCCTAAGGAGAAAACATCCTACCTTATTGGAATTCTAGAGCATGACATGTGGTAAGAAAATAGGTTAATGAGCATAAAGGGTTGAATGCCCTCTTTTAGGAGGTGCTAGGGAATGTTGAAGATGAGAAGTGGTGAGGATAACCCTAATGGAGGAACTTCCACATATTTGGAGGCATATTTCACCTTTTGAGGTGTTTGGGGGTAAAGATACATTGTTTAAGCCATTTTCCATGTAGATTTTGAGGCAAACACTTTGTATGACAAGAGGGCATGTGGCATTGTTGACATGATAAAAACATCAAAGAAAAGACATTTGCTTATGAAGATGACAAGTGGAATTATAGCCCATTTTCTGCACTCAAATGCAAAAGGAGCATAATGTCCCACGTTAGAGGTGGCCTAGAGCATGAGATGTCGCAAGGAAAGAGGACAAAGGAGGAACACCCTCGGTTATAATGATGCTACGTGGAAATAGATACACTTGTATCATCAAAGAGGTTATTGATGAACATAATTCCACTCGATGATGGAAAATAATGATGCTTTGTTTCTTAAATCATGAATCTACCCTCTAAAAGAGGGACATCCTCCTCAAAATCACATTTAAAGCATGCTAAATGGGATTTATGAGGCATACACATTACTTGAGGCTTGTGGTTCACATATTTGAAGGAATGGTTCCATGGAGAAGTTGACACATGCCAATTTATGGTTAAAACAAACTCTAAAAAGCACTCTAAGAGGAGCACCCCAACTCTAGGGTTTCTAGCTCTCTTTTATTATTATTTTAATTAGTAGGGTTTGTCTTGAAAGGTATAAATAAAGAACTTCATTTTCTAAAGGCATGGTTGGAATATTGGGAGTTCCCTTCCAAACACTTAGTTGAATATCTTTGGGAGGATTGGAAGAAGGATGGGTTCATTGTGAGGTTTCTCCATCATTTTACTCTTTTCATGGATGAGTAGGGTTTTGAAAGAATTGACAAGGGTTTGCTGCTGAAATAATCTTTGTAGAAGGGAAAGATTGTCAAAATGTAAGAAGAGATTCAAGTTGAGGTTGTTAAAACCTCCCTAATCTCTAGTGCAACAATGAATTATTGAAGGATTTTGTTGTTGTCATTTCTATTGTTTAAAGAGGATTGTTGCCACCTTCTTTATTTATTGGTTGCTCACTATTGTTAGTTGTAATTTCATGGTTGTGATGGTGCATCTTGTTTGAGGGATCTCACTTATTCTTACATAAACTAAAAATGTGTGTTGTATTAATTATGACACACTAGTGATGGCTTGATTATGTCTTTGTTATATTCAAACCCTCTTGGTATTTAATTGATTTCATGGCACCAATTGGATAGCCATTGGTCTTGGTAAATTCTTCCATCCCTTTTGTTCTAAATAACATCATAAAAACAACATTTTCTAGGGTTTTCCCTCTTGTGATAGAAAATAAATGACCTAAAGTGAGAGTAAGAGTTTTTGAGGTGACAATGGGAAACTTCCTAAGTTCCCCTAGGGTTGCATTTCGCCAAGGGACTTTGTAACATTTGAAGTGGAGGTTTGGGAGGTGACAAATTAGTGTTGTTTTCGAGGACAAAGTTTGGTTCCTAAGATTCATTGGATTGGATACAACTATTTCATTAGGGAATTTCTTTCAAGATCTTATTCTCATATGGTGACTCTACTAAGGAACAAAGTTTCATTCCATAACATTTTGAAGTAACATGTGGTTTGTAGAGCTGAAGACATATAGCTTGAGGCTTGAAGGAATTTGAAGACTCACTGTGTGACTCCATTTACCTAAAATGAGGTATGATGGTTATGTTTTTTCAAAATTGTATATCAGTTTATCATGTTGATATTTGGAAGTGATTAGAAGAAGAGTTGGATACCTAATTGTGTGGTCCATTGGCTTTATTTTATAACCTCGAATATCTGAATGAGCTCCCTAATCTAGATTAGGACAAGCACATTGTGAGGTTCCATGGACATGCTGATTCAAGTACATGATGTTACATCTTTCATGAAATTTATCCTAGATTTAGATTTTGTTCATGATGATGTCATGATGAAAATGTTTGTGTTTACCTTGGAAGATTATGTAGATATGTGGATTGAATATATGGGTAGAGGGGAAATATCTTCATTTGCAAGTTTAATGGCAAAGTATTTCGCAAGTATTGGGATCATAGTTATGAAGAAGAACATGTTGAAGATCTAGTTGATAAAGCACATGATGTCCACACCATGTGTGATGAGAGGCATCAAAGGAGAGAAAAGATAGAGGATCTAATGTTTGCATATCAAAGTAACCCCTTAAATGCTCTCTTCATTGAAATCAATGATAAATATGAGGGATTGATATACATGGTTGAGTTTATCAAAGAAAAATATGGTGAGCCAAAGCACAAAGAGCTTGGAAATGAGTTGCGCAAGGATTTTTTGAACCAAATTTCTCTTTCATCTCATGAGCCACTTGCACATGAGATTTTAGATCATGGTAAAGAAAAGTGTAATGAAGTTCTTGAAGACCCTATTCAACACCTCATGAAAATCTTGATGTTGAAGGTTCCATCAAAGACTATGCATTCCATCTTGATCTAAAAGACGCATCTTGTGATGACAAAGTACACCTACATGAGGACATTCCAACACCCATCATCATTTTCAAGGAATATAAGGGTTTGGTAAGTTATGTTCCTCTTCAAACTTCTAAATTTGATGATGTTGCAAGTACTATTACCCCCTCACTTCTAGGGGTAACTAGAGGAGAACTTCTTCTCCATGATCCACATTTTAAACAACATATCCAATTATGTTATTTTGTACTATCCATATACAATTGCCCATAGATCCTTTCCATTGCATGCTCAGTTCATCTCACACATATGACAAGGTGCACTTATGAAACAAATGTTTAGTATTGTTTTGACATATGTATGTTGTCATCATAGTTCATAATGCATTCTACTAACATGTTTTCGATCTGTTCAAAATCAAGCACATAAAACTATAATCATCCAGATGTCATTTATATGATGTTCCTTTGGACTATCAAAGACAATCACTGGTATTACCTTTTTTATTGATATACGAAGAACAACTAACCTTGTTGAATGTTATATTAATATTTGATATTTCTACTATAAAGGTGATGAGAATACATTTTTTTTTCATCGATGTGAAAATTGTAGAAAGAATGTTAATTAGGTATGGAAAATCGATAAAGGAGATGGTAATTAGGCATTAAACTTCAAAGACATGGCATCATAACGAGTCAATCATTTCTCTTCATGTTTCAAAGAGGACACTCATGCTACAATACTAGAGATAATTAGTCTATCAAATTCCTTCCCTAGCTTTGTCAATCAAGAGGATAACCAAGCCTCGATAAAGGAAGTTGGGAAAAAAGAATTTTTCAAGACCTTGCAGAGTTTTCAGAAGGAAAAAAGGCTTGGGCTTCATGGTATTTTTGTGGAATTATTATTAGGATGTTATGATTTTATAGAGGAAGATTTAAGAAGAGTCGTGAAGACTACAAGAACTGAAGGAAAAGTGCTAGGATATTTCAACGCAACTCTTCTATCACTGATCCGAAAAAAAAAAAAAGATAATTTGACAACCTTTGAGAAATTTAGGCCATTCTCCCTATGCAATTGCATTTATAAAATTATCTCAAAGGTTATTTCCAAAAGACTGAAAAAGTGTTTTATCAAAACATTTTTTTGGAGAATAGTTTGGTTTTTTAGAAGGAATCATATACATGAGGCTATGGGGATAGCTCAAGAATTTCTTCATTCAATAAATGCCAAGAACCAAAGATAGATGGTGATGAAAGTGGACCTATCCAAATATTACGATAGGGTAAGATGGATTCACATTAGAATTATTTTAATTATTTTGGGTTTCTATCATCAATTCGTTGTTTGGATTATGAGTTGCATATCATTTGTATTTTTTGTTGTCTTGATAAATGGAGCGGCCTCTCCCTTATTTCATTTAGGAAGAGGCCTTAGACAAAAGCTTCCTTTATCCCCCCTTTTATTTATTTGAGTAGTTGAATGTTTAAGTAGGCTAATTAAAGACGTTGAAGGAAATGGTAGTTTCAAAGGGGTATCTATTGGAACATCATGTAATATAACACATCTACTATCTTTAGATGACATTTTGATTTTCTGTGAAGGCACTAGAATGGTAATTGAGAAGTTCAAAGGCATCATGGATTTATTTTATAAGGAAACTATAATGATACTAAATATGGAAAAATCTATGATTACTCTATGGGGGGTATCGAGCGTGAAAAGAACCATTTTGCTTAGTTATTTCCTTTCAGGTGACTGACTTAGAACAATGACTAAAGTATCTAGGATTCTTTTTGAAGCCAAACCTATATAAGAAATGTGATTGGTAGTGGTTGATCACTAAAGTGGAAAATAAATTAAACACCTAACGCAACAAGTGGCTATCCAGAGGAGGTTGTATGATATTGTTAAAAGCAGTCTTGGAAGTCATCCCAGTTTACTAGATATTGCTTGCTTGGGTCCCAAAACGAGTCTTGGAAGCCATTACATTCCTTTGTTACAAATTTTTTTGGTCTATAGATCGAAAGAAGACATGCCTTGTGTTTTCCTCTAAGAAAAAGATGGCCTTACCTAAAGCTTTTGGAGGATGGCGTCTTAAGAACCCTTTTCTCTTCTCAAAGGTTCTTGCTACAAAAAATGTGTGGAGTCTAATTCAAGGAACAAGTTTGTGGGTTTAGGTTGTAAGAGAAAAGTATATAGGCCCCGATATAGTGGAGGGTTGGGTTAGAAATCCCTCTAAACAAGTAAACAATGTCTCAATAGTTTGGAAAGTTATTACCTTTGCATTCAATATGGTTGGCAATTGATTGATATGGAAAATTGGGAAAGGAGATAAAGTTCAAATTGGCCTTGACCCATGGGTAGGGAGAACATGTATCCATAGACCACCCCTTTAGATGATACAAGAGTTTAGAAATAAAGGGTATTATACTACAACAAGTTTCAAACTGGGAAAGGACTATTACTTGGTGGCAACAATGGCTATATTGGGAAGAGATAGGTATGGGGAAAGAATATGTTGAATTATGGGAAAGGTACACAAACATTTCGAAAGACTATAGTGTTAGACTCGAAGAGGAGGAGGATCAACCAATTTGGTCATTGAATCCTATTGGGGCTTATATTCCCAGAATTGGTTATAAAGCACTAGTAGAGGAAGGAAGAGAAGGTCATTAGATCTGGTGGTGGAAACCTATTTGTATCTTAAAATGCCCTACATAAAGCAAGATCTTTATGTGGTTGATCTTACACAGTTAGGCACCCACATCGGAGGTCCTTCAGAACAAAAATTTCATTGGGCTAGGTTGGTGCAGTTAATGTTATCAAGCAGAAAAAAAAAAACTATATATCATATCATTTTAGAATGCCCATATACAAAGGAGGTAATGAAAGAGGTGGAAATAATGACAAGGATGAGGAAGCTTTGGGAAGGTGAAAGCATTGAAGAAGCCTTGAGAACTTGGTGTTCGAAAAAGGAGACATTAAATATTAGAACACTACCTATTAACATTGCTTGGAGAGTATGGCTTGCTAGAAACCTAAAGTTGTTCGAAGACAAAGAAAATTTACCTCTCAAATGTGTAGTTCATGCCCTAAATATACTAAATTCATACCCATAATTGCAGGAAAAAACATTCACACATTCTCAAGCATAAGTGGAAATAAACAAGAACATCCCTTGGGCATTTTTTGATAGCGCATCATGGGGGAACCCTCCTAAGGGAGGTTTAGGAGGGATTTTATACTTATCTTCAATTCATAGCATTTCTTTCAAAGATGGAATTTGTCAAGAAACTAATAACTTATGTGAAATGATGGCTCTAATATTGGTTTTGAGGATAGCACAAGAATTTGGTGTAACTCATCTTCAAATCTTTCTTCGCTCAATGTTGGTTATACAATGGATGTGCAAAGAAATTGCTCCGAGAGATTTTACCCTTCAACCTTTGTATGATGAAGTTCAAAATCTTCTCACAAGATTCTCGTATATATCTTTGGCTTACATTTATAGGGACATAAAGAGACTTGCATATGAGCTCTGAAAAGATGGAGTCGGATTAGAACAAGGAACCTAGATTATTTTGTAGTCCAGAATTGAAACTCGGTTAAATATAACCATGACCCTTGGATCTTACATTTTAATTCTCGGTTTCTATTACAGTTTTATGTACAAACAATGAACTTTTCCAAGACTTGAGTTTGGATGGTTGATGTAATTTTTTTATATCAACTTTTTTTGTTGGAAAAAAAGATACAAATGTAACTCACTAGGTATAGTTTTCAATTTTTCGTCGAGGAGAATAGGACACAAGAATGTCAATACAAGGGCTTAAATGCACTATCGAATGCCATGGGCATCTGACTATACATTTTTGCTTATTTTAATAACAATACCTTGGGAAAAAAATCCAATGGGTCTAAAAATAGCGCTTAAAACCTCTCGGATTCCCTCTTAAGATTGAAACGGAGGATAGCATGCACTCAACCTATATGAAACGGAAAAGGACTCGACCTTTTAGAACGTTAAGGCTCGCTTATATGAATAATAACCAAAATGTCGTTATTACATACGTAATATCGACACATATCACTCGAGTAGTATTAACGAGTTGAGTCGTTTTAGATACGATCTCTATCGTTACAACTTCTCCAAAACAACACTGAAGAGCATGCATGAGCATTGCACCTCTCCCTATCTACCAGGTCGAGCTCTCTTCGGTTGAGCAAGTTTGATTCGGTCGAGTGCCTACCTTTACGCCTCAAAAAGGGACACCTCGACCTACTGATTGAAGGTAGTAGCGCATTCGATTGTAAGGTTCACGTTCCAGGCTTTGAAAGAAAATATAATTACTTTTACAATGCATGATAAGATAACCTCAAACATTTTGTTTTTATTATGGCTATTCCCTTCCAAAGCATGGAGTATACTTTTGATTTTCAAGTCAAAGTGATCTAGTTTTGCATTAGTTCAGTTTCATGTTATAAATTTTTATAAAGTTTTTCAATGTTTTCAAAAAACAATTTTTTAAATTGAATTTTTGAAAATTAAAAATAAATTTCATAATTTTTAAACTTCACTCATTCTATTTTATGATTGGTCAAAGATGTTATCAACGAGACATAAATTTATGAGAGAGCAACTTTATTTTTAAAACACATAAAACAAAATTAAAAACATTTAATATGAAATTTTTTAAAAATGTCATGTATGCCATTATTGATTATTGTTTACTAAAACACAAAAATCAAATCAAATTCTTGTCACTTTCCATGTGATGTTTTGAAAACAACAATTTCACTCAATACGAAATTGCAATTTTGGCAAAGATTGCATGATTGGATTTTGGTTATGACAAACTTGAAAAGGACGAGAATGTATAATGGTTAGCCTTCTTCATTAAGTTACAAACGTAGGTGAAATTCCATCTTATATTATTAAGGGCACGGCATATTAAAAGGAAATGTTGTTCATCCTCGACCTCCATTGTATCACAAGTTTACAAATTCACTCATCCAATGCATTTTTTAGTTAGTCTAATGATCATTTTCACTATGGAATTCATGAACATTCATATTGAGGCTTTAGGCTCCATGAAAATGCAAACCATTTTCAATTAGGGAATGGAGGAAAGAATATTGCATTAAAATGTAACATTATAGGCTAAACATTTTTTTATTTACGCAATTTTATTTCAAGTTTGACTAGTGTTATAGGCCCAAACTTCACAACCATATAGAATATATAAAATAACTGAAGAGTTTAAAAGAATATTTTTCTTATCTTAGTTCCAAAGTTCTGCATTTTACATTTATTTTTAAGATCACAATAGCTTTCCAATCACCAATAATTATCTTATTAATATTGTGGTTCCAATTTAAATATCAATTAAATCAATGTCTAACTATTTGTGAAACTAAGCCTCTTCAAAAAAAAGGTTTTTTTTTTTTTGTAAGTTATCCATTTGTTCAGCCTTATATTATTGAAAATTGAGAAAATTATACAAAAACTATGACTGGTCTACCACTTGGGAAACCAGACCAGACACAAAAGAGTAGTTTATGTTGTCCATGGCAGTTTAAGAGCACACAAAATATAGATGACATTGTTTGCATACTAAATTGTCTTTAAAACTATCGGACTAATATCTATAATCATATCTATGATCATCCTGAGAGTTATTCAGAGGCGGGAATAAGGCCTCTCGTCCTCCATGACTGTAAAAACACAAAAAAATATGGAAAAACATAGAAAATCAGAGAGGCAGAAAAGAGGAAGCCTTTGGATGAGGCTCCATTGCATGGGGGTACTCCGAGCTTGTTCCAGCAATGTCAACGCTCTGGTGGGCATGCTTGTCCAACTTTCTCTCCATGCTTCACAACTGTTGTTGCACTTCTTCAGGTTGAAGGAGTATCTCCTCATAGGCTTCATTTCGCTCCAAAAGAACTTTCCCCGTAAGGGTCTTGATAATCCAGTAAATGTCAACAGTCTTGGAGTATAGGTTGTCTTGGGCTCGATAGGTCCCTGGATCTAAGAGCCATGAGCCAATATTTGCATCCATTGCCTCATTATCAATTAAGTGTCGAAGAACGTGAGCATTGGCTTCTGCCAAGTCCAATTCAACTTGGACTTCTAGTAGAGTGTGCATTTCATAGGTATCATCTGCTTGAGAACCAACAGCCTACTACTAGTGGTTGAAAGCACCACCTCTATAGTTGCGGGCACATTGGCACTAGCCACCACGCAACATTGGAAAATTAAGTATACACACAATGGTTATGGGACAAGGAGGGGGGTGACAGAGTGCCAAATCAAGTGTAGAGATGGGTTGGGTGGCAGATGATAGAGTGAGGGTGAGACGATACCATAGACAGTTAGAACTCAAAGTTAGATAGTACGGGAGGTTATAATGCCACAATAGGCGGTAAAATGTCTGGAGGAGAAATGACGGGGGAGTAATGGTGTGGTGCGACACCATTACTATCACTAAATGTAGAGGATGTTGGATCCTCATGGCGCAAACTGGAGAATTGATGCAAAGAACAGGTGAGGATGCTCACACATTGGGCGGGAATGAATGTGGGTTATGCATGTACGTGGGTGGATGGGGTATTATCTTGAGTTTTGCAAGGCAACCAGGTGGGGGTGGTTGATGTGAAGCATCGTGTGTCATGGTGTACCTCCATTCCACCCGATCTAGGTGCTCTTCAAAGATGTTATTACCATATAAAAAGGTCTGTATTTAATTGGATTATTTAATTTATGACAACCTTTTATGCATAATTTCAAACAACAGTGAAATTTCATAATTTGGTTGTAAAACATAAATTATTATGATTAACAAATATTTTTACTACTTTTCAATTTACATTCTCACGTATTTATAAAGTGTGAAAGTTCTCCAAATAAAAAAATTAGTAAATATTTTATGTTACAAGTAATCAAAAATATATTTATTATATAAATACACGAAAACATATTTATTGTATAAATATGTAGCACAATATAAACTATAAAAAAACATAACATATATTATATATTAATATGTGTGTGTGAGAGAGTGTGTTTGTGCGTGCAGGGGGCATTGATGGTTAATAATATGTTTTTCCTCCTAAGAGGTCACAAGTTCAAATCAAGAAGGGGGTAGGGTATGTATACCTCCGTAGACTTTACCAGTCAATTTTTTGGGCGGAGGGGTTCCCTTGTCCCACAAACAAGGGGCTCTCATACACCAATTTGGTGTTTGGCTTAGTCATGACCTTAAAATTAGATTATTATATACAACCTGAGTGGGCCTAATGGTTAAGAACATGTGTTTCCTCCTAAGAGGTCACAAGTTCAACTCTAGAAGGGGGTAGGGTATGTATACCTCTGTAGACCTTACTAGTCAAATCGTTGGGCGAAGAGGGTCCCTTGTCCCAC
>SNQJ01S0000647.1:256662-277603 GCA_010110895.2 Picea sitchensis
TATATAACCTAAGTGGGCCTAATGCTTAATAACATGTGTTTCCTCAAGGTCAAATCCAAAGGGGGTAGGTTATGTATACCTCCGTAGACTTAGTAGTCAAATCGTTGCGTGGAAGGGATCCCTTGTCCCACAAACAAAGGGGTGTCATACACCAATTTGGTGTTTGGCTTGGTTGTGACCTTAAAATTAGATTATTATTATTACTATTACTATTATTATTATTATTGTATAAAATAAAATTACATTGTATTTATTTATCAATTAGATTACAATTAATTTGGTGGGCTAGTTCGAGTGGTTGAGACTCTTGAATTAGTAAGTAGGATCTCTTGGGGCCAAGTCCCTAAACTTGTTGCCTTTGCTTATGTGAGCCTCACTCGATGTCCTTGCTAGTTTTGCGTACAATAGTTTACACAACCCTCTTTATACTAACTACCAACCTTGGATTGAGGGGAAGTGCTCACGAATTTTTCGAAAATATAATTTCTAAGGAAAAATAAATTAGATTACAACCAATATAAATCCATCTTAAACTCAAATATAATAAGTACTAACAGGAATAAAAAATAAATCGAGGCATAAACCTCCCAGTGCTTGAAAGATCAGAGCTTAGATTAGTACTATGAGGAACCATTAACATTATTTAATTATGTCTACTATGATTTAAAAATCTCAAGTGAGGAGTATCTAGTCCGCTAAAGATTCCCAAGACTTGCAATCGTCCCCAACAATTATTTCATGCAATGGTGTCCATCCACTTGCGCACGCACATGTACAAGCATACCACTTGATATGACTCGAGCCTTAATAAGTTATACTAACTATCCACTTTTATCAACAAATAACTATTGTTTAAATGTTAAGCTTTATTTCAATTATTTATTATTTTAATATTTTTATCACTACTAAACAACCTAAACTAACTTTTGTGTAAATAGAATATTTATGTTCCGTAAAAAAAACACATAGTTTAACTTTTGTGTAAATAGAATATTTATGTTCCGTAAAAAAAACACAGTTTTATAGCGTTATTACATTGGTTGTTAATGAAAATTTGATCTAAATAGTTTTTTCCTTGTGTTTTGTTACTATTTTTACTAGAAACTAGGAAAACTTGTATTATAAAAGTTATAGGCATAGCTAAACAATGAGATGACAAAAACTGGTAGCCTTAAATTTCAAACAAAATAGCCAACTCTTTATTTGTTAAAAACGAAGTATGTAAATGTCCAAAAGTACTACATACGAGCATTTCTTACATGTATACATTCTTTAAAAAACACCTAAAATTATAATTACTTTGCATAACACGAGATTTAGCGAAAAGCGTGGTGATTATTAGCCTCTTCTAGCCCTAGGTTGGTAGGATGATATTCTTGATTTCCAAGATCGATATCTTAAAGCATATGATGAACAATATCATCCTCCTTGAATTCTAGATGAACAAAGTTTTTAGACATCATGTAGTTGGAGGTTTTTGACTAGGGTTCTTTGCTTAAATTGAGTACCAAATTTATTAGCATGTTACATTCTACTTCAGTGGGTTAATTTGTTGTTTTTGTTGTGCCAATGTGTTCACGATTATGGTATTATGAGAATTGCAATTATGCTCATTCTCATGCACTTTTTATGTCACAGAGAACAGAGAAGTCTGATTGCAATGAATGGACTCTTCATGTCTACAGAGAGCTCTCTGAATTTCTTGGGATTCCATGCAATCCATTGGGCCAATGTAGAGAGTTTCTAGCGCTTGACAAGAATGAGCTTAGTCTTTAGCTTAAAACCTTCAAACCAAAGCACCAAAAGAATCCCATTGCACAACCAACTAGACAAAACCACCAGGCTGCATAATATTTGTGGATTGTTGAGGCCAAGATACCCAATATCATGCAAAACAAAGAAGCCAAACTCAAAAATGAAGATGTCTAGATAGCCAAAACCCCAAATGAAGATGTCCAAAACACCAACAAACAACAATCCCCTATAATTGACTCCCGAAAGACCAAAGAGACAAACAACAAAAACAACCCAAGGATAGACCAACCTCATAAATTCAAACACAAGGAAAATTTTCAAGAGCCAATGCATTGGATATCCCACACATAATATGCATTCTTAACTTAAAACCTTTAGGCAAAATTCCATAAAAAAAAATAAAAAAAAAATCAAAGATTAAGGGGGATTCTTACCAATTGATTTTCTAGCAAGGTAGCATTGCTCCAGACATCGGTGCATTCTCCTCGATTGAAATGCATTATCCTAGCACCCTAGCAATAAACCTCAATGTGGTATTCAAAGGACAACCTAAAATTAAGTTCAATCATACGAAGGAGATATGCGTAGGTTTTTTCGTATGTGTGCACCTCATATGCAATCCAATGCATTTGTTGTTGTAACATATGATGCATTAATGTGATGTTACATGCCTTCATTTGAGAGATATGGGTGTTAAGGAATTGGTTGGTAAAACAAACCCTCTTTTTTCCTAATCATTCCAACTTTTAGAGAAGTGGCATAATTGGCTAGTGCATCTGCTTTATCATTGTGATCTCGAAGGACCTGGTAGAATGAGATTTTTGGGAATTGTTGACTTACTTCTGAGAGCGAGCTATAATGGAGGTGATCTTTTTATAGGAGGGATATTTTTATAGAATTAGTTTAATAATTGTGTTTGGATCAACTATGATAGTCAAGCTATTGATTCCTAATTCAATTGCTAAGAGAAGACCATGTAGAAGTGAATAAGCCTTGGCTTGCTTATTTGTAGAATTGCCTAGACCCAGAGCAAAGATCGTTTCCAGTTTTCATCTAGGATCAAGAATACTACTCCCGCACTTGCCACTACTATGTGTTTTGTTATCATTAATAATTTTCCATTGATTCTTTTTGAGCTATGGACCTTGATACTACATTAAAACCTACCTTAATGAAATTTGCACCTTACACTTTTTTTCGGCTAGAACAATACTTTTATAAATGTACTGGTGAGTACCCCAAAATTTTTATTATAAAGTAATAATTTTTGTACTATCGATTATTATTGATGATAATAATGTTCATTGTTTCTTAAAATAAAAAAGGTCTATAACATAAATAATGTAACAGAAATAAAGGGAATTAAACTAAATATTTTTTTAAATATCATTTTTATAATTGAATATAGTGAAAATCAAAGTAGCAAGATCATTATGGTTTTCGTAAGTCAAGAGATCCTTAAAAGTAATTAAGTTATGAAACTAGTGAAAATTATGTTGAGCACACACTTATACTAAGAGGGCGGGTGAATCAGTATAAGACAATTTTTTTCTTTTTCAAACATTCATCAACCATAAGAAAACAATCACAAATGAAATCTATTAACTACAGAACATAGAACAAAAGATTTATGTGGAAACCCTTTTGAGAGAAAACCACAAAACTTCTCTTTATAATTCTCTGTAGGCACAAACCTATTGGAGACACCAATCCCCACTGCTACATATCCTACTAGGCACAAACCTACTCTTACAAATCTTCGTTTACACTAATCTACTAGAGAACCCAATCCCCACCGCTAAGCACCAACTTAGCAAGATACACCAATCTCTATGTTTGATTGGCACCAATATACTCTTACGGGTCTCTGTAGACACTAATCCCCACCGCTAAGCACCAACTTAGCAAGAGAAACCAATCTCTTTGTGCGAGCTACACCAAACTTCTCCAAGTCTGCTTGCTGCTTCTTCCTTCACCAAGTCTGCTTGATGCTTTTGCCTTCACCAGGTCTACTCATTGCTTTTGCCTTCACCGAGCCTGCTCACTACTTCTCAAAGCTCGTTGTTTTGGGCCTCTTCCTAAGAATGAACTTGTTCAACAGGCCACATATCCAATTTTACAAATCTGATCAAGAAATTATCACCCAAGGTACTTCTATATGTCTACTTTGTTCTCCAAAATTTTCACAGTCTAAAGAGTCCAAAAAAACAAGTTAGAGTGAAAATGCCAAGCTGAGTTGTTTGAAACTAATCTGAGGACCATTCAGAAACCCTAAATTCCACATAGCATATCTTAGAAAGTACAATAAACCAACATCTGAAATTTGTACCACGTGTATACCAAGATCTCTCCTCTATCTTTGCAAAATCTCAAGATCTAAAACATCCCAGAAAAATAAGTTATAGCGAAAGTACCAAGCTGACATGTTTGAAACTAATTTTATGAGTATTAAGGAACCCTAATTTCCACAAGGAATATCTTCGAAAATACAACAAACCAACATCTCAAATTTGTACCACATGTACACCAAGATCTCTCCTCTATCTCTGCAAAGTTTCAAGGTTTGAAACAACCAAAAAAATAATTTATAGTGAAAGTGCCAAGCTGACATGTTTGAAATTTATTTTAGGATCATTCAGGAATCCTAACTTCCACAGAGCATATATCTGAAAGTATAGCGAACTAGCATTTGAAATTTGTAAAACATGTACACCAAGATCCCTCCTCTTTCTCTGCAATTTTTTGAGGTTTGAAACATCCCATAAAATAAGTTATAGCAAAAGTGCCAAGCTTACCTATTTGAAACTGGCTTTAGGAGCATTCAAGAACCCTAACTTCCACATGGAATATCTTCAAAAGTATAGTGAACCAATATCTAAAATGTGTACCATGGGTACACCAAGATATCTCCTCCATCACTTCCAAATTTCAGGTTCTGAAACGTCCTAGAATTTGTTTTCACGAAAATGCCAAGATGACCTGAAACTGATTTCGCAATTCAATCTTTGCTAATCCATTTTTACACTCACACTTTCTTATCTTTTTATACTTTTTCATAACCCTTCATGAAGGGACATGTCCCTTAATTAAATAATTAATTACCAAGACTATGAGTAATACCCCAAATATCATGGGCAAATACCCCAAACCATGGGCAAATACCCCAAACTCGAGGGTTTGAAACCACCATTTCACTTTTTACTTTTTCACATGCACCCTTTTTTTAATGTACCTGTAGACCTATATATATAAATCAAACTTGGAAATTTTGTGTGTATTGTAATGCCATAATATGACATCAATGACAATAATTCCAACAAATTATCTCTTATATTGTTAAGTGGGCATGTTAAATGGAAATGATGTTCATCCTTGTCCTCCATTATGTCGTAAAATTTGGAATTCACTTGTCCCGAGGTGTTTTTGGGTTAGTCTAATGACCATTTTAAGTGTGGTAGTAATGAGCATTAGTTTTGATTTTAGTAATATTCATTTTGTTTTTTAAGCTCATAATGTTCGGAAAATAGTTTTGATCAACCAAATCAAGAATGATAAAATATTTGCAATATTTCAATTTCCTCCTATTAAAAGTTTCATTGACATTTTAGATCTTGTCATTGAACTTTCTAGGGATGTAAGATTTAATCCTATTGATATTATTAATTTGATAGTCTTCTTTTATGTTCTAATAGTTGAACCAAGTCTAAGAATCTCTAGGCCATTCTCTTTTAAGTGAGTGGTGGATATTGCTCAAACTAGAACCGATAACATAGAATCTATCCTCGGTTAACTTGAGCAATTTGTGTTTCTATTCTAGATATTTAATAACAACTCAAGACTCCGCAACATTACAACTAGCTTCAATCAAGAGGATGGGGCAATGGGTCTTGCATTTTATTTTAAAATTATAGGTTATAAAACATTTTTGGATTTGCTAAACTTTATTTTAAGTCTAGTGAGAGATGTTGTAAGGTCAAACTTCACAATTGCATATAATAACAAGGATAATGAAATCGTCAAAAATAAGAAGAAAAATTGTTATCGTAATCCTTGATTTTAGCATTTCAATGTCCATTTCAACACCACAATAAGCTTTCCAAGTGTTAATAATTCTCTTCTCGAGATTGTAGTTCCAATTCAAATGATAATTGACATTGATGGTTTGTAAGATCATATCTCTTCAACGATGTTTCACCATATAAAAAAGTCAAAATTTAGTTGGATCATTTAGATAATAATGACCTTCGGTAAATGTTTGGAACATTGTTGAGATTTGACACTTGCTTTTGTCCATAAAACATGAATTATGGATACATTTTTTCCTGGAATTTTTTTTGTATATTTCAATTAAGGTGAAAGAAAATACATTTTGTAGATGTCTACATCCTTAAAGAGAGTCAATGTTTTGCTCATCTCAAGAAGAAAACAAAAAAGAAAAAAATGACTAGTTCAATGTACACAAAGGAGTTGTCAATACATGTCTTCTACATGATAAATATCAAGTAATTGTGAAAAGCGAGCTCCAACACTATATTCCTAACTGGTTGTCCGTGTCTAAAAGCTAATAAAATCCATTTGGTCTAGAAACATATAACCCATGACATCATTATATGCCTCTCTACAATGTTAAAAGCACGCATAAAAGTATCAAAATTGATTGTAACATAAAATCTAGCTATGTTTCTTGCATACTAAAAACAAGGTAATAGAGAAAAATATCCACAACAATATATTCCCTGCTAATTGTCGATAATTACTTTCGAACCAAAAAGATATAAGCTCTGACATCATTATAGGCTTCCTGCAATAATTATGTGCCTATTTGTATTCTTAAAATTATGGAGTCAAAATTGATTTTCATTGAAGTTCAGATGTCAATGGAATCATTAGACAAAGGTGGTGAAATGACGTTCATGTAGGATATTGCCATCCTTAATTTCCCTCTAGAGCCCTGTACATGGAGCTTGTTGAAGCCCCTCCTTGGATGTAGAGTTTGTTTCCTTGTTAAATTCTCTATAAACATGTGCAAAGAAAACCATGTTAAACACAAATAAGCATGTTTTAACTTCTTTGTATATTGGACTCAACACTAGGTTTGACATTCTACATTTTCCATTCGTCCAATTGGTTCCTATCATTGAGTCACCAAAAACTTGAAATTTTAATATTCCTTGTTGAGTAATCAATTTTAAAAGAAGTCTTAGTGCTAGAAGTTAGGTATAATTATTTGTCTCTTTCCCTAATCTAGTTTTAAATTTGATGCTTTTGGAGTCCCTTTGAAAGAATATACTTCAAACAACATTGTTTGAGGGAATACCCTAATCTTCTGTGTTCAAGTACCCCTAAGCTCTTGTTTTTTCAATAGGTGCATGGGTGAAATGTCTTTGAGGCATGGATTTTGAATAATATTTGAAACTTGAAAATATAATTTTTGATTGGGAGAATAGTGGAAGGGGGAGATATACATATCCTCAAAACTTCTTGCAATATTGGCTGGCCAAATGCCCCATGAGGCAATCAAAAGAGAGGCGTTGTAAGTTTTTTTTTTTTTTTTTTTTTTTAAAGGTAAATCAAAGACTATATTCATATTAACAGAAATGTACAAAGGATACAGCCTCCTAGAGACCATGACAGTCTCTGAGCCTTGATGACAAAAAAAAGAAAAAATAGTGCCTACCCCAGTGGGGAAACCATGCATTAAGTTGTTTAGACAAAGTTGTCTAAGAAAATTTAGATGTATGTACTGAAAACTGAAAACTAAAAGCCTAGATTGAAAAATGCTACATGAAGGGAAACATAACTAGAAATCACTTAACATTTGGAACCTAGGAGACCGTAAGGTCCACCATCTCACAGCCAACAGGAGACTTGGAACCTTTGACCTTAGCATAGTTGTGCCTAGGGGGGACTAAATTGCCTCTATGTCGATTAACTAACCAATTGACGAATTCAGCTACATATGTAGTATGAATCTCTAGAGCCTCTTGTCTAGCTTTCAGTTGTCTGAAGTCTTGCTCTTTGGGGAGCATTCCTAGGTCAATTGATGTCTTAGTTTACCAATATAATTCGAGGGTCCGAAAGAATTTTGAATTGCGAGAGTGAGAGCAACCAAAGTCCATAATCAAGTCACCAATTTGAGCTTCGATCTCCTCATCATCTTGGAACTCTCTCAGTTGTCGAACCTCCTCTTCCAACTCTGCCATTTTTCCTTTGTCTACATCCAAGACATCCTTTGCATAAGCTATTGTCACTTCCATTGTTTCTTTCATAGATTGAGTTAGCTAAGAAGAGGGGGGGCAAGGGTTCTGGGCAGAGAGAGGATGAGAGGGTCGTCTTCCTCACGGGGCCATGGCAAAGATGATATGGACATGAGAAGGGTTGACTGCAGAGAAGGTAAGGGAAAACTAGAAGGTAAGAAGGAGAACATGAAGCTTGCTGCAAACCAAGCTCAAGACTTCGAAAATTTCCAACCCAAGCTCTTCATTTATGGCCCAAATGGACCTGTAACCTAACTCTGAATGTTGTTCATTGATGATCCAAAGAGGTAGTCTCGTCGTCATAACACTGTAAGGGTTAGTCTCCCGCAGAAGGACTAGAGCCATTATCAATTATTAACCAGAGGGTTGGCGAGCTTCCATGGCTATCATGCAAGGGCGAGGTCAAAATGAGGTTATCCTCAATCGTTGTCAGAACTTTAATGCCCACTAAAACTTTGGTGTGTGAGACCACCTCAATGTGAGTGAGAGGGTGGTGATGGTCATCAACTGGAGCACTTGAAGCATGACAGGAAGGGTGTACTGGTGTCATTTGTCATCGAGGGTGGGGAGTCTCATCACTCGTACCCCCCTGTCATCATGCATAATGACAGACACTGCATGCGAGGAGAGGCCTTGTAAGCTTTAAGTTATGACTTTTATATCCATTTCATGAGGTATTATACAACTATATCTCCTTTCTATGCCCTTTATTTCTAATAGAGAGTACATGTAGCCCAAACTTCATGTGTGTAGATGCAAGATATTAGTAAATGGCCTATGTTTTTTTCCTCTCCTTGGCATAGATTGTATCTGCTCAGCCCATATTTATTTATTTTCTAAATGACTTCCCATGTAAGAGCGTTGTTCTTGATTGTGAACCACATAAAGATTTGAGCCTCCAGTGAATATTTGGTTTTCCATATGCATGATGGATACATATTTTCATTAGTTTTCAATTTACGTTCATACACATTTATAAAGTTCAAGTTTTTTAAAATAAATAATAAATAATTAAAATTAAGTAATAAAAAATATAGTTACAATATAACTATAAAATCATTGATGTCAACTATAAAAACATAACTAATGTTGTAAATTTAAAATATATATTCTTATTTTAGCAATGTTGATTTTCTTCTTTATGATAGTTATAACAAAAAAATATTTTTGATCTCCTAGATCAGAGTGGATGACCTCTTTATAAATTTGTATTTTCTCTTATCCTCTCATTCTTTATCGCACAAAAATTTCTCCTTGAATTTAGATGTAATAGTATTTTTAATGGTATCAATATTCTATCGAGCGATTTCCTCCTCAATTCCCCAATGATTTAACCAAGACTTGACATCTTTATGTCAACCCCTCTTAAGCCTCATGTGGCTTTGACTAGAGTTTGAAGCAATCTTGGGAAACCTCTTGTCTTTCATGTCAATTGTCTCATGCTTGTACATTAGATACCTAGTCATAGCCATACTCTCAATGGGGGGGAAACCTGCTTCTATGAGGAGGATAGAATAGGGCATATTGCTTTTAATTTTAAGATTATAAGTTATAAAATGCTATTGAATTTGCTTAATCTTGCTGAGCACTATTCTCTATGGATGTTGCAGCCCCAAACTTCACATCCATAGAAGATAACAAGGAGTGACAAGATTCTCAAAGAGGAACTTTTTTTTTCCCACAACCAAAAGTTCGCTAATTTATAATTGTTTTAAAGACCAAAATAGACTTTCCACCATTCATTCATCCCTTTTTCCATGCTATAGTTCCACTTAAGCTTATGGTTAAGGTAAACTGTGAGATATTTATATGAAGCAACTTCCTCTAAGTTGTTATTGTCATACATAATATTAGTGCAAGTGATGTTTTTGGGATTGATTATCGTAACCTTTATTTCGTCTATGTTACTGGAGGAAGATGTTATTCTCATACACAAAACTAGTGTAAGTGATCTTTTTGGAATTGATTATCATAACCTTTGCTTTGTCCATGTTACTATCATACCCATGCTACAAAATAAATTTTTGAGAATTCTTAGTTGCTTGTCAAGATCAAAGGGATGCCTTGCCATAAGAAGAATATCATCAATGCAAAGAAGAAGGATGATGACTATGAGACAAAACAAATTAAACCAATAATCAAATAGATTTTTCAAATATTTTAAAATTACTTTTATTACATAAATGAACAAAATAAACAATTGTCCCAAAATTGAGTTGTTTAATCCATCCTCAAAGGATCGAAAACCATCTTAGTCCCAACTTGAAGAAAACAACCATGACAAAGAAACAAAACAACCTTGTAAAGCCTTATTGATTATTTTTTAACAAAGAAATTTCATTTTCTCTATATAATAGAGAGGTATAAAAAAATATTATGTTGTAAAAACAATTCTAAGATGTGCATATGTTAGGCATATCTGACTTAGTAATGGGTATTTCTCTTGAAGAATGGGATAAAGAGAAAATATGACAAGGAAACAAAACTAACTTGTAAAGCCTTAGTGGTTAATTCCTATCAAAGTAATATGATTTTCTTTTAAAAAATACAATAGAGAGGTGTTTATGTCATATAAACAAATTCCAAGTCATACAGATGTTAGGTGCGTTGGACTTAGGAATGGATTTTTTTAGGAAGGCACGTGGAAGGGGTATTGTGGAGTGTAGCTAGAGTTTTTTTTTTCTTTTACTTTTTTTTTTTTCTTTTTTCACAAAACGAAGGGAGGAAGGTTGAGCAACAAGCATATTAACCTCACAACTAATCAACCATTATGTTCATAGGAAGCACCATTTCCTTGTGGTTGTACCCATTGGCATAACAGTTCATGGTATATTGGAGCTTATATGTTATCGTGGAGCACTTCTCTCCACCAATGTAGATAGTAGTTTTTTGTATAATTATGTTGTAGAAACAATTCCAAGTCACATAGATGTTAAGTGATTTTGACTTAGTGATAGGGATTTTTTAAGAAGTCCCGTGAAAGGGGTACTTTGGAGTATTGCAAGCGAGATATATTTTTTTTATTTTTGCATAGAGGGAGGAGGAGGTTGAGCAACAAACCTACTTACACTGCAAACAATCAACCATTGTGTTAGTAGGAAGAACCATTGATCTGTAAATAGTATACCTATGACATGTATGTCTTATCAACATGGATACTCTATGGAATAACTTAGTTTGTTGTCACTACAATTTGCTCTAAATTGAGATTAATTATTTCAAGGATGTTTCATAGATATGGATTATTTTCCATGCTTATTTTAGGTTCCAAATGTTGATTTTTTTGTTTGAAAAACCTCTAGACAGGTTCCCAATATGAAGACTATGTTATCTAGTTTATGATGCCATCCAATAACAATATGTGTTTATGTATAATGCACAACCCAACAATCTCATTTTCATTCAATTGTGACTAACGACCACATTGACACATTCGTGTGTGTAACGCTTCACTTTCTTCAATTCATTCCTCACAAACAAGACACATAAAGAGGTTGCATTTGTTTATATAGGCAGATGTGACGTAATAACCACACTATGGGCTAGACACATTAAAAAAAATAAGATTATTTCCATCTCATAATTAAATTAACTCGATGGTGGCTAGCTGTAAGATTAAACTCAATACAAGACGTTGAGGATGGGACAATATGATATGGTTTAACCATTTCGAACAAATCTTGTTGCTATACTATGATCCCAACTCTTTAAATAATTGTTGTATGGATCATTTGTGGTTATGAATGGTTCTACTCACCAAACAGATAGTGAGCAATCCTAGTAGAGAGTGTGTATTGCCCTATCAAGTGCCCAACGATCTAAGAAGGAGTTAAATGTTTAAATACAAGGAATTGGAAATATAAATCTAGTTGGGGAATGCAACTATGGCAATTAACTTATCACAACCATTGATCTCATCTTAAGCAAGTAGATGGACGGTCTAAGGTGCCTAGTTGTTGTGTTTAAAAATCAATTAATAAAAAAATGATTTCAAGCATTTGAATGGGTTTGGTCAATCTTTATTTCTCGACAATATTTTTCTTTTTACAAGAGTACAACTCAGTTTGGCCCTTTGGAGCATTTACATTCATTTCATAGGGATTTGTTACATCATTCCCTTCACAATCTTAGCCAAAGAACCTATTCTACATTGTTTTGCCTCACTTTATAGGAAAATGTGCCATGTTGGGTTCAACTGGAAGGTTCGACTTCTCCAATTGTTCAACTTCTCCAACTCCAATGATTCTCTTCCTCTTTTGTCTTTTTTGGAAACACTTTAATGTTTTGGTTCTCTCATGTTTTCTTTGTCTTTTTTTCTTCTCATGATTACATTGTCATCATGGCATTATTTGACGCAATGAATGTTAGTCTCTCTATCATGGGTCCCTTCACAATATCAACTGCCTCTTCATCCTCATCACCTACATTGTTAACCATGATCTTCTATTATGTTATGGAACGACTTGGTTTGTCGAGCACCTTGTGTTTCCCTGAGCCAGTAACCATTCAAATTATTTATGTAGATCCCATTCAGATAAACCATTCCCTTCGGGTTTCCCCCATTGTGATAAGGATCATTGTTTATTGGAACTTATATATTACCATGGACCACTTCTCTCGACCAACGCGAGATAATAATTGTTGTGTATGGAGAGGCAGTTATATTGTAAAAACAATTCCAATGAATAGATTTTGAAAAAAGACACGTGAGAAGAGGTATCGTGGAATATTGTCCATAAGAATTTTTTTATCTTATACAATGAGAAAGGGATGACGATCAAGTAATAAATAGACTCACACCACAACCAATCATATTTTAAATATATTAATTATGTTTAAAAATTATTAAACAAGTAATAATAATATTAAAAAAACACTGATAACCGCATCTAACATCCTAGTTCGGTAATCCTTATGAGCAAATGGAACAAACATCCCATCTCATTACCATATTTTTAACTACAAGCAATGAAAAAATAAATAAATCACAAAGTGAAAAAACAAATAAACCATGAAGAACACATAGAAATAATATTTGTTGTCCAATATTCCCGAACCTAATGTTGGTCTTTCAGATCCCTGGAGATTCATACTTAAAGCTCTAAGTAGGGGAAATATAGAATGACCAATAGTGTACAAAACTAACTTTGTGTCCAAATATAAACGTCTCCCCCCCTGTACAGATAAAAGTGGGTGAATGGAAATTTATTCCAAATCCCACATAGGAAAGAAGAGTATAATATATTGAGAAGCAAATGATCCTAATTGTGTACTATGCATTGCTAACATCAATAAATGCAACGACCAGGGATTTTGAGTAATTGGCCAAAGAAATAACAAATCATGTCAAATAGGTTCAATGGAAAGTCATTAATTGGAAAGGTAACATATGGAATGTATAGGAAATTAAAAGCAATTCTAGTAAACAAATACCTAGAGTATACCATCGAATCAACTCCTTCAATACCTCTATGGGTGGGAAAATAATGCGATTAAGGAACTTGTAAATATGGGAAAACTGACAAATATTGTTGAAACATAGTTACCAACTTAACGACAGAGTTCTCGTTTTTTGGGGGGTCAAATTTTTTACCACGTTTTTAAAAATGGTGCTACCGGTAGCACCCCCCCTCCCTTATTTTTTATTTCTTACAAGAACTGGGAAATATATATTAAAAAGTGTGGATAAATCTACTGTATTACAAAAAAAGGGCCATAAGAGGCCTTCGAGAAATAAAGACTTTGAAGCTTGGAGATATTAAAACAAAATTGGTGTTCATAGAGTTTCCACCTTCCCTAGCTCTACTACATTGATTATATTTCGCAAAATGCAATCTATAAAATATTCCGTGGATATATATTGAAAAGCAAAACATGGCAATTGAATTTTAAAAGGACTCAACTACTCGGTTCCATTTTGATCTTTGAATGACCCTGTTGCTCCCAAATTGAGTCTGGATGGGGCTCATTGAGGTCTGAAATTTGGTTGATTGTGACTGAGTTTACATTTTTGGACGCTCCCTGGGTGGTTTTCGGTGTGCTTGGTTGTTGGTGAGTTCGTTCAAGCTGATCTAAACGACACTGCATTATCTCCATACTGCTACGCTGCTCTTCAATCTGACTCGGCCTATGGGCATAACTTTCATCTTGAAGCCTTTCAATCAGATGTCTATGTTGAGAGAGGGTTTCAATTTGAAATGTCAGAGTGGAGTTGAGTGCTCCCATATGATTTCGCGTCCTTTGGCATCCCATGCATTCTTCCTCGAAATCCAGCTGACCAGAGCCAGCAAGAAGGCCCTTGACACCCTGCATATGTACTAGTGTTGAAGTGCTTTGATTCCTCTAAGAATTGTCCAAGCTGCTAAGGGGGCCGCAAAGCTGCAATGAATTGGGATTTCTATGTAATGGAGAAAGGACAGGCGGATCCAAAAACAACAGAGACCACTGGGTTAAGTTCTGGGCGAAGTAAAGACAAGGCGAAGGGAGTGGTGTTGGGCAATTCAAGGAATAACAGGGAGGATCCCAGAGACTCTGGAAGGAGATCAACATAATCAACTAATACCACTGGGTTAAGTTATGGGCGGAGCAAAGACAAGGCGGAGGGCGTGGAGGTGGGCGATTAAAGGAATAACAAGGGGGAGCCCAAATACTCTGGAAGGAGAAATTCTGAAAGACAAAAGTTAAGGAGCAACCTAAGCAGTAAGGGGAGAGCACTGGTCGAAAATGACTTACCAAAACCACAAATAGACTTTTCACCTGCAAGGATAAGTACTGGCCAAAATTCCCCCATGTTACGATTATTGTTGAGTTCGTGCTAAATAGAAAGGTCACAGAATCTACCTGGTGCAATGTACCTGAGGCCTTCATGTCCGTGGGCTTGGGTATGAACCTGGCGTCACCTTGACAAATTACCTGCGCGTCTGGGTTGTTGCACGCACGATCCATCTGCGTCAGAGTCTTCATTCCTTGTGTTCCCACAAGCTCGAATGGATGAAATAACTGGCCACCCGAAACCATGATGGAGTCGTCACCTAAGTTGTTAGCCGCAGTTGTACTTGGCTTGTGAGACGTCGAAATCACACTTGCCACCCGTCTGCTCCACCATTCCCCATTGTTGTTGGCCTGCTCCACGTGCCTGATCCACCTATCCTCTTTTACGTTGGTGTCCACGTGCTTGATCCATCTATCCTTGTTTGTGTTGGAGCTCCAATAATCACCACCACCAACCTTTGCGCATTGGCTCCTAGTCATTTGACGCATTAGGTTAAGGGGGATAAGGCTTCACCACCCTCCACGCCTAAGGTTCCAGGCAATTTCCCAATGGCTTCATTCGCAAGTTTATTTGTTGCCTTGTTATGTTCTCTTAGAATGTGAAAGAATGTTGGCTTGAGGGACTATGAGTTGACTCGTATTTGATCAATTATTCTTTTTAGGCTCAAATTTGTTGGGTCTGTCCCCTAGAACATCATCCTTATAACAGTCTTGGAGTCACCTAGAACATTCATATTGGAAATTTGGCGGGTCTTTGCTCATTGGACGCCTTTGAGTAAGGCATAAGCCTATGGTTTATTGTTGTTGTCTTTCCCGATATTCCAATAGTAATTTAAAAAAAAAAATCCTCTCGACTCGTAGAGAACCACCCCCCCCCGCACCTGCCTCCCTTGGGTTTTCCTTTCAAGCGCCATCAAAACAAAGTGTATGAGCCTGTTGCTTTTGGAGTCAGCCATCTATATTATGGAGAGTATGAAGTTGCCAGCATGATCTTTGCATTGAATGTGAATTCTTACTAGAGTGAAGATTAAAACTTGTGATCCGATCCTTCTCTGGGATACTCTAATTGGACGAATCTTCTATGTTCAATGATTTAATGTTCATTACTTCCGAGAGAAGCATTTGGCCTTGCTAGCAACACTTTGGAGAGGGGATCTTTTTCACTAGAAGATTTGTTTGTTTCTTGCTAGCCAAATCTGCCAACATATGAACTTGGGGAGAGCCCTCCACAGTCGCTTGAAGATTGGTTTTTCCCGGAAGGAGCCCTGATATAAATTTTCCTAATTTCCCAAGCTAGGATTTAGAACAGAGGGCCATCTTTTTTGTCATGTAAGATCTCCAAAAGCCACGTTCTAGACTGTTGTCGAAAAGGAGCAATCCCCAAAGAGATGGTGAATCGTGTCTTGACTAGTTTGGCAAAGGGGGCAATTGAAGGGACCATGGAAACCTCTTTTCATTAGATTTTCGCCCGTTCGAATTTTTCCATGAGCTCGGGACCAAATAAAGATGTTTATTTTAGGCAAAAAAACTTGGCTCCAAACATTTTTCCATTTTGCTGAGTTCTGGAGCACCCTTAAAGAGGAGAGGAGCGTGTTGTATCCTTCTTTTACTGAGTATACATTTGTTCCCCAACCACGACAGTCTGGAATATCTCTGAGAATATGAGCTGCTCCTTTGAGGGTTGAAAACGGAACTTGAGCTTGGTTGGACATGTGAGCGGGAACACCTCCCAAGATCCACTCCTTCCAACTGCCATTTTCATTCCAAGTTGAGATGTCAAAGAGAGTGCTTTTGTGCTCGGCTATCAACCATATTTTTTGATCACCAAATTCTGCCTCTCAGGAGATGAGGTCGACTCCCAGTATCGGGTCTTGCCAAAGCCTGATCAATTTTCCATTTCCCATAATCCACGAGAGATGCTCCTTAAAGAAGGGAATAACAACTCTTACGATTTTTCAGATTTGCGATCCAGGTTGGGGATGAGGCGTGTTATCCATGCATCTTTTTCTTCCTCCCAGCTTATATTTCTTTATTATAGCCATTTTCCACCATTCCTTTTTTCCGTCACTATCCTCCAGAGAAGCTTGGCTCCCATTGCTATATTTGCCACTTCAGGATCTCTAATTCCCAGTCCCCCACTTTTTTTGGGTGAGGATATTGTGTCCCAATTCACTAGGTGGAATTTTTTGGAGTTAGATTCCCCCCCTTTCCACATAAATTTGTGAATGAGTTGGGCCATGTCTTTCAAAACTCCCTTTGGGGCCAAAAGGGAAGATAATTGAAAGACGGGTAAAGCGGATAAGACTGATTTTATCAGGATCACCCTCCCCGCTGGATTGAGCCACCTTGATCCCCAAGACTCCATCTTTTCCCTGACTTTTTGAAGAGAGATTTGCCAATACTCACCAAGGAGCGATTTTAAGCACAAAGTTAGTCCAAGATATTTGAAAGTTTTTCAGTCCAAAGAGATGCCAAAGCCTAGAATTTGAGCGATCCCTGCTCTGATAATAGTTGAGATGTTCCATACATAGATTTGACATTTTTTCTAATTTAAGAGCCCACCCGAAACTAAGAGAAAGGTGTCCAGAACTTGATTTAGTCTTCTAGCCATAGTTTTTGAAGCTCCACTCAAGAGAATCGTATCATCAGCAAATTGTGAGTGGTTGATTCGTTTGACACCCTGAGCTATTTCGATTCTTGGGATTGAGCCATTGGTGCTTTCCCACTCCAACGTTCGATTAAGAGTCTCTACCATGATCACATACAAAAGAGGGGAGAGTGGGCAGCCCTACCTTAGTCTTCTGAAGGCCCTAAAGAAGGGAGTTGATCTTCCATTTAAGAGGGGGGCAATCCAAGGGGACACAATGCATGTTCATGTCCATGATATAAAATTTTGACTGAACCCAATTTTTTTCATAACCTTGAAAAGAAATTCATGTTCTACTCTATCAAATGCATTTGCCATATCCAATTTTATTGCCATGCTTGGTTCCCCTCGAGAGTTGCTGGAGTGAATTGCTTCTTGCACCAGAATAAAGTTGTCCCAAATTTGTCAGCCTACCACAAATCCTCCTTGATTAGGAAGGATTGGTGATCTAAGAAAATGATTCAACCTGTTAGCAATGATTTTATAAGAAATATTACAAAGAGAAATGGGTCTAAATCTATCCAGTGTAGAGGCGCCATTTTATTTTGGTATAAGCGCTAAGAAGGAGGAATTGTTGGCTCCTCCCATTTTTTTTATTTATGAATGAATCTTATCATTCTGGTGAAGTCATGCTTGATTATGTGCCAAGAGTTTTTATAGAAATGAAGGGTGAAACCATATGTCCCTGGAGCTTGATCTTCGTTGAATTGATTGATAGCTTTTAGGATTTCTGCTTCTTCAATTTGTCGATTGAGATTTAGATTGTCTTCATCCGTAATTTTGCTTGGGATGTGGCTGAGAAGAGAGTCAGCGAGGTCTCATTCCTTTGATCTTCCATTTGAAGTGTAGAGCTTGTGGAAATGATTAGTAGTTTGTTGTTTGATTTGGTCGAAATCCTTTATAATTTCCCCTTCCGGTGTTTTGATTTCAGAGATTTGATTGGCCCAAAGTTTGACTTTTGCCTGTCTATGGAAGAAGGATGTATTTTGGTCCCCTTCTTTCATCCAAAGACTTTTGGATTTTAACCTCCAGATGGTTTCTTCTTCGTTTAACGCTTGACTGTATTCTTTGTGGAATTTTTGTTCAGTCATTATATGGCTTTGTTGAACCTCTTTTGTCTCCATTTCCTCTTGTATTTTTTCGAGTTGAAACTTTTTTTCTTTAACATTGTTCTGGATCGGGTTCGAGGAGGTTTTTGCCCATTCTTTAAGGAATCCTTTTACCAACTTCAACTTCTGCTCCCAGATATAATTTGGAGAACCTATAATCCATTGATTCCAGATTTGAGAGATAGGGGAAAGGAACTTTAGTCGATCCATTGATAAGGGGTTGAATCTGAAGGGAATAGGGCCCCAATTTTTTGTGTGTCTCGAATGCTAGAGAAATAAGACGATGATCTGATCCTGCCCATGGAATATTCAAAGAACATGATTTGTCTGGAAGGGCCCAAAAAGAGATGCTTATTAGAAATCGATCCAACCTAGCCACAATGTGACCCGGTCCCACTCTTCTGTTGTTCTAAGTGTACATACCTTTAGCAGGTGCAACATCAAAGAGATCCAGATCCGAGATTAGATCATCCATTTTTTCCCTGAATTGATCCCTCACGATAATACCCCCTCGTTTTTCCTTTAATCCTCTTGTGGTGTTGAAGTCCTCGACAATGATCAAGTTTTGAGGGGGATTTTCAATGGCCAGGTCCTGAAGGGATCACCATCATTCTACTTTTTCTAGATAATTATTTGGCATATAAACATTTATGATGGATTATAACATACCTCTAGCTTTCCTAGTTAGGGATACCTTCATCCAGAACTGGGACTACACCTACTCCTCTAGCTTGAAATCTTCTATGTTCCAGAATGTACCTATTCCTCCCGAGGCTCCTCTAGAACTGATTGCTTTTCCTTCACCTTTTTTCCATATTCTTTGCAATAATTGGAGGGTTTCCAGGTCCCTCATTTTTGTCTCTTGGAGTAGGAGGATTGAGGATTTTTTATTTTTAGTAATTTTCGAACTTCTTCTTTTTTATCCTTGCTCCCTAATCCTCTACAGTTCCACGAGACAACTTTCATCATTTATCAGAGGGTTTTGGTGCCCCCCCCTTTAGAGGGTGGGATGTTGCTTCCTTGTGTTGGGCCGACTTATTTTTCCCGAATTTTCCTTCTTTTTATAATGCTTCCTCTATTGTTTTTTGGATGCCTAACTCATCTTCTATGTCTGCAACCGATTCTCTTTTGTTTCTATGAGATTTTCTTCCTGGTTTTTTTTGTTGTAATTGGTTGGGTGACCTCTAGGTCTATGTCACTGTCAGAAGTATCGTGTCTTTCCTCTTCTGAAAAGTCTGGGGGCTCTAGGGAGAGATTTGGATGAGATTTTGTTGTGGATTCCCCACTTGTCATCAAGATTTCTTTCTCTTTACCTTTTAAGGCTTCCTCCTTTATTTCCTCTGGTCTCTTTTTTCCATTTTCTACCTGGTGTTCCCTGGGGTCTTCTGTGTTACCTTTTGTTGGTAGTCCAACATATCGGTTGTGACTTGATTCTCCTTTATCTGGAGAGCTTGAAGGCCTTTCTCTCGGGCCTGGAGATTTTTCTCCTTGCCCTTGTGGAGGGTTTGAGGGGTTTTTTCCAGTAGCTTTTTTCCTTTTTGGTTGTTGCCATTGCTCTTGTTTCGAATCTTGGTACCGAGTTTTCTTGACCCGAGGGCAATTTTTTGTGAAATGTCCATATTCATGGCATGCTTTACATTTGAAGGGGATTTGCTCATAATCTACTTGTTGAATATAAGAACAGTTATCTAAATTCAATTGTATTACTTCTGGGAGGCCCTTTTCCAAATCTACCTCCACACAAAGTCTGGCACAAGCTTGAAGTCACTCTTGTGGTTCAGCACGATCGATATATTTTCCCAATGAGTTGTCAATATTTCTTATGGTTTCGTCATTCCAGCAGTGTAGTGGGAGGAATGACATTCTTACCCACATAGGAACTACTGAGGGGATATCATTTTATGGACTAAAATCAGGAGTCCATTTATTAAGATACATTTCACAAGCACCCATGAAATATGGGCTGCTTCGAAAAATCAAGTCCCTATCTTCTTCTTTTTTCGAATAAGAAAGAAAAGAAACCCTTATCGCAAAAGGTCGCCAACATCTGTCCCTGGATTAGTTTGCGCCAGTTCAATTCCAACTAGTGATGCATGGCTTTTGGGGAGGGCCACAATCCTGTGAACTGCCCTATCAATCCTTTGTCAGCCAGTCTGAGGGCTAGCAGCCGAGTCGAAGCAACATGCACAACTACCTTTGGGATTTCTCCCGATATTTTGACGAATCGGGATGGATTTGCCTTGTGTGCCTTTGCGTAGGAGGAGATCAGGGCCTAAAAGGCCTGTAGATCCGAGGACGAGGACCCATGGGGTGGATCCCCCCCTTTAGAGGGGGCCATGGTAGCCTGCACGCGATCACAAGGGTTCAAAAGCGCGACTCGGAAGCCCTAACCCTAGCGTTGT
>SNQJ01S0000647.1:278033-322170 GCA_010110895.2 Picea sitchensis
TGGGTAATGTCGAGCATAGCCCAGCCCTTGACGAGCTAAGCCGTAGCTCCATGTTACCATGACCAGCCAAGTCGTGGCTCCATGTGACCACGACCGGCAAGAGAGCTAAGACCATGCTCGACATTGCCTCGTTATAAAGTATATAGTTTATAATTTTTTATAAACTATTTTATTTTCATTTTGTTTTTTCATAATTTTTGGATATAATGTTTTAGTTTAGAGTTTTTTCATTGGAATTTTTTTTAAATTTTAGAATTTTTTTTAAATTTTAGAATTTTTTTAATATTTTGTTTAATTTTTTGTTTTTTAGTATTTTTTTTTATGTTTTCTATTTTTTATTTTTTGGTTTTTTCTAAGGTTTCAGGTGTTATATATATATATATATATATATATATTTTTAAGATTATTGGTTTTTTTTAGAAATTTTAATCTTTTTTCATTTTTTTAGGGTTTTTTTTTTTCCTTTTTTTTAATTTTTTTTGTTTAGTTTGGGTTTTGAATATTTTTAAAAAAAATTAATAAATAAATTTTAAAGTGACCATTTTGTATCTAATTTTGGGTTTTCGGATCTATTGTCAAAACCACGATTTGTTGTAATTTTGACCTTGTTTGAAATAATGGTTTGCACCACTTTTTGATTTGGGGGTTGATTTTCATGTTTTTTATGCAAAAATATGGGTTTTTTGTGTCAGAGTTCTCATTTTGAGGTCACAGTTATGATTAAGTTGCTAACTTTGTTTTGATCGAGCCAAAGGTAATTCACTCGTTATAGAAGATACTTTCCATCTCTTTATAAAAACCCATACTTCAGATCTTTGATCAAGTATGAGTTTTTATTAGTGGAGAAACAAATAATGGAAAAAATTAGATGGATTTAACCATTTTTATTGTGCATACTGATCAGTAAGCTAGACCCATATTGTGCATAGTCTCATGCCATAAATAAATGCGTACACTCGAGAAATCTATTAGACAAGTGGATTCACACTGCTTATAACTAGTTTATTAAGCACATAGAGTTCCTTTCATCTCGAAACAAAGTTCTTCAAAGAGTTCCTTTCATCCTTAGACAAAGTTCTTTACAGAAACAAGCTTGAATATATATAAGTCCATTCCATCATTGGTACGTGTCTAAAACTCATAAGAGCTTATAACCCTACTTACCACATCTTTTCAAAGGCGTGCATAATATTTCAAATAAATTACTATGATAAAAATAATATAATTTTAAAGTTAATGATGGCTTATTAGGTTGGTGAAAGTGGGGTATTGTTATGGTTCTCACCAAAGTTCAAATCTCCAATGGGATGCTTATGCTCGTACTCATGCTCGTGCATGACTATGCTTACAAATGAAAGTAGGGCATTGTTATTAATACCACTAAGGTTCAAGTCTCCAATGGCATGTTCATGCCTATACTTGTGGTCATGTGTAACTATGCTTGTGAAATATAAATGAGACCAGTTATAAGGCTTGAACAACTTTGACGGAATAAAGACCCCCCACTCATGAACTTTTAGCCGAAGGGTGACTTTAATAGAGTGGCAGGCCATTTCTATTTATTACAGATAATAAATAGAGCAATGGTTGTTTGCCACACAAATAAGGGTATTCACACAGAGCTTGCAAAATGCCAAAATAATAATAGGTATGCATTTGATAACGTGCAAGCTAATTATGCCGATACAAGCAAATAAATTGACTAACAAGTCCAAAATTGAAAGAAAGAGTTGTAGATAAAGTCATAATTTGTTGGTAGGGGATAAGGGTGTTGTGCATTGGGAGTGTGAGAGTGATAAATTAGAATTCCACAAGGTGAACATAGGTGATGGGGGCAAAAGGTCGGTTTGATGGGTGGACAAGCAACTGGAAGTGAACATGTAGGATGAGATACTAGTGGAGTGGGGTTTGACGGTGCCACTTTTTGCTACGATTTGTTATTATTTTTATAGGTAGCAACAAGTGGGAACCCCAATGGCCATTAACTCTACTACATGGTTGGAGTCATGAATATACTTTAAAATGAGAGTAATAACATAATAATTATGTGAAAATATGGGTAATTCCATTATTAAAGTACACATAATAGTCCAATGTCAATTGAGTTGAAGCATTAGAAAGTTCACTTTGCCATGTCAAGTTGCATGAATTTCATGTTAGGGAAGAAAGAATGCCAAGGATCATCAACGAAAAGCTCTAGATGATATGAATGAGGAGTAAATCACCATATAGGAGCATCTTTGAAATGTTGAATAAACACATACCATTTAGAAAACTCTTAAACCTCTAATGATGGAAAGATATTGTGGGATCTAAAATACAAAATAAATCAAACTCAATTTCAATATCAACTATGAAATCTCACGACTCTTATTTGAAGCAAAAGACTATTATGTACAGTTTGAATTCAAAATATAATTGATTAAGCAAATGACAAGAAAAATAATTTATATGCAACCACTTGCTATTCCACTATCTTTAGATTTGAAACTTGCACTAATTTATATTCATCGAAGCAGATGGGGACTAATTGAATAATTCCTGAAAGGGTCTGATAGATACTTATGACCCTAAAGGGTCGAACAAAACCAGCCTTGATAGTCCAGTATAATTTTGAACATTGGCCCTAGGCTTGCGCTGATGGCATTTTTTTTTTGCCAGATCACCTAACCTATTACCTTGTTCTAGCTTGACGTCTAGTGCATCCCAGATAGGGATACACGCCTTTTATACAACCACTTTCAATGTTGTTTTTGCAACATTTATATTCATCAAAGCTTTTCACCCACAATTACAAATTTATACACACTCTTCTCCTCATATTTTTTTTAAAGCTTTCCACCCACCATTATAAATTTATACCTATTTTTCTCCCCATATTTTTTGAAAACATTATTTCGCCCATCCAATGGAACAACATGTTACAAGTTTGAAGCTTAAGCAATCCCTTCCTAACCCCAATAAACTAACCTCTCCTTCTAGCCAACTTTGTGTTTTGTAATGAACTAAAACTCTCTCTCTCTCTATATATATATATANNNNTTTTTTTTTTATTATTATTTATAAGAAATAAATTCCTCCCACCCTCTTACGCATCAAGCATTTAGAGTGAGGATGTTGGTACCTTGCCAACACCTTACAAATTCCCCCCCTCTTCCCTGGTTTTTTAAATGGAGGACAACATTAATTGCTAGTTGCAATAGCCACTGGTAATCTCACAAGTCTTCATGGGAATAGATCTTGTGACCTCCCTGGGCATTAGTCTTTAACAAAAATGGTTGAACCAACAAAGATCTCTCTCTCTCTCTCTCTCTACACACACACACACACACGACATGGCTATATGAATAAACTTGCAAGCAATTTATTATCAAATTCATAAAATATATAGGTTGAGCAATTTTTTTTATGTCAATAGTCTGTTCTCAAAAACCATGTATATATAAAAAATCTTATAGTGGACAAAAACATTTAAATTAACATAGATGGACACCTTTAGCTTCCACTCCCACCCTTACCCTCATTGAATGATCCTCACACCCCACTCGCACGTGGTGGATGAATGTGTGTATTTCATTTCAGGAGGGTGGGGGTCAAGGGTGACATCTCATGAAAGGGGAGTGAGGGTTGGTGCATTTCATTTCACGAGGGTGAGGGTTGAGGTAGGGGGTGAAGGTGTGCTCCCAACCTCACCTTGAGAGTAGAGGTGGTTGCACATTTATGTCAAGTTTGCTAATTGAAATAATATACTATCTTAATTGCCTAAGTGGCACTCGTTTATTTTAATAAATAATGATTGGTCTCAAGATATGGCAAACATGATCATCACATTAACATAAATAGTGGAAGTAGGCCACTTATAAAAAAGGAACACAAGGGAGGCCATATAAATCGAGAAGGATTAGGATAATGGCCACAAAACAAAATCAATAACATGTGTTTTCCCATTTCACGGGGTTGCATTAACAAGGAACTAGGTAATATACATGTCACATTTAGCGCTTGAGCGAGATTATAAGAAGATGGAGCTATCTAATCGCGTAGCAAACTTCCCTCCTATTGCATAAATTTGACGATACACTAAATTAGAGTTTCCATTTATATAGAGTTTTAATTGAATTTTAGATAATCTRAGTTGAATAAGGATTAAACAAATCCCTTAGGAGCATTGTTCCACCATGCATAAAACATAGATAATGGTAAATACTAAAACTACAATCATGTATGGAAACTTTCCTTGAGCCCTATCAAATTTGTAGTTAGATGATGGTCTTTTYGCTACAAAATTAGCCTACTCCTAAGAAAATAGACTTGTTTTAAGGTTTTTTTTGGTAAGCTAGCTACTTTTATATTACCATGGTACAAAAAATGTTACAACCAAAGCTCTCTATGCCCAGCCAAAAAGGAAACCAAGCCACAAAGAGTTCCAAAATATATCTAGAGTATATCCAAGTCACTAGAACTGATTCTAAATTGTTTATAGAGGTCCAGATCCTCACATGGAGTAAAACAAAACAAGGAGAGCAATAAGGCTATTTGCTAGTAAACATTGAAAACCACGACTATAGAGAAAACAACATATCATGACTACATGAGAGACAACATATGACTTATCAAACAAAGCTTAGAGAGTTTTGAGAACTAGCCGCCTGAGTTTCCTGGGTTGTCTTCCCTCCATCCAACTCCGCTTCTTCTTTGATTATGATTGGGTTAGAAGTGGTACCTTTGGAATCCAGGGGCTCTTTCGCCTCAACTGAGCAGTCCTGACCATCAACCTGCAACTATAATACTTCCAATTAGACATTGAAAACCACCTTGCAAATAGCCTCAGATTTGGCTTCAAACAACATCATCCTGGCAAGGATTTCCTAGTATTGATCTCCTTGTTCTTGATCCACCTGGGCTATAAGAGATTTAGTGAGATAATATAACTCATTGGCTTGTAACACTTTATAATCTCAAGTTCTTGAGAACCTAGAGTCCGATAACCAACCCCGATAGTCCTTCTCAATCTACTCCTTAACAACCTGAGTCCACTTTTTGATGATCAATTCCTCCATAGTGTCCACCTTCTCTTTATTTGCAATTACATTTTTTTTTTGAAAGATTCGTTCTGTCTGTTTGACATCTTTTTTAGACCTGGTCATGTAGGGGATAGGGGTCTTACGACCATGAGGTTGAGAGGCATTCCTTTTCCTTCTTCTTAGACCCCTCATGGTAGACTTGGGAGCTTCCACATCGAAATGGTCAGCCATAATAGGCAAGAGACCACATGCAAAGAGAGGAAGGGGCCAATACAGATTTGGAATAACTAGGGTTATCTTCTCCATTGGACGGTGAAACCAAATCAATAAAAAAATAGACTAGGAATGAGAAGCTAGAGACTAGGAATGAGAAGCTAGAGATAGGAAAGTAGAGGGTCCCTTCCCTGGACTAGAAAAACAACATATACACCATAGCCAAGGTCACCAAAGAACCCGACCAAACAATAGAACAAAAACTAGAGAGAATCACCATGATACTTACAACAAAATGCCACCAACTGAGCAGGGGATCAAGATCGGATATGCATGCCGAGGATGACATGCTTTGTTGGCCCCCAATGCTAAATATAGTCACTCCTCTGCTTTAGTTAAAACCCATGTTGCCGCTTGAGACCATAATGCCTTGTGTAACCATCACTCCAAGCTCATTAAAGAATCAAGTGCTTGCTAGACGTGCCATGAAGTCATATGTTGTTCCGTCATCCTAACTCATTAGACCTCTCCCCCTTTGCACTAGGTGCAATGAAACCATCCCGTGCCTCCATACAAAAGCCACTTCTAATCACATTCATTTGGGGTGCCACTCAACGCCCATGCATCACTTGACCGAGTAATTTTAAGTTTGTTAATAACTATCAACGAAATAAGTTAATTTACGATTTTTTTATTCATAATTATAATTATAATCTTTGTATATATTAAACATTTTTAATATTGTAGCGATGTAGTTACTTAGGAGGTTTCCTTCAACTCACCTAAAGAGATTTGCAAGAAACTATACAAATGCCTAATTGGTTTGAGCTAATCCCTTGGGCTAAAAACACCTAAAACTAAAAATAAAATATATTTGAAATATTTCATCCACCTTCAAACACTTAAGCAAGCGTAAGGATTACTAATACCTTACCAACCCCAATTGACCCACAAAAGTAAACATGTCACAAGTAAGATTTGAACTCAAATAAAAAGAATTACAACTTATCATCTTTACTAATCATGTTAAATCCAATCAATTATACATTTTTAACATTTAGTAAAAGCATATTTAAATTATTAAAATACACAAAATAAAGCACTAACTCTATATATTATATGGATACAATTTTGAATTCATATTTATAAATTAGTGAAATCACTATGTTATTAGACTCATTTATCTTTAAAATAAATTCAATTGAAATTTTAAAATTTTATTATACTCATTTGTCTTTAAAATAAATTCAATTCAAATTTTAAATTTTTATTAGAAACTTATCCTCTTAATCATTAAATTAAATATTAATTTTTAACAAAAATATATATTTTTTTCATTCATATAAAATGAATATACATATTTCACCCCAAAAAATAAAGGAGCGCAAGATTCCATTACAACCAAAACTCCATAGCCTCTATTTCCCATCCATCGACAAATTCGTAGAAACCAAAAGCTCTGACTATTGGCCTTGGTGTTTAATTCTCTATGTATATAGAGAAAAGAGGGCCAATCGAAAAGACTCCTTTGATATTCCAAATCTTGAAACAGTCACCTTTTTTAACCCCTTTTTCTTTAGCAATGATCAATGGAGTCCTCATCGAAAATCTGCAGTTTTTTAACCCATTTTTCTTTAGTAATGATCAATGGAGAATTCCGGTTTGTTGTTTGACTCTCTGCCTCGCACATAACGAACCTACATAGATATAATGGTTATGACTAAGGTGCCCGTTTAAAAAAAAAATATAATTATTTATTAAAAACATTAACTCTATTTATTAGATAGATACAATTTGTTATCTATTTTTGAAAATATCTATATTAATAAATGAGTGAAGTCGCTATTCTGTTTTGTGATTCATTCCATCTTCAAGATAAATTCAAAACGTGGAAATCACTTTATTAGCGAACATTTCTTACTTTGAAAGTGAAAATCACACGTCGATATCAAGAAAACATAGGGATAAATCACTTCCTTATTTAACATTTTTAACTTTAAAAGCGGAAACCACAGAGAAAGAAAGAAAGAAAGTATTTTTAACGTCTATGAGGCTAAATATAGCTTATGGGACAGATTGTTTTTCCATAATTTTCCCTGCTGTCTTTGAGGGCCTCACATTTTAAAATGAAATGTTTTTCTGTCTCCACTTTTCCGGACGAGCACAAAATACATACTCTTTCTTCTCACCTTTCTTTTGGCCTTTTCCAGCACCCTGTTTCACAACGGAGTTGATGAGAATTAGTCTTTAATTGAGCAATAAGAGTTTTAGATCTCCAAAAAATATTGGCTCCTATGTATGCCTTTTGCTGATGGTTATGAGTGAGGTAAAACTCTTCAATGTATTACTTCTTCTTTCTCCCAAGCTCTTTCTCCCAAGTACTATAAAGACATTAATTATTTTCTTTCCATATATTTAACTAAATTCTTAGTATGCATTTAGTGTAAATACAGATGGCCTAGTCCAAAACTACCGATCAATTTTGAACCGCTGAATAATAATTTTAAAATGGACATACGTTTGACCTTTAGCAAGGGGGAATTCACTGGTTATTCCACGTAGACTTGTGGCCCGTACCACAAACCACGCTTTAAAAACCAAAACAGGGTTGGGTTAGTTTAGAGGTAACCCGGGTTCCCTGCCCTCCCCACTTTGAACAACCCTATATAACCACCACCAATCATCCTATAACCTTCTGCATGAAAAGGATTCGCGTATAAAACGGACACAGGAGGAAGTGCAGAAGGATTTTTTCCGTCCCCCTTTCTTCTGTTGTCTGTCTTCGCCTGGCTGGCTGCCTATTTATTTATACAAGACAACTACCCGGGCGAAGTGGAGGTGACCTAGACGAGCTTCCAGAAGAATCCAAATCCGACCCCCTCATCAATATTTATTTATTTCATTCAAATTCTCCAAGGGTTTGAGCAGATCAGGGCAGGGCAGGGCCGGGCACGGCAGGGTATGTAAACGAAGAAAAGCATCATGGCGAAGCCGCGGAAGCAGAAGAACAACGAGGGCCAGAAGGGAAGCACCAGTAATGCCTCCGCCGCGATTCCCCTGGCTGTCGTCCGCCACCAAAAGCTATGCCTTTCGATTGACATGGAGCAACGCCGCATTTACGGGTAATTGAATTTGAACGCGCGACATTCGCAATTCCCCTTCATTCGTTGATTCGTTTCAAGTCCAGTAAGCAAGTTCTTTCCAAACGCCCCGTGGTTCAAATTCGAAACCCTCTTCCCGTGATCCTTAAACATGCTTCTGGCATTAGGTTTCGTGGTAGTAAAAAGAACTCCCTGGAGCTTGAAATTCTGCATAAACGCTGACATTCTTAAGAAAATCACAACTGTTGTACCCCGCGACTTGCTATTGTAGTGTCAAAGTTGATGTTTATATACTTTCTTGGCAACACAATAGAGAATGGCGAGAAAGGTATTATTGGCGAGGTTTTGACCTCGGACTCCTCATAGTAAGCGTCTCTTACTTACCATTCAACCATGTATCAAATGAATTTAGTGAGTCACAGTCGGGGTGTCTCGTGGGAGTAAATTTGCTTGTGGTTGTAGGACGAGCGAAGTCTCCAGTCTAATCCAGGTGCATGCTTGGACATAAAGCAACTTGTGCCCCCTTGATGGCGGGACTATTTGCACTGAGTTTAGGCTGAATCTTTTGGTCAATCTCTGGAGTTTCTCATGTGGACATATGAATGGGGTTCTCAACCCAAGTCTTCATGGCGCATGCTCAGAGCACGTGACATGTTTGCATTTTATGAAAATCGAACTAGACTAAGTTCTGTTTACAAGTTAGTCCCTACTGCATTTGAACTATTATACGACTGAATAGTGCAGGCATCGGAAACACATCATGATTACGAGCACATGCCGTACCATTTACACCAGGTATGTGCAATATGCTTAGCAAGTTAATTCTGAAGTCCAACCTGTGCATGGAGGCATGGGATTTTGGTCACGTGGTACCTGCATCGAAACACTGTGTTCTGATACCACTTGTAACATACTGAATGGCAAAAGAATAGTGCATAGAAATATATAATCCCAGCCTCTGTAAAATGATGAATTATTGAGAAAATTGCTGATATATCATGAACTGTATCCAAGATGCAGATAGATAAGCGGAATCACACTGCTACCAAATGATGGGCATTAGGGCATATGCTAAGAGCATGTAGAATGCAAGCAGTTATATAGACTTTGAGCTCGAGCAATTTCTGGTAGCATGGCTATCTCCGATACATCACTACAATCATGAGAAAGGCATACATTATAAAAAGCATTCAATATTGGATATACACATGGCTTGCTTGTAAAAACTCACTGCTGATATGCACCCCAAAATGTCCCCATAAGTTGCACTGTAGTTGGAGTTGCTAAGTTGGACAGATGAAAATAATTATGGTCACTGGGTGTCTACACCTACTGCATTTGCTAGAAATTTGTCGAATATCAGTTTCTGTTGTAGATTGAAAGAGAACAACTTCTGGCAGAGAGGGCATTTCCTCCACATTTTAATACTTTCCCATGCGGAAATATTGCGACTTTATAGCATGGTTGCAAGGACGGCAGATGTACTAATGGAATGGTCATCTATCTTGATTTTTGTTTATAATAAGACAAAAGAGGAAAAATATAATTGTTCCAAGGAGATATTTTTTTTTAAATTGAATTTCAGCTACTTGTGCTAGCTAGAGAGCACCTAGACCTCGCTTGTACTTGATTTGTATGGAAGAATTGAGAAGTTGTGAATTCCAATATGTAACGCCCATCAATAACTCATACATTCAGATATTGAGCATATTATTGTGAAATGTTCGCAATAGCCCAAGCAACGAAGGAGCATGATGATTTATTTCTATTATCAACACCTTTAATATTTGGAATCTCATCCAAGTTAAACAATAATAGGCATTTACACTCATACAAAGTTTCGACTAGCAATTGAATGAGAAAAATATTGTAAACAAAGGTGGTGATTGATGCTACGCTATTTATTTCTCTAGTCTCAATCCCACTTTTTCACCATTGTGAGCTTCACCAGTTGCAATGAGTGCTAAGTGGACTATTCAAATTCATGAGAGGTTGCTCATTCTGATTAGTTCTCTTGGGGCATTGGTCATGCATTAATGACTTACTCTACGTAGATAATCCCAAAAATGATATTTCATATTTTGGATTGTAGAAGCTCCACCAATGCTATTATAGACAAAGTTGTAGATTTTGTGAGGGGAGACTTGAACAAATTTGTGGAGGTTTTTTAAAAATAAGGCTACAATGCATAAGATTTAACTTGATTTACTAAAGTTTGAAAGGGTTTGCACTTCATATTTCCCAATTGCAAGAATCAATTTTTGTAGACTTTAGAGAATGTTTAATGATATAAAGCATGATGATAATGTTTTTTTGGTATTCGATGGATTTGATAAATCAACAAAGCTTATGACATGCTAAAATGTTATCATAGGTCAACAAGGAGCAAGTTTGTTTTTCAATTATGTCCTATGTGTTGATTTCTTATGGATTTCCACTCTCAATCTCTTTTGGTTTGATGGTTGGTGGTTGAGTTTGTTGAGCCTCTACATGACTTGCAATGGATACTAAGTTGTAGCTTGTTGTCAACATATTGATGGATAGAATGAGGTGATATATTTGATCTAAGTTGCAGGAAACGCCACCCTGTTTTCGCCCCAGAAACGGTACGAAACGTTGGTACAGGTACGGTACGATCGAGAAGCGTCGTCGGCCGTACCGTACGACGTTTCTCGATTTGGAAACGCTGTACGGTATGGCTGACGACGTTTCCTGGTTGTACCGTGCTCGTACGACCGCGTTTCTACGGATTTCAAAGCGAATTTAGGGAAAAAAAGGGGGTCGTGGGGCCCCCAAACTGCCAATTAGATTTAGTAATGGTTTTTTTTATATTCTCCAATGAGAATAAAGATGATTTTCTGCCCTTTTGTTTTAATTAAATTTTTTTTTTTCTAGATGTAAATAGAAACCCTAAATCTCCTTCCTTTGCTATAAGAAACCACTTGCTTCACTCATTCCTCACACTTTCATTAGCAAGAGGAGCTTCCTACAAGAACAAAAAAGAGATTGTGTGTGGTTTTAGTGAGCAGATTTCTTTTCTATTTGGTGAGTAGATTTATTTTATGTTTGCTTAGCAAGTTAGCAGTTTTTTTTGTTCTCTTGGTTTGCAATATACAAATTTCTGTTTTGTTTGGTGAACAGATTTTCTTCCTACAAGAACAAAAAAGAGATTGTGTGTGGTTTTAGTGAGCAGATTTCTTTCATTTGGTGAGTAGATTTATTCTTATACTAGTTTAGCAAGCGCTTTTTTTGTTCTCTCTATTTGGTAATATACAAATTTCAAAATTGTTTATGAATGATTTTCTAAATTCGGCAAGATTCATGGCTTCCTCAAAGGCCGTTTACTCCACTCTAGAGTTGTAGAAGCAAGGTGTAGCATGAATAGTATTCTTTGGAGGCATGTTACCAAGGTCAATGCTATGGGTGCTAGTGGAGGTTCATGGGAATGGAAGTGCAACCGGCGCAAGAAGGATGACCTTCAAGGGCTCTTACACAAGAGCCAAGACTCACATTTTGTACTACAAGGAAGGTATTGAAGGTTGTTGTCCACATACTTCCTGATCCAGAGGTGAGGGATAGATTCCAGAAGAGCATGATGATGTGCAAAAAAATTCATGATATGATAAAGATCGGCGCATGCATAGGAGCAGAGGCAAGCATCCCTCCTTCCTTGGTATAGCATGAGCTGGCGATCATTCATGAAGTAAGGAAGAGAGGGCGAGTAAGAAGAAAACGCAGATAATCCAAAGGTCCTCGGAGGATGAGGTAGCTTCGTGACAAATGTGATTGATGAAGATGTTCAACAACCAAAAGAGAGAAGAAAATGTATCGGTAAGAGTGATATAATTGGCATTTCATGCTTGTGGTATCCCATTTAATGTGGTTCCGGTCCCCCCTATTGGAAGGATATAGTGAAGACAATTAACGAGGCTCCTCAAGGATTCAAGGGGCCAAACTATGAAAAAACTCGGCTATCAGTTGTAGAAAGAGAGGTCATTGATTCATGATATTCTGTCCAGTCATATGTTCATGGACCAAATACTGTGGGTTTCCATTATCTCCGGCATGATGGATCGATACAAAGCCGGAGGTCCTATCAACAATGTTATTGTATCATCACCAACATGAACGATGTTCTTAAGAGCAAAAGATTGTTCATTTATAAAGATAGCAAATTCATTGCTGATATTTTATTTTATGCTATTGAACAAGTAGGGCCAACAAATCTGGTGCAAGTTATCACAGATAATGCACCGAAGTTGCAGGGTTGATTGTTGAGAGCAGATATAATCATATTTTGTAATCTTCAGACAAGTTTTATAACAACCCTCATTCTTTTAGAAGAGACTGGAGGCAAACTGGAATGGATTAAGGAGGCCGGTAGGTGAGATCGACAATCTGCAGCATCACCATCCACCACCAGCCTCTAAAGCAATGTATCGAGAATACTCAAAATTGGAGTTGCTCAAAGTTACCGAGACAAGATATGCCTCCAAAACCATCAAGTGTTATGTTCTGCCTGTTGAGGTGGCCAAAAGTGCATTGATGAGTATGGTGGTGGGTGTGGACGCAATGGTGGAGATGATTGTGAGAGAAGCATGGTGTGGAGCATAGTTTAAACTAAACCGTGTAATTCTGAATCATCGAGGGTCCAATCAACCGGAATCGACGAACTGGCCAAACCGTTTCAATGAACTCATTATTAAAAATACATGTGTACTATTAAAAGTACAAATTGAAACCTAAAAAAAAAAAAAAACATTTTTAAGATTTTAAATCATGTTTGCAAGGCATTAGAGACAATTAGAGACAATATATCCAAAGTATGTTCATGAATATACCAAAACGACACCAAGTGCAATATATATCTAGGATCGAACATAAATACATAATCAATGAGGCTCTAAATGGCCTCCTCGCCAACATCAAATAACATACTTAGTTAGAGTCACCGATACTATAGGTGGGTTTCAATGAAAAATACATGTACAGCTATAGGGTAGATACTAGGAACTCAGAGATGGAAGAAGAATCTCATAGCTCATGAGCTAGGACTGGCCAAGAGTCCCTCCATGTCATAATCATCAAGATTGATATCACTACCACTGCTTCTCTCCCTCCACCCATCCTCCTATATCCAATGTAGTCCGCAGTATTTGTTGATGTGGACTGGAGGATGACTTCAAGAGGATCACCATCATCAAAAGTGACCTACTCTAGCACTAGTTCATTAAGATCCAAGTTATCTAATGCCAATTCAACATTGTTGTACAAACTTCAAACCCAATTTAAACATATCCCATTATCTTGTCTTTCCTCAACCACTCTTTCTCTAATAGTATATATAAGTGCTATGATGCAGGGCACTGTGCTATTACACTACTAGTCACCGAATACTCACGCATAAAGAGAAGAGTTCAATAGAAGAGTTTATACTTGAGTGAAGGGTACATTTACTGGTCATGACAAAAGAGTTCAACAATCAATGCCACCAACATCGGTGCATAAAGGGCTTGGTTCTCTTGATTAAATGTCGGGTCCATACTCTCATACATGATAAAATCCAAAGGGAAACATTGCAATCTTGCCAATCTGAAACTCCTAAAACTGTTAAGTCTCAATAATTTTGAATGAGACCTAAAAATTCTAATTTCCTTTCCATATGAAGTCCAATGAGGTATGTATGGAACCCACTCTCACATCTCGAATACTAATGGTAATAAAAGAGTAAAAGGATGAAATGAAACACTCTTCCTTTTTTCTTTCATTTTCATCCTTTACTTTAAGAATTTAACATTACCATTACCTTACAACTCAGTCCTTGTATGAGAAAACATGAGCCAAGTACTGCTTACTTAGATCGAGGTTTTAGGGATTCTTAGAGGGTTTTAGGGTTTCGGGACTAAACTCACGGCTTTATGACTAAAACCGACCAACCGTCTTGCTTATTGACTGTTTGAACCGATCACACCATCAAACCTGTTTTTCTATTTCTATTTCTGGTTCAATCTGCTTAAACACTCAGGAGGGTGTTACTGGATGAGGACGTGGATAAGGTAGAAATTCTCACAAGTTTACTCCACCAACATTTGAGATTTCCTCCAGGACAGACAGCCAAACAAACCTTTCTCGGGAGAGATTTATGATGGCATGGATACCATGGTTGAGAAAAATATGGAAATTATTACAATGAGAGTAATTCTAATTCTGCTTTTGTCATACGACTTTGTTGAGCATGTGAGTTCCATCATTGTTACTAGGTGGAATGGATTTAACACTCAATTGCACACTTTGACACATGCTCAAATCCCACCTTATGATGAGGAGTTCATTGTTCAAAGCAATGGGAAGAGGAAGGCCCCACATAAGGACAAGGAGGTGACCACAGGATTGAAAAAATCCTTCCAGAGGTTGCTTCCATCTTCTCAACAGAGGTGAGGGAGGAATTTGTTTATTTTACTGCTGGATTAGAGGATTTTGCAAACATCTCAGCTTTAGAGGAGAGAAGCACCCGAACCTGGACATTAAACAGGGACTTGTCATGGGGCAAACAGTGTATATTTGCAAAGCCTTGCCACTCTTATTCTATCACATGTGGCAAGCTCTTCATCAACAAAAAGGAATTGGAGCACCCATGGTTCTACCCTATCTGAAGGCACAAAGTTGATCTAGGCAGGAGGATCTTGTATATGTGTACTAAACCTTGCCTCTGTGGTTCCCAAGGGTGAAGGGCAGAATACAAGTGGCCTCTCTATAAAGAGTGGGATGTGGGATGCGAAAACCCAATTTGTATTCTCTCACGCTCTGATATTGTTGGATGATGCATGGGAAGTGGAACTCAAGTTGCCTCTTCTTCCCATCGAGGCTCTAGTTCTGCTGAACATGCATCTTGTTCTATTTTTGATGATGGGGATGAGGATCAATATGATATGTAATTGTAGTTGCCTTTAGCTCATGTATTTTTTCATTTTCAATACATACAACCTCATTTATAAAGGTTGATTTTGGATGTAAAGCCTCATCTATAAAGGCCAATTTTGGATTTTGCTACTTGCATCATGTAATGAATGATATTCATCATCTATGGGAGTTAATATGGACATGGTTTTCCTTCTAAAATCTCATTTATGTGTATCATTATGTTTTTCTTGCAATATAATGCTTTATTTTTTAAAAAACTATATATAGATATATATTTTAATTTTTTTTATATATGATGTTTCCCCCGACGTTTCCATTTTTTGAGGGCCTGTTTCGTATCATCCTGGTTTCAGAAACTCAGAATCGTTTCCCCGTTTCGTGCAACCTAGTATTGGATAGTGATGCATACACTCATAATCAATATTTGCATTCGAACTTCAAGGTAACAATTTGATCTATGTTCATTATAGCACAATGGATAATGCGTGAACATGTTGTATCCCATGGGTAGTAAATTACTTGGTGACACCTCCATTGAAAATTTATAGCTTTTGTTACACCTATTTTTAGGTCACCCTATGTTCAACATAATCACGATCAATCATGCATAGTTGAAAATGTAATACTATATCTGCATTGTTACCTATTTGAACTTTGGGTGCCTTGGACAAAATGTGTTTTACAACCTAGCTAACAATTATTCATGTAGGGTTAGTTTGAAAGAAAGCTATGAATTGCATAATGCGCAACAAAATTGTTTCATAAATTGGTAGAGGCTTTAGTGCAATCACAAAGAAGGTTCAAGGAAAGATACGCAAGCATAGAACAAGTATGACTTTGGTGTGAACTTATATTGCAAGTAGAGAACAAGTATGGCTACATTTGTTAATAAGAGTTCGAAAAATTTATTATGCCTAGCCCTCTTCATTAGGGAGATCTTCAACCATAGATCTCAATTCCTACATGCCATGTCTTGCATTGGGATGACTAGGACTATCACCACATACTTTCATGTTGATCCATCAGATCAGAGCAACAAGTGGCGAGTAGAGTACCAGAGTGCACTAGACAATAGATTGGTGAGACCTCGCGTCTCTCCTTAGCCTTCCCCTATGGGAGATCGATCGATATCGTTGAGATCAGTTTGGAGGTGTCGAATCGTACATCAGTCCATACATCTTTAGAGAGTTAGAGAGATTATCTCCAGACGGATCCAGAGTAGGCACCTCCTGTCCATCAGATTACCTCCCAGATCTAGAGGAGCAAACAAAGATCTATCCATAGTTTCTTTCTTTCGACCTCAAATGTTAGGAGTATCCCTCGCTGCTTCACCCCCCCTAGGATCATACATTTGGACCCCTCGATAGTTCTAGAGGACTTCGACAGCGAGCCAATGCCCAATTTTTGCCCCCCTCGCCCTCGACCATCATACTCGAGAGACCTTGACATCACCAGCCTCATCGTCAGATCACTCTCTCTCTCTCTTGATAGACTCTTGAGTTGACCACTTCTAATCTTGGACATACTCACTTATATTTTGGATCGCCGTACCTTTGACATGGTCATACATGTTTCCTGAGGATGTACTACTGTAGTTTTCTTTCTTTATGTTATTTTTTAGGCATTCTCTAGGAGCCGTATTCTAATCATACTTGCACTCCCACACTGTAATCATACTTGCTGTATTCTCCAGTCCCATTGACCTACTTTTGTAGTCATTTGTTGGACATTAATAAAATTATCTTATCTTATGGATTGGACAATGTTATATGTTCATTGGAAATAATGCATTTTATTTAGATTTATCAGCATAGTTAGGGTTGTGTTGGTTTTAAAATGATTTGAAGTTTTGAAGTTATATGCACCTATATATTGTCTAGACATTTTAACAATTAGGAACTTGCAGGAACTTTCAAATGAGTTACAAATAGACATGCAAAACCTAGCACTAAAGGACATGTCTTCAAAACTGGCAATTGAGAAATGTTAAATAAGCGTCATCAAATTCTATTAGGTACATACAATTTTCATAGCAAGTCATGTTGTGAAGAAATTTTCATAGACCAAGGATGTGGGATGTCAGACATCATTATTTCTTAGAGGAGGTTAGAATAACCAATTCTAAAGAATGTTAGAAAACAAAAGCTTTTTAGATGTTTTCATGTAATTAGGACAATTTTAAGATAAGGAAATTATTTCATTAGGGTGTTAAAATTTTGGTCTTTTTGAATAAATAAATAATCATGTAGTGTGATAGCCATCAAGATTATGTAAACATCCAAGTTTATAATGTGAAAGTTATTTTTCATTTTAAGGTGGGATGTAGGTCACAATATATGCATAAAGGCTATTCTAGAAAAGATAAGATAATTTTATTAATGTTTGATTAATGACCACAAAAGTAGGTCAAAGGGATTGTTGAGTACAATGACATTGTTACAAAGCGTGAGTACTAAAAGGTCTCCTATAAAAGGCAAGATGCAGAAAGTAAATTAAGGTAAGGTGAAGTAGAGAGTGAGATCTAAGCTGAGGCATGAATAGCCCTTGACCCCAAGCCCAAAAACTCGCTTTGAAGTGGAGATGTATAGGAGGAGAAGATCCAGGAACAAGAAGAACCAAAAGTGATGAGATAGGTCTATCATGGAATAAATCCGTCTCTCCTACCATCCGAGGTCGAATGAAGGAATTTGAATATAGTATGACGTCCAGAGGGAGAATTGATGGGATGCCTGGATCGTCTGCTGCGTTGTTGTCAAGAAGAGGTAGTTCATCGTTGAGGCCTGAGGGATCTCATCTGTCTCCTAGGGAGTGATCTGATCTGGTCATGTTATTGAAATCTCATGGGATGGGGGAAGGTCCCACATGTTCACACTGATTTGGAGTCCAGAGTTGTGTTGATATCGGTCTGTCTCTTAATGCCCTTTCTCGCGGGTAGCATCGTGAAGAAGGAAGTGATGCATTGGGTAGAGTCTGGTCTAGTAGGAGGATGAAGAATATGGGCTTGGGGCCTGAGAGCCTCAAGCCCATATTCTTCATGTATAAGGCTAAGCACCTCTGATCGGAATATTTGAAGAAGCCAGTGAGGGTTTGCATCCCCCTCTGAATAGACAATGGAACCTCCCCTTGATCACGTAATAGATGGGGCAGTGGAAGATGAAGTGCTCCTTAGTCTCGACCTCCTGTAGATGGCATAGTTGGTAGATCCTATTTGATTGATCGATTTGGTGGTCTGTCTCTCTTTGGAGTCTATGAGAACCCACTCTGAATTGGCCTAGGGGAATGTGAAGACCGTGCACCCAATGACAGAGTGTATATTATGGTCGAACAATGAGCCCATCTCTAAGCTCCAAGAAGTGCTCAACGTAGAAGACCATCTTTGGGCGTAACCCTCCCTGAGGGTTAACCCAAGTGATCTGGATAAATTGCCTGTAAATGTCATCCCCGATTATCCTGTTCAACTCTTGTTTGGTAGGTAGGAGGTGGCCAGGTGCGTTCAAGGAATATCTAAACGGAGGGAGAAGATCGATTTGAATGCCCACTCTTAACTCACTCTGAACTGGCCTAGGGGAATGTGAAGAGCGTGCACCCAATGGCAGAGTGTATATTGTGGTCGAACAATGAGCCCATCTCTAAGCTCCAAGAAGTGCTCAGCGTAGAAGGCCATCTTTGGGCGTAACCCACCCTGAGGGTTAACCCAAGTGATTTGGATAAATTGCCTGTAAATGTCATCCCCGATGATCTTGTTCAATTCCTGTTTGGTAGGTAGGAGGTGGCCAGGTGTGTCCAAGGAATATCTAAACGAAGGGAGAAGATCCATTTGAATGCCCATAGACTCTAAAAGATCTGAAACCCCCGCGAACCAACCTCGAGCCTGGGCAATGGTCTCAGAAGAACAATAGGTCAAGTATGGGTATTGGTCTTGCCCATTCATCGAGTTAGTGAAGCTCTGGATGCGATGTAGAAAAGAGACCAATTTGAACACCGTCTCAAGTTGGAAAGGCCGGCCCCCAAACTTTGCTAGGATGATATGTCGAGGGATTATCTGCTTGCATCTAATGATGCATCAGAGGAGAAGGGTTTGGACTCTCTCAGTTGAGGCCCAATCAAACTCAAGTAAAGAAGGCCCCCAAATCTTTGAGCCGTAGAGAATAGTGGGTTGGATAAGGGAGTCCATGAAGGACATCTTGGATGAGATGTCTCGAAAATGGTGATGGAAGCACTGTCTTTCGAGAACGGCTAAGGATTTGTAGTCCTTGTTGATTTGAGGTGGAGGGTCGGTCGCAAACTGAAGGTGGGGTCTTGAGAATTGCACTCCTAAGTATGTGTAGGTGATGGTTGGTTAAGTAAATCTTAACATGGGATCTAGGATTCATGGCCTTCTACAAGTAGCTTTGAATATAATCAAGGGCTTGAGTGGTGGTTGGTTTGAAGGCCAATATATTCCATAGTTTTCTATGGTTGAGCTTTTGCTACCAGAGATAAAGCTCATCGAGAGATACTAATTGATAGTGGAAGTTTATAAACTTGGTTGTAATGTTGTTGTATGCTTCTAGTTAGTGTTTCAAGTTTTGACATTGGCATACTTGAGAAACCAATAGATTTGACAGGTTGTTGTCCTTTGCATGACCACTCTGGAGTTGAGGCTTATCATTCCTTGTTTGATAAGTAAATTTTAACATGGTATCTAGGATTCACGGCCTTCTACAAGTAGCTTTGAATATAACCAAGGGCTTCAATGGTGGTCAGTTTGAAGGCCAATATGTTCCATCGTTTTCTATGGTTGATCTTTTTCTACCAGAGATAAAGCTCATTGAGAGATACTAATTGATAGTGGCAGTTTATAAACTTGCCTGTAATGTTGTTGTATGCCTCTAGTTAGTGTTTCAAGTTTTGACATTGGCTCTCTTGAGAAGTTAATAGATTTGACAAGGTAGTCGTCCTTTGCATGACCACTCTGGAATTGAGGCTTACCATTCCTTGTTTGAATCTTCTATGTATCTAGTTTGGAGCATTTCAAGGCTATGTTATAGGTATACAGTGTTAATTTTCAGACCATGGTAAACAGACCTGCACTCTGAATCAAACCTTAGGGGACTAAAAATTGTGTAACCCAAGAAAACTGTAACTACACTGAAAACACATTAATTTGATAATTATAACAGCAAGCTAATATGCAGCACCAATCACATATCCGTCTATTAATTCAGAAACAGAAATTTACACAGCAAATTACATCAACACACTAACTGTCTTAATTCTAAACTGGACCGTTTTATCTCTCTTATAGACTAGAGAGATATGGGCTACACAAAGTAGATCAACCATCCCTGTGGTGCACCTAGGGTATGAAACATAAACCCTAACCCTAATCTAGCCTAGAGAGGTGTGCTCAGGCATGCATCAGAAGGTGCCTACAATAGCAGATAAGTTTACACATGCAAGCATGCAGTACTAGAACTCTGCACCCTAGTTGATCTGAAAATTAGCTTATGCAAAGTGCCTAGGCTAAAAACAGAACAACAGTTAACTAAAGATAAAATGAGCACCTAATCTGAAATGGCAAAGGCATGTGTTGTCCTAAATTTGTAATGCCAGCTAAAACTGGAATTTTGCTACATAACTGTTGCACCTTTTTGATCATGCCATCATTGCTGTGCTGGATCTGGTGAGTGCACACCCTGCCACAGGAGGACAACTTAGAATATGTGTCTTATGGAGGTCTCTTGATGTAGGCATATGATCCTGATAATCTTTTATTATTTCAATAAGATCACAATTGTTATGTCATTGGTCTTATGTGGTTTATTACAGTGTTCCGCGGGGATGCGTCCCCCAGGGTGGGGTGCATGCCCCCCACGTTTCCCACGCACCCGGGACAGGGGTGCTCCTGGGGAAACGTTTCCCCACATCCCCCTTTTGGGGAAACTCGGGGAGACGCAAGGGGGTGCGTTTCCCCAGTGTGGGGGGCGTGTTTCCCCAAAAGGGGTGCTTCTGGGCGTCCCCCCTCGAAAAGGGGTGCTTTCTGGATGCACAATATTTTACTATATCTGTTTCATTTATGATTTATGAATCAATGTATTTCATTACTGAATCATAATCTGAATCAATGTATTTCATTACTGAATCTGAAATCATAATCTGAATCATGGTTATTATTTATATCGTTTACAAATTTGAATTTAGTACTAGTTTACTGTTCAGTGTTTACTGTTTACTATTTAGTATTTAGTATATGCACAATGATGAATTTAGTAATTTACATGGGCTGAATTGTTATTGTTGGGATTTTATCATTAATATTTATATATTTTTTTATAATTTTAGAGCCCGGGACCCCGACGTCCCCCCTTCCCCCCATGAATTTCCCCAAAATTTGGGGGTGCTCCCACACGTCCCCTCTGTGCGTCTCCCCGCTCCTGCGCACCCCCGTCCCGGAGTCTTGGTGGAACATTGGTTTATTATCTAGGTCTCTTGATGTAGGCATATGATCCTGATAATCTTTGATTATTTCAATAAGATCACAATTCTTATGTCATTGGTTTTATGTGCCTATTCACTGTTGGAAGTGGGTGATGGTCTTGCTAGCATAATCTTGGGTTGGGGGTTTGATAAATATGGTCAAGCCCCATGTTTTTGTTAATTGCTTGTAATGTTTTCAACAAAGTGAATCACTTATTTTACACCATAAAATTTCCCAAGGGTATTGGGTTAAACTATTTGATGTTGCTATAGTTGACTGCAACTGGAAACAGTTACTCCAAATTTTGATAATTAGTTCCTTTTCCTATTTATGAAATTGGATTATCGAGGAATGACTACTTAGTTTGATTTTTTTTCATATAAAATTGGGCTCTTGAGACTGATTGTGTGATATTGTCAACATGATTAGCGCAGTAATTATGTCAGCTTGGAAAAATAGCTCATACTAGTCTTTAATAGTGAGGGCCTCGATTTCATTCAATTTTGTTTCTTAGTTTTGTTATTAATAAGAGGAGCAACACTCCCATTAAGGTATCACTAGCATAAACCCATGTATACCTGGGGATGATATGCACCTCAAGGTTGCATATCTTGAAGTCCAATATTTGATACGTCAACCATTTGTATGAACTTGAGATATGCATCCTCTCTTGCAACCTCAAGATGCATATCAAACTCGGGTTTAGATGGGGATGTGGTAGTGTCAATATTCAATGCACCCAATGCACCATTAAATACACACAGTCTTACACACAAACACAAAATGTGGATGGATCTCCACACCATCTGGGCTGTAGAACACCTTGCAAGTATTGATGAGTTCCTGCACCCCACCTGGGCTGGAGTACCTCACCTCTCTTGGTGCAATAGCAAAATATTTAATGTTCAATTTGTCACATTAGAAATATTCTTGAAACGTGGAAATTTGTTCACTTGAGTATATAAATCAATAAACCACCTAGTGGACAAGACTCAAAATGGTTGATTGTACTCCTGTTCATAGTGTTCTTTACATTCCATAATATTTTACTATTATCATATGAACATGATAGGCTTGCATGAATCGTCTGGTTAATCATTAGATAAACCTTCCATATTTAAAAGATAATAACCATGTCGATTGTTTAATATGTTATAAACAATGAGCAATTTTGACTACAGATAATTTTCTTGTTCTTTTGTATGCTTTATCATGATGTTCGTATAAAATGCCCATGTTTCAATTTATTTTGTAATGACCTTTTGAAGTGCTTGTATTTACTTATTGATGATTTTCTATTTAGAACCATTTGCGAGTCTTCTTTGCGATTCACATACCTTTTGCCTATGGCAATTTATTATTTTGTTCTACAACCTTGTTACTTTCCATAGATTAGTCTTCTCTAAATCTGGGAACCACTGTTATTGCAGTTTGTCTTTTTACATGATTCTTACATGTGTATGAGATGAAAATGTAATTAATTTTTCCCCACTGCTCACACTGGATGTTTAGTAGAAAAATTGTATAGATGCTAGTGCATTCTTTTGTTTTAGGTCTTTGTGCAGGTGTGGATTTGTGATATGGATAAATGCTATTACATGTAAACCTAGACAAATTAATCAATTCTTTATTCACTGATTGTTCTTTCCTAGACTGCCATTATTCAAGAGTTCTTATTAAGGAGTCTCTTGATGTTTGCGATCAGTGTTGCCAATATCTAACTGCATTTTGTGCTTCTTGTTTATTATTTTTCCAGGCATACAGAACTGAAAGTGTTGGTTCCTAAGAGTGGAGTCATTGGATTGCATGCAAATAGTATGAATATTGATAATGTCTTTTTGAATGGATTGCCTGTGCGGTTTAAATTTTATTCGCAGCATCAGCAACTTGAAATTGAAATGAACTGGGGTTCTATCACTTGTATTGATGCTGCTGAAGCTGCGGGCTCTACATATTTTTCATCTTTGGAGAGAGAGATGGCTCCGGATCTGCTCATTTTTTGCGGTAAGGCCACATCTGCAGAAAGTGCAGTGCAGGATCATGCAGATACAGAGAAGGTCGGGCAAACTATTCCATGCAATCCAGATGATGTGAATAAGAATGCTCAGCAAGAGGTGAAAATCATACATAAATTTGTGCCTTAAGTGTTTATTTGATAGTTAATGTGAAAGTGTATTTTCCCTTGTGGTTCACTATTGTGGTGGTTTCTCATGTAGGTTAGTATTGAATGCAGAATGTCAAGTTGGTTCGGATTGAGTACTGGTTAGAGAAACCTGAAGTAGGTGTTCATTTTATGGGCAATTCCCTGCATACAAATAATCAGCTAAGGCGAGCACGCTGTTGGTTTCCATGTATTGACTCTGGTCTACAACGTTGTTGGTAATGGTGTTGCCCTTGTGCTGAATGGCCATTCAAACATGGCATTAGGATTTATTTACTTATCACCTTTCTACAAGTCTGACAAGTCGTTTTTGTATGGTTATTTGATTTTTTTAACATTTGTAAGATCAAATGATTCATTTTTAATTAACTTTTTTGGGTGTTCAGCTATGATCTCGAGTTTACTGTTGACTCTAAGTATGTTGCAGTTAGCAACGGCACTCTTCTTTATCAGGTGGGTGTATAAATTTTTTATCATTCTTAAATATTTTCAGTTTTCCATGTACTATATTGATTATGTTACGGGAGCTTGGAAATCAAATCAAAGATTAAGCTAGATCACATTTCAAATTTTCTGTGGACTTTATATAGATGTTGACTTGAAAGTTTATATTCAGTTTGGTTCCATGTATATCATGGTTTAAATAATATCAATTTGTCATGAGATATGAATTTATAGTTGTCAGGATGTTTTGCAATATATGGTTTTGGTGTGGAATGGCTGTAGTGACCATATGGGTGATATGAATATCATAAGGAGGTGAATCAAACTGGATATGGTATGTTAACAATGACAGTAATGCTAAGCATATTTGGTGCTTCTTAATGTAATGGATGGCCCTGAATGCAACTATATAGTGGTTGGAACTTCAGCTCCTTAAATAATCGTTGAATCTTTCTTAAATAACATTTCTTTCCCCTATGCTTCATTATTTGTCATAATGTCCATTCCTAGAGTGTAAGTCATAAACAAGTTACCTTTATTACCGTGGATAAATCTTCCATCCCTAGCTTTCCCTCGGTTGTGTTAGCCCCAAGTGTTTTTTGTGATTGAGCTACTCATCTATTCATATTCAAGGAGAGATACAAGCTGACTTAGTATTAGTCTGTCTGAGGATATCCTGCTACACAGTATTTAAAAAATATATGTATGTCCTGTGTTACCCAGTCTGTGAGCAGTCTTTTGCTGCTTCGACTAAAAGTTTAGGATCATGCATAAAGTGAAATCTAAGTTTTATCAACCTTAACAAGGATCCATAGCGGCCAATATCAGAATAACTATCTCAAACAGAAGATAATAGGTGCATCAGTGCAGAGTATGTATGAGGCTCAGTCCTCGGGTTTTGTGTCCACGTCAATTAGGGTTGCTGGACTGCCTGTGAGCATCTTTGTTGTGGGTCTCTTTCTCTGCTTCTGTTACATCAGCTTCTGTTTCTCTCAATTCCACATTCTATAAAATCCTTGACGTGCCAGTAAAGGTTTTGGTGTATTTTGATTCCCTGCTCCTGGAGTAGCCAGTGTTAGGGATGATTTTCCCCATTTCCTCATCCTCCATGGAGATTGCAGTGCTTCTTCTCTTCAACGGTGTGTTGTAAATCTCTCCGATATATCGCCGCTATTCCGAGTTAAACCCCTGTTCGATATATCTGAAATATTCCGAGATATTCCGAGTTAGACCCCTGTCTTGCGACATTTTCCGAGATATTCCGATAGTTTCCGCTGATGTCACCGAGAAGTTACATTCCGGACCCTCGCCAATACTTTCCCCGAGACGAGATTTACGGCATTGAGTTCAACCTAACCTTATTTTCTGTAGAGTCCACTTCTCTTTTCACAGCGTCTGAGTGATGGTTCTGGTAAGAAGCAGCAATGGCTTCTGCTGCAGATACCTTCTTCTTTCATGATGAGAGTCTTGTTCTGTGCCGCCTCCTTTCTTTACACTATCGAGGTCTGCCTCTGTGTTTGGCACCAGTCTCTCTGTTCTTCTCAGTACCTGGGGCCTCTTCCATGTCCTTGGCAGAAGATTCTATTGTTTATTCAGGAAGTTTCATAACTCAACTGTTTCAGTACCTGGGCTAGAGATGCCTCACTTTATATATGGGGGAAGCCCTTAGACTTGGATCTCACACCCTTTGGCCACCCCCTCGATTAGACACTACCCACAGAATCAAATCTTTCTTTTAGGTGTTCCTAGTGGACGAGGGCACCAGGAGGCAGGTAGAGAGCAGTATCATCTTAGATCCCAGATCTGTTAGACTACCAGGAGTGGTTTGGCCCCCAGCATCAACAAGACCCTTGTAGAGTTGGCGATTGAGATCTTGGGATAGTTTACGCTATTGTAGCAGGCAGTGCATTTCGTCTAGATCCCTATAGCAGGTCACCTCCTCTAAACAGAGAATCATTCCTTGGGATAGCTCCAACTCTTCCAACTAGTCCTTCTTTAGGGGACCGGGACTTGTAGCTATGAGGCTCTTTTCTCTCTACCCTCTTTTTAGAGCATTGTATCACTTTGGCTTTGCGTCAGTAGAGCTTAGATCTTATAAATTAGCTTGTTATGATTTTGCTTCTTATGGAAGTGGCCTTAGCACTCCTTTGTATCGACACTTTTGTATTGAGCGGTCTCATTAGCCTACTTTTGGTCATTTGTTGGACATTAATAAACTTATTTTATCTTATATACAACCTATGAAGGATTAGTTGTCACATCATACATGTGATGGTGGGCAATACTATTAATTTAAAATGCAAAGAATAATTGATGTCTGACATCCAATGTAAAAGAAAGAGTTGATATAAAAGAAAAAATAGACCAACACAGATCCATCTTAACCCCAAATCTTTTGAGCAATGCGAGGTTTGCACTTTGTTTTTTTTAATCCCTCTCATTACTTAAGACATCCAAGGTTAAGATGGATCTATGCTAGTGTAATCAATATATGCCACTGTGATTGAGGTGATCAATTTCATAGTTACTAGGATCGTGAGTCAAACTCTCAACTCGCTGGGTTTGACTTTGACTGGACCCTAAACAAAAATTTCAAGATCTTCTCGAGTCAAGCGTGGTTTGACTGAGTTCGACTTGATGAATGCAAATTTGACTCGTGGCTAATCACGAGTCAGACTGAGTTTGACCGAGTTAGACTCGCTCATTTTAACCTCTGCTCAGCACGTGTTAAATTATGTGTCTCTATATTTTGTACTTGTTGAGTTTGACTTGATCAACGTGAATTTGACTTATGATTAATCACGAAGCAGACTTTGACTCATGATTCAAAATCAGTTTGATCGATTTAGACTCGCCCAATTTAACCTTTGCTCAGGGCATGTTAAATTATGTGTATATCTATATATTTTGTACTTGCTGAGTTTTTCCTGATTTATTCTCTATTCGATTCAAACTCTTGGCTCTTTTGCCTTGTCAAGTTTTTGCCGATTCCAGTTTGGTGACTTTGATCAAGTTAGTATGCTTGACAAAGGACTGTATTAAGGCAACCATTTCAATTATTTCCTATGGGTATGCTTTAGTATCTATTTAATGTTTTCCATTTTAGTTTTTTGACATATGGTTCATGGTATGTAATAAGACAGAAAAAATGAATAGAAAGGAACAAGACATGAATGAGAGGCAGTTGGGCAATAGTACAGAGGGAGAAAACAAGTAACCAAAAAGAAAAATATGAATTATCGAGAACAATGCTAAATTATGTGCCAGCAGTAGAAGAGTGCGTTGGCATAACAATGGTGACACATGCATGGCAGAAATCGAAAACAATCATAATGCCATGAGATGGAAATGAGACAATAGTGACACATTTCATTTTTTTTCTTAATATCAATGGAAAGGTGAATGGCATGGATGAATTATAAGGTAGAAATTTTGAAGGTTCAAGACTGTTTTTGTGATTCCACTTGAAGGTTCAGGACTGTTTTTGGAGAACCATTGGAAGTAACCCAAAACTGCAAATATATTTGGTTGGACTTCAATCAAAGGTTAAGTTGGGATGTTTGCTGAAGGGTTTCATTGGAAAGTGGTCTTCTCACTTCATAACAGGTATATAGTAGTGGAGATATGAGATTGGAACATGCTATGCATGCAATTCCAGATACTTGTCATCCCTGTTCTCCTCTAAGGGTGTCAAGTATGGAGATCTAGTACTACCAAAATACAGATATAGGTAGCTATAAAGAGTACCAAAGCACATGACGAGAAGCTTCCCGAGGGAAAAAATAACACTACATAGAACTAGAAGCACTAAGAAGACTGCTGCTATATAGACAGAGAAGAGCAGCAATGGCAACAACATAATAGAGGATAACTGCCCATTGGATGTGAAGGAGCAAAAAACTCATTTACGGGAATGTTACAATATGGGTTGGTAGGGGAAAAACACCAAGATGAAGCAACGATACTACATGGACCAGTTCAATATACATGGGGAAACGAGCCCAGGACTATCTGAAGCTCGGCATCTCTTGGCAGGAAAATCAGCTTAAAGCCTTATAGCTCAGCTAAGGATTGGCTCGTATAGATTGAGGTTTGAAACAGGAAGATGGACAGAACCAAAAGAGTTATGGGAGGAGAGAACATGCCTTTTGGAAGAGTTGCGAGACTCTTGCTCACATAAGGGAGGGGTCACAATTTCAGATTAGTAGTTGGAAAACAACTTTCCAAGAGGAGATGGTGGGGGTTATAGTGACAATGGTCGCATGGTCTTGCTTCGCCCCACTCTTCAGCTGCTGTAATTTGTGGCTATAAAACTTTATTATGGTGTTTAGCTGCATTTAACATCTTAAATGAGTTTACTTTAGATACAAAAATATTGGTCCCATAAGCTAGTTGGGCTTGTGGACAGTTGAAATAAAATTCTATCTATATATCTATCTCTAATAAAATAAATAATTTTAGTATAAATATAGTAATGTACTAATTTTTAAATATGAGACACTGTTACAAGCTTGCTAATGATGTCATTTCTCATGCATTGAGAGGAAGGTGGTGTAGCTCTTCATTGTCATTATAATCTTTGTAAATTCTATAAAGGTTCTCACCCTCTTCTATCTTACATTATGCTCTGTGGATCCAATAGCCTCATGTCAAAAGAAATTGATGCAGAGTGGCAACATTCTGAATAATCTATATTTGTGATGTTAAAGTCCTAGGAAGAAAATTAATGCAATATTATTTTTTAGTTGGGTGCTTTGTTTATGATTGAGTAGCATCGTTATTTTTCGAAGGATTTGGAAGTTTGGAGGTCTTCGAGGAGCCTTTCCAAGGCATTGCTTCACTTAGACCATTATATCATATTTCCATTGAGGATGTGATATTGGCATTTGTGTGAAACATGCTACAAACTGAAGACACAATGATCATAAGCATTCAGCCATAGGCCTTGTGAACATAGACCTACTTTATAAAATAAAGAGTAATCTGAGGTCCAAACTCAATTTTAGTATTTCCATGGAAAATATAGGCATTAGGGTTGGATGTTGCCTATTTCATTATAATCTATATCATATTGACATCTAGGTGAAAATCATAAAATTAATGGGGATTTAAATTACTTCAAAGGACTACTGGCCCTTTTTTACAGTGTTTAAATACTCTGGAAGTTTTGTAGTCCTAAATGAGATATGTATGCTTAATGATTTCTGATGGTTCTGGAAGATGGTGAGCTTTCATGGGATATTCAAAATAGCTAACTTGTTAATGCTTGTCAAAGGAAGATAAGATAATTTTATGGATGTTGAACAAGTTGACCACAAATAGTACATTAGTGTGGAATACAAAGTGGGAGTGCAACGACTACCCCTATAAAATATATAAAAACAACAAGGTAAACACAGATATAAACTATGCTATACTAGATAAAATTTTGTAGTCTAGTACAAAGAAACGAGAGAGCAGATTGGTGATGCAGAAACATGCAAGTATTGATGAGAACCCAAGAATAACTTCCCTCCAGTAAGGTCGGAGGGGATGATGTCTTGCTTGAGGGGGGCCGATCAACCACCCNGTTGAACAAGTTGACCACAAATAGTACATTAGTGTGGAATACAAAGTGGGAGTGCAACGACTACCCCTATAAAATATATAAAAACAACAAGGTAAACACAGATATAAACTATGCTATACTAGATAAGATTTTGTAGTCTAGTACAAAGAAACGAGAGAGCAGATTGGTGATGCAGAAACATGCAAGTATTGATGAGAACCCAAGAATAACTTCCCTCCAGTAAGGTCGGAGGGGATGATGTCTTGCTTGAGGGGGGCCGATCAACCACCCTCGATGCTCCCACTTCTAACATCTGAGGTTGAGGAAAAGGAATTGATGATAGATGACTAATCAAACAATATGAAGAGCTGGAAGATTTGGTCTAAGATATGCTTCGTTGTTAGGATGAGGTGGCCTTGGGTCAAGATTTCGACGAAACCCCCTATCTACTTGTGTATATTGCCCCATGATCTAAGGCGACACCCCCATAAGGGCCTCATTGGCTAAGCTGGGATGGTCTCCTTGGTCCTCATGGATATAATGTCCGATGAGGTGTTATTGTCCGCCTACCTCTCGATTCCTCTATCTGACGTGAGTGTTACCCCCACATCTAGGGGTAACTAGAGGAGATTTTTTCTCCTGTGATCCATATCACAGACTACAATCTTGCAAACGAGGTCCTTAGTTCTCCATAGGCAGATGACCAATGATGCTTCCCATATTTTGCTCAACTCACTCTTAGTTGATGACTATAATGCTTGACATAGAGGAGGTAACTTGTTTCAATACTTCATATTAAGTGTTAATGCCTTATGTACTTGTCATGAAAGTAGTGATCTTCGGTTGAGTCAGATAATGGATCGCAGTGTTCTAAATTTGTGCCTTTCGCCTGGTTTCATCTTGTTGGTCATCATCCCCTTCTAGATAAGTGTTGTCACTCTTGGGGGGCTTTGATAGGGGTAGCGTGCCCATATTTTGATCCATATATAACATTCTTCATCTTTCCCAATTTTCGTTGCCCCTTCTTTTGAGTTGGTGGTCATATGTCACACATTGGTTCATGCTTCATAATCCTAGGAGAAGGAGCTTGAATGCTCGAGGTTGATGTGTGTGTTTGTGTGTATATATATATATATATATAAAGAAGAGAAAAGTGCTAAAATCAAAATGCAAAGCAAATGGAAAGAAAAGAATGATAAAAAAACAAAAGAAAAGCAAAGCATGAGCAATGCCCCCTTGCTATGAGGCCTTCACCCCAAGTCTTGTGCAATGATTGCATATCTAAAAAGGGACTAAATCAAACTCAAAAGCCAAAAAAGGTTAAATGAATAAAGAAAAAGGCAAATAGGGCTATGGAAAGACATAGTGTTGAGGAAAGGGCAACTCATTGCATAAGCACTCCCTCATTACAAAGGTGCTCATGTGCACGAATATCTTACATAACTTCACATGAGTATGCATGCCACTCATATATCTTACATAACTTCACATGAGTATGCATGCCACTCATGAAGTTAAACCCCACTTCATACCATCTATCATCACACATGCTCCTTATGGGTTTCTTTGGAAATACTTCTCCTCTTGGGTACTGACACATGTAATAGGGGCAAATGATAATCGTCCCATACCTAAACTTGGAAAATTGTATGAGCTCTATGAGTTATTGTGAAGTTTGAAGATGATGCTTAATGTGATCTACCTAATAGCACTTACATTTGACGTGACTTAATTCTTATGTTGCATTGGACTTGTGTACATGCCTCCAGATTCATGACTACTTTGGGTCACTTGGGCCTTACTTTGGATGATGTACTTAGCATGGATATGACTTGGATTGAGCTCTGTTCCTTTGGAGGACGCTAAGGGTACCACTTACATGCTTAATGGAGGCTGTCCCACTTCTTTTAGAGGCCGTTGCACACCTTGAGGAGATTTTAACACCTATTTTGAGGGCGGCCAACTTCAGGGGAAACTATCTTTTGTCAAATTACCCATAATTTTTCCAAATCAACGCCATTAGATGCAGAATGGCCATGAGATTTCTGAAATGTGGTCAAAATAGAAATTCAGGCAACAATGGACACAATTATGGTGCTTTTAAAATCTGTCACAAGAAGATTATTGCAAATTTTTGACCACTCGTGGGACACTTTTGGATAAGGTTGTTGAGGCTTTTGAGGTCGTTCCACATGTTGAGGAGGACGACTTGGCACTTGAGGAGAGTTTACTTGAGTTGGGGAGCATCTGTGGGGTCTTTTGACTCGTTTACTCATGTATCATGGATATTATTGTATGGGTGGCATAATCACCTCATACTTTATGTATTTTTTGACCATATCTCTAGGGTTTGTAAAGAGATAACAATATTTTATATTATTTTAGGCTAAAAGCTAGGAGAATATTATTTTTATACGAGAGGGTTGCTAGATCTTTTCATATAAATAGAGAAGCACCTCTTATTTGTAACTCATTGCTAGAAGTGGTGGAGAACAATTAGTTGTCTACTTTTCTTCTATATTTGCTATGGATGGATAACTAGAGCGACTTCTTGAAGAGATGTCTTGCGGATTGCTTTTCAACTTTCATGGATGCTCTTGGCTAGGGTTTTATGGATTAAATGATTTCTTGAGTAAGTGGTCTCACTTAATCTTATTGGATTTCTTTTATGGATGATTTTTAGTGTAGTTGTACTTCTCTAGTGGTGGTGGTGCACTCTCTTGGTGTCTTTCTTGAACAAGTCCCTTTTTCAAAACCTTTGGGAGATTGCTAGTGGAGTATCTTCCCTTGAACTATCTTGAAGTTTCTAAGGCACTTGGTAGATCTTCTAGGGTTTGTAGTGGACAACCCTATATGTCACCTTAGATCTACCTACATCCTCTCAAGGGAGTCCTTAATTGACCCCATATGCCAAAAAAAAATAGTAGGCACTAGTCTTCTCCCATCTAGTCAATCTAAAATTCAGAACTTCAATTTTTATCTTTGTTTTAGGGTAAATCTAGTATTTGTTTAGCTTACATTTAATTTTCAACCATAAAAAACCCTAGACGTCTATGGTTTTCTTGCATATTGTTGACCTAAAATTTTAGGGTTTTCTTGCATGTTTTTAACCTAAAATGATCTCTCTTGGAAACTCATCATAGCTGGTTTTTATCACAACAATTTTAGGGCTAGACGTCTTGTTTTTATTGGCTGTTATATGCTCTTCAATTTTTAAAACTAATAAGTTACTTAAACCCTAGTTTAATCCATTGTTTTAGCCCTAACTTTTACTAGTTTATAATCTCTTTAAGTGGCTGAATTGTATAGCTGTTATAACTTGTCTTATGCTACAATTTATCTCTTTTATACAAGTTTTATAACAACCATAAGTAATTTTCAGATTTGTAGTGTTTAGGGATCATTTTGCGTTGGATAATAACTTGAAAAACCCCCTTAACTTGGCCTTGAAACACATCAAACCCAAATCTGGAATTTATCTTGAACAAGCACCTAATTCGTAGCTTGCTAAGTATACCTAGTTGGTGGTAAATTGGGTAGCTACATAGGAGGCCTTAGACTTGATTGTGTCTTGCCTTAGGAGTCCTTGTCACTTGAAGCTACTAGGGAAGCCTTCCTTGTGTTGGATTTATCCTTCACTAAAATGAGGGCAGTTATTGCTTAGGTGACAGTGGTAGCACTTCCAATCTTCCACTCATTTTGTAACTTGTGAAGGCTTTGCACTAGGGTGCAAGTCTGTGTGATAACAATGAGCATCGAAAATAACGAAGTAATCACCTAGAGTTGTTTGGTGTGGGCATGGGTGGTCGGTTAGAGTGAGATTTGAGGTTGGGGGCCTCCTGCATATATAGTGCTAGGCATCTTTGGTTTGGGAATTGAAGGAAGATGGAGAGATTTTTTTGACTTTTTGAAAAGATAATGAAACCACCCTCTAATCTCATAATATATGGGACACCTAAAGATAAAGCAATCCCCTATCTCGATCTCTTAAAGATGGCAGATTTGGCAGAACCTGTGGTCCCTTGCAATATGATGATCTTCCTTGACTTGAAGCCAATGAGAGCCCTCTTGAAAGTGCCCAAGCAAAATTCTGAGAGCATGCATCCTATGTCTAAGTGTATAAGGGTGCTAAAGAATAAGGTCATACCCTAGTGCCATGAAGTGCTCTGCATAAAAGGTCATCTTGGGGGGTTAATCCCCCAGAGTATCTACCCAGTTAACCCGAATATATTGTTGTATGAAGATGTCCTCTAAGATAATCTTGTTCAACTCCTACTTGGTCCGTAAGAGTTGACTGGGAGCATTAAGAAAATATCTGAAAGGGGGGAGTTGGTCCATCGAGATCCTAATCGGCTGAAGTTGACAAGTGACCTCCAGAAACCAACAATGAGCTAGGTTGGAAGTGTTTATGGCCTTTGAAGAGTATCGAGCAAGGTGAGGAGAGCGATCCTTATTTGTTGATGAGGTAGCATAGCGTTGGCCCTGGTGCGGAAGGGAGACTAGACCAAAAATGGTTTAATCTTGAAGGGAAGGGTTGTAAACTCTGCTAGAACAATGACCTGTGGAATTGTCCTCTTGCATGTGGAGCATGACGACCTGAAATCTCTTTGTCATGGTCCAGTTCAACTCAGGTAAACTAGATCCTCGAACTATAGAAAACTATAGGTTTGTTAATGTTGTGCATGAGATCTATCTCGGATGAGATGTCGTGTAAGTAGTTCTGAAAGCACTGGTGCTCGAGGAAGCAAGGGAGCCATAGCCTTTGTTGATCTGAGGTTGGAGGACTTTCATCAAGTTGAACCTAGGCCTTGAGATTTGAATTCCTAAGTATGTGTAGGTAGTGGTGATCTTGACCTCCACCCCCTAGAAGTAGAAATGGTACTATGAGAGAACACTCTTCGTCCCATTGACAATCATTACCTTGGTTTTACCAAGTTTGACCGTCAATTGACAAAGACCACAAAGATTGGCCAAGGCATCAAGTTGTCTTTGTAGCTATTCCAAGGTGGAATACAAGAGGATCACGTTGTTGACAAAAAGGAGAATTGAGATCAAAATTTGGTGAAGGAGGCACCCATCCTTCGGTTGCACATGCTCTTGAAGAAAAGACTCCAACTCATCGATGTAAATCCGAAACAATGTAGGGGAAGAGGGCATCTATGCTTCACCCCAATGGTATTCCTAATGAAATCTGAAACTTCGTGCAAAATCTGCCAAGCATGAACTCATAAGGGTGCATGATAGTTGTGACGAGGACCTTAGAGATACCAATGTTTATAAGTCTCTAGATCAAGGTTTCCCATGGGACCAATTCAAATGCCTTTCAAAAGTCAACGAAGCAAAATAACACTTTCAAAGATTGGTGCTTGGCCTCCTCAATGATGGCCCAGAGTGTGAGGATATGGTCAGTGGTTAGGTGCTCTGGTATGAATCCTGCTTGCACTCTAGTTGGACGGTGTCTCCTCTCAGGGTCCTTGGATAACAAAAGATGAAGGGTTGTAGCACAGAGCTTAGAGAAAGTGTGGTCAACGATGATTTTTCGATAATTGTTTAGAACCGCTGTAGCCCTTGATTTGTGGATTTGGATCATTATTTACTCAAGATAGTTATAACAGATAGAACTGTGTGCATATATGTCTTACATCAAATACTTCTTGCTTTATGAGTAGGATAGGTGCCTTCTTACTAGAATGTGTAGAGAAAAATTGAGCTGTAAAATATCATAGTGGTTCAACTTTGACATATGAAGTTGGACAAAAACAATGCCCAAACTCAATTGTCGACATAGGACTAAATTGGTTTGTTGGCTTTCCTTGTAATCCTTAACATTCTTGCAACAACACAACCAAGATCTCCAAAGCAATGCTACATTGGAATTTTTTTGCTAGCCATAGAGACATAGCAACATTGGATTGTGGGAGGGCCATCATCACTCTCCTAAGATCATAAAATTTTAAATGTGACACTATTCGCTACAAATTCTTGGATGCTTCCCTTTTAATAATACATAATTTGTGTTACTAGATCCGTCAACCTTGGGGGCTGGTTCGTGGATCCCTAGATCTAGATGAATTTTCCTAGGATTCGTTTTATAATCGTTTCTTGTTCTGACGAAAACAGATACCCAATATCATTTGCGTATCCTACAATTTTGGGCTTTTTAAAAAATGAAAATAATTTTTTTTGCCTACCACTTTGTATTCGTTGAACTTCAGTCTTTGTGCTCACTCATAGCTCGAATGTAAGTTACAGGTTTGCCTAATTCACGTGTTTCGCATTGAAATTCACAACTTGTAGCTCAACTCGAAGTCACAAATTCCACGTTGAAATTCTAAATAAGTTTGGGTTTGCCTAATTTGTGGGTGGGTTACAGGTGGGTTTCGCCTTGAAATTCACAACTCCTAGCTCAATTTGAAGTCATAGCTTCTACTTTGAAATTCAAATTAATTCCTATCTCAAAGTATTGAAAGTATTGTAGTCCGTGGGTGTCAATGAAAGAGAATTGATTCGTTGATTTAGAAGGTGGAATTGTATTTTGTGGTCTACCACACACCTGCAAAAACAAACGAATCTAGCCATTCCAATTTGTGTGTAGTTTTAGAAGCAATGCAGACATGGGTTACACACATGCCAAGACAATCGAGGGGTGTACAATTACAACTGGCGCTTGAGGAGGGGTCGAGGGTCGACCCAGTTACATATTCGATGAATGTCAAAGAGGGTCACGACAAAGTGGCGTAATAGTAGATTATAAAATTATTTTTTTGTCTCCATTTCTTTTGTGATATCCAATATTTGTTTATTATGTCATGCCTTATATTATTAATTAATTGAATAATAATAATAATAATAATGTGGTGCATGGCATATTTCACATATATATTATATTATATAATATATTGTATATATTATAATAATAATAATATGGGGCATGGCATATTTCATATATATATATATATGATATGTCATGCCCCATATTATTATTATTATTGTTATTCAATTAAATAAATAATACGGGGCATGGCATATTTCATATATATATATATGATAATATGTCATGCCCCATATTATTATTATTATTATTTTTTTTTGTATTGGGGGAATTGGCAACTGGCAGTTCTCGTACTCGCGTGACACGGGGTCGATCCATGCCCCATATTATTATTATTATTATTATTGTTATTCAATTTAATAAATAATATGGTGCATGAGTCATGACATAACAAACAATATTGGATATCACAGATGGAATGGAGACGGAATAATAATTTTATAATATACTATCAATGCATTATGTCACGACCCTCTTTGAAATTCATCACATATGTAACCGGGTCGACCCTCGACCTCTCCTCAAGCGCAAACTGTAACTGTACACCCCTTGTTTGTCTTGGCCTGTGTGTAACCCATGTCTACAGTATGTCTAAAAAGACATCAGAGCACCTCTCAACTGAAATACATTATCAACAATTTCATGTTCATATGCACCACTAACTCAAAATTGATCCATAGTTCGCTACGGTAGACAATATTTATACTCTCTAACAAGTCAAAATGTAAGAGATGCCCAACCCTAATTTTATCTATGATTGGTACAAGTTATATTACTTCGATTAGAAAATCTAGTTTATAATTGGTGGAAATTTAATGATAACTAGGCAAGGAACCTCCAATTGAAGGATATGACACTACAAAGTGGACCTTACCATAGAAAACATATTGTCTAGCTCAGAAAACCATAGAAAGAAGAGATTGTCCTACAACGTATGTTGAACCAGGAATCAAACCCTAGTTGACCATTTCTAGCAACTAAATAACTTGAAATAGGTTCCTGAAAGATGAAATCGTTAGTATGGCTGATCTATTCATTGTTTTTTAGTGAAATGATAACCTTTTGAGCCATGGATCCAAAGTAAATCTAGAAGCAAAGATCTAGAACAGTATGCACCATGTGTAAATCATGAAAAGTCGAGGGCAGGATTGTTTATGATAGTTATGAACACATATGTGTTGTTTACTCTAGACAACACATCGATTTGAATGAGGCTAGGTGTTGTCACATGTTGATCGAGGTCTCCTTTAATACTAACACAAATCTGTAGAGATTCTAGTGATAGAATAAAAGGTAATGTAACTATTTTCAGAGCAACATCTTGTGGTTCTTTGTTTCACACCTCTTGTGCTGGTAGATCGAGGCCATATATATGCCAACTACCCTCCAAAATCACCTATCGTTGACTGTTCTGAAGATTAATTCATTGACCAGTGTTACAATTAGGGTTTCTATTCATTCTGGTAAATGTGTGCTGGTTGAAATTGAATTAAGGTTATACTTTTCCTTTTAGGAGTTAATACTTATGACCTGTACAACTCGATGCATCTCAGTCCTAGATACCCAGAGGTATTACTTGTGTCTGGATTTGACATATTGTTACTAGTCACCATATTCTTACTAAAATGACTTTTGACTACATTGGTTGTTGAGCTCAACATAAAATTGATATTCAATTCTTGAGAAGGTAAAAGGTGTTCGAGTTCATTTGGACCATCAAAATACAATGGTTGGTCGATTGAATTAATCAATATGAATGAAAATACAGAAGTGAGTACGTTCTACAAATTCCACATCCTTCGATTATGTTCTTAGCATTAAGCATCCACTTGGCATTGATGTTCCTTGGGAAAATGTTTCTACAACATTGCAAATACTCCATCTCTCTTGGATGCTTTCTTTATGCAATTTTGGAAGCTTGATTGTGGGTCAACCAATCTTAATTTTCTTAAGAGATTGCATAGGTTTTCAATGCACATTTCAAAAACCCTTGCTGCAGTGTTCTCGTCTTGTTTGGATTCTTGGAGTAAATTGTGTAGATCAATAGTTTTTTTTTTTAATTCCAATGGCATATCATAGGCTTCTTAGTGAATACATGGTCGAAGAGATGGAAAAATCTCTCATTGTATTGCAGATCACAACTCATACCACATTTTGGAACATTCATTACGAGGTTTGTTCACTTAGTCACGTCGTATGCACCCCCAGCTTGTCCATAACCCTTAGAATGTGCTCTAGCATGGCCTCAACACTCAAATCGTGACCTGCGTTACTCCAATCGCTGCCTATACCCTCAAATCATGTTTGTATACAATCTAGCATTTCCTCAAACCTTCAAATTGCAACCTATGCACCCCAACACTACCTCAAACGCTTAGTTGCGCGTACGCATCACCAACCCCTTAGATAAGGACATAAAAATGTCTCAAACATTTGATATTATAATAGCTGACAAACATACTTTATGGTGTATTTTTCAGCAAGAGACATCGTGAGAGCAACTAGAGCTATGAGCACCAACAAAGCTGCAGATGAAGGTCTCCAGGCCGAATTCCTTATGCATGGCATTTGTTCCCTTGACTCACATATTGCTGATTTATTTAACCATGTTGTATGTTCAGGTTTCCCCCATTCCTAGACAAGACACATCATTCACCCTATTCACAAATCAGGATATATTTTTGATCTGAACAATTACAGGACTATCATGGTGGGACATACATTCTCCAAACTTTATGCCACAACTTTGCATCAACGACTCTTTGACAATTTAGAGAGTCGTCATCTTAGAGCTATGTAATATCCCCTTCTCATTGACACGAGCTCAGGGACATAGTGGTCTAGCTACCCCTCTAGACTATAGTCCAAGATAAGCAAGGGGAAGGACATGTGGTTTTTGTCACTAAAGAGATCTAAGGTTATATTATTAAAGTGACTTTGGTAAAAGACTAAGGAAAAATAAATTAAAACCCTTAGCAAGTGGAAAAAGCAACTCAATGGCAAATTGGAAAAGGAGGTATAAAAGAAAGAGAAGGGCACACCTCTTGGCATTCTATTCTCATTATTCAATTTGCACTCTGCACTCTTGAGCTAGACAGCTTATGTTTTGAGGGTTTTGAGTAAGCAAACCCTAGAAACCAACAAGGAGGTGAAAGATTCCTCTGGTCCTGGTTCAAGCTTGGTCAAGGAGGTGAAGGATCCCTCCCTCACCATTCTAATCCAGTCACAGGTATTAATCCAGTCACAGGTATTCAACAAATAACACTTGGAGTTGGGGCACAGATCTGAAGGGTTTCCAGCAGTAGGGCGCATCCTTGGAAGATAAAAGGTTCGATATGCTTGGAGGAGTCTAGATCTGTAGTTTTACACCATTGGAGGTTCATCTCTAGGGTCATAGCGCCCTTTTGGAGCATTAACACCAAGGGTATCTCCCTTGGATTATTTTATTTGACTCATAATGAATTTATGAAGGAGGGCGCAACTCCCATCGAGGATACTAACAGATCTGAAGGAAACCTAGGGGGTTTTCACTCCAACTTGCGTCATTCCTACTCTAGAGTCCCTGATCTACAGTTTGAGAGTGTTTTGGTATCATTTGGAGGTCATCTACCAGTAGGCCGAAATATTGAGCATTTCCAGCCAGTCAGGGCCGTACCAGTTCTAGATCCAGCTTTCCAGGGGTGTACCATCTCCAGATCCAACCATTCACGGTCGTACCAGCAAGGATTTGAAGGAATCTATTCAAGAAGGGAAATAAATTAATCTTATAATCAACTATATTCAGTGGAGGAAGACCTAGGGTCTCTATATCTTCTATATTGTACCAGATCTGTAGATCTATGTATGAAGATCACTTATTCTATCTAAATAAAGGTCAGATTTGAAGCTTGTTATCTTTGTTCATGTGTTTACTTCATTATCATGTGTTCCATACTTGTTGTGATGTCATCTATGCAATAAACTCAGCAAAAATACTTCAGCACATCTTTCTGTAATAATAATCTGCAAAACAAAACATCAAACATCAAACAGAAACCCTAGTTCTTGGCCAAAACTTGGTTGGGAACATTACAAGCTAAAGGACAGACAGGCTTCCGCCCGGATTACCAGATAACCGATCACATTTTCACACTGAAAGCCATTATTGAGGAGGCCCGTCATTGCTCTTCGAGGGTTTACTGTTGTTTTGTAGACTTCCGAAAAGCATTTGATACAGTGCCACAAGAGGCTTTATTCCAGAGACTTTGTGACATCAACATATATGAGACCCTCCTAGTAGCCATCATGAGATTGTATGAGTTAGTTTTGGGATGTCTTAGGTTGGATCACGACCTCTTCGATTTAATAAAGAGTTCCATTGGGGTAAAACAGAGATGCCCCCTCTCGTCGACTCTTTTCAGAAGCTATATTGATGAGGTAGAGTCTTTCCTCCACAACCACATCCAAGATGGTGATGGCTCTCTCCTTCATCAGGTGCCGATCTCTTTGCTCCTTTTTGCTGATGACCTGATCTTGTTGGCCTCAACTCCTTAGGGCCTATAGAGGCTGATTGATTCCCTAGCCAATTTATATGACCTCCAACAATTAACGGTCAACTTGGATAAAACCAAGATCATGATCTTCAATGCTTCAAAACACTCTCATAGACTTACATTTCTACTTTAGGGAGGAAGAGATTGAGATCAACACAACCTACACCTACTTGGGAGTCTAGTTCACAGGGCCTCGTTTTGGTATGCGGCAAGCCCTCTAGCCTCGACTATGGGTTCCTAGCCCTCATCGAGAGATACTGTTTCCAAGGTCATTTTCAGGACATCTCGTCCAAACTCTACCTCATGGAGGTGATTATCAGATCCACAATACTCTATGGCTCGCAGATTTGGGGACTGAGTTTGATACATACAGATTGGGCTCGACTGGAGGGAGTCTAGACCTTGCTTCTCTGATGCATCATTAGATGCAAGCGGGCAGTCCTACCGTTCATTATACAGGCAGAGTTTGATGTCCAACCATTTCGCCTCGAGGTTATCTTTCGCTTGATGTCCTTCATTCACAGAGTTAGATCTTTCAGGGACTCCGATTTTAGGAGGGAACGGTACCCCTACCTTACACTTTGCTCCTTAGAGGCCCTTGCCTCAGATCACTCCACAGGTCACACATGAGGATGGTTTTCAGAGGTGTCTCAACTTCTCCATTCGACGACCATCTCCCTAGAGCGCCTTCTTGTTGGAGATACTTCACACACACCTGAGATTTTTTTTCCTAAGGTTTTCCCTATGTTTATTAGTCATTATTCAGTCTCCTATAGTTTAAGGAGAATATTCTCTTCAGTTCACACTTCATTTTGATCAGTTGAGTGGAGTCTAGATGCCACATTGTTATTATCACCATGCAACATTGAGATCATCACCAACTAATGCACATTGTTCTTGGGATTATCACCAGACTAGTGCATTACTCATGATTCCATGATCTCCTCCCCACTTTACTCTATTTCGGTCAATTAACTGAATACTGAGAGACTAGTTAACTCAGACTAGGTGGCAGTTCACTCCCGTAACTACTGGTGTGTGTTCAGATCACTCTAGACCACCACTATGGTGCATTGGCTTCTCCTCCAGTGCGCATTAGTTGAGTTATACAAAGTATATCATGTGTAAATTATCATTCATTCATTTGGTTAATGATAATTCTTCCATTCTTTCTCTCCTGCTTCTCTTTTCTCATATTTTCTCTGCAAATTGTGTATGTCATTTGCTAGCTAGATCTATTCTATGCAGATTCAACACATTTACATGGTATCAGAGCCGACAGACTGCTAGGGAAAAGACACCAATTTATTTTTGCAAGTACTGAAGATTGAAGACAACGGAAAAATGGAATTTCCAAAAGAATTCATTCTTTACACCGTACAATTTCTTTGCAAGGAAGGAGAAGATGATAATGCATCTTCGAGGCAGAGGATTATATAGGTTAACCATGAACACAGAAATCGAACCAACATCAGCCATAGAAAAATCCAAGTATCTAAATCAAATGGATGAAGCGTTTGGAACTATTTGCAGTCTCATTTCTCTTGAACTCCTCTTTCACATATCCTCCTGTAAAACTCCCAATGAAGCCTGGACTACCATGGAAGGGCTTTTTGGCAAACAGGATGAGATGATGGGACACATGCTCGAGGTGGAATTTCTCACTTTCGATCCAAAAAACTTCGATAATCTCCAAGATTTCTTTACCAAATATAAGGATTTGTTGTTGCAACTCAAGGCTTGCGGGGTTGATAAATCTAAGGAGGAGAAACAAATGGTTCTTACCATTCTCTCCAAACTTGGTCCGGAATACTCAGTGTTTGTATCTACATTTCATTCAGTTAGGCTCGCCTTTAGAGCCACCTGGACGATGCCCTCTCTTGAGGCCTTTATCGAGTCTCTGACACGAGAGTAGAACAAGCTCATCAATATGGCCAAAATCAAAGGCCCAAAGGCGCATGCACTTACTGTGCAAGATGGTAGCGGTCATCAATATCAGAAATCTAAAGACAGACAAAAGGAAAGCACATGCAAATCCAAAGAATGAAGGGTACTCAAAACCCTTCAACGATGCACTTATTGCCATAAAGGATTCCATCAAGAATACGCATGTATGCAGAAACAGATAGATCAAATGGCCCAAATACTTCAGCAAAACAACCTTGGAGATCGCATCCCCGACGATGCCAAGAAGAAGAAGCCAGAAGATCTTAATCTCAAGAAACACAATTCTAGCCATGCTTTGATTGCCATCAACTCCTCTCTCGATGCTTGGATCGTAGATTCAGGTGCATCACACCACATGGCTGCCACAAATGAAGTCTATTCTTCATTGGATGAATGCAAAGGTCCTCATAATCTGATGGGGGACAACTCTCCAGTCGAGGTCACCGGCAAAGGAAGAATTGAACTCACAAATGAAAGCTTCGAGAATGTGCTACATGTTCCCAAACTTTCTGGCAATTTTCTCTCAATGTATTAGATGACAAACTCCGGCACCGAGAAGAGTCACATTCACACCTGATGCAGTGAATATCTATGACATACAAACCAATTCCAGGGTTTCTATCGGTGAGGTAAATCATCAATCTAGACTCTCCACATTTTCTGAATTTATTGAACCAGATTTTGCATTACTGCTTACCCATGTTGATGAAAGCAGTAGGATATGGCACGAAAGGTTCGAGCATTTAAATTTAAGATATATGCAACAACTTAGCAATCTGGGAACGGTTGATGGTTTGTAATGTTCCTGACTTGGCTAGTCTAGGAATCACTGCTTATGTGTGTGTAGGATCAAAGGTTTACAACATATAAATGATCATACAAATAATAAACACGACAAAGGACTGCAAAGTTTGTATTATGATATCTCTGTGGATTACAAAATGGCCGAATGCG